>CM070717.1:1200000-1732064 GCA_036346275.1 Otatea glauca | reverse complement strand
AAATTTGTTCGTATTCGCTCTTGGTTGGCTTCCTTGTTTGAGCCACGAACTCTTCCTTCTTAAGATCCATCATTCCCTCAGGGACATGATCTTTAAAAGCGGTAGTAAACTCCTCCCAAGTGATCTCTTGTGGGGCTCCATGAGCGCACGATAATTCTCCCACCATTCTGGCGGTTCCTTCCAGATTGATGAGAGGCGTAGAGCACCTTCTCATTTCCTTCACATTGCGTGATATGCGACTTCTTTTCAATAGTCCTAAGCGGTCCATCGGCTTCCAAAGGGTTCACATTTCAAAACGTTGGTGGTGAGTCCTCATAAAATCGGCGACTTGGAATGAGATCGAGGTCCACCATTGTTGTTCGGGCTGCGGGGTTGTTGTTGGTTCTTTCTTTGCGTTGGTCATCTCTTGCATTCTTTGCATCATGGTCTGCATTAGTTGAGTTTGTGCAGCGAGAAATGCTCCCAGATTCTGCATGTCTACTGGCGGTGGTTGAGGGCTGCCCCCATCGTTGGGGTTGTCGTTCTGGCGCAGTCCACTTCCTGAAGCACCGTTGTTTCCTCGAGTATTCACCATCTGATGATTGCCTCTTGGGTTAGGAAAGGTAGATGTAGCATAGACAAGAAGTAGAAATTTCTAAAGCGGGGAGATAGGTTATACCCAAACTGAAATAATTCTTTATTTATTCTTGGTATGGCTGCTTATTTAAGCCTACAAGCTTTGCAACACATACTGCACACTCAGCAATACAAAGAAGCAAACTAAACACGAAAAACGTCAACTAAAGAGGTAAACTTAAAGACGCGACTCACACTCGAGTCTCAACACAGCTCCAAGGCTGACACTCACTCATCCAGCCACCCTGGCGGAGGCTGATCCGGCGTATACACCGGCGGGTGAGCTGGCATAGGAGCGAACCTATCCTGATGACCTCCTGATGGATCCTCTGCAACAACAGGGTCGGCACTCCCCTCTGGCTCCCACTCTTGCTCCTCTGGATCCTCCTCGGACTCCTCCTCGAGTCAGCTCCTCGAGTCGCTCCGGCTCGTCGTCGGCCGCCTCGGGGCCTCTCGGCTCGGTGATCATCCCGATGGTGAAGCACGGGTCACCTCAAGCTCTGCTCGCCACTGAGTGCCTCGCATACGATCTCCGGCTCTGAGTAGTATCTCTCATATGATCCTCCAGGCAAGGGCGAACTCCGCAAGGTGTACCGCGATGGCACACTCGTCCTCCACGATCCGTCGTCGTCGGCGACGCTTGAGCGTCTGGGTGAAGTTTAACACCGAGTTGTGAAGCTCGTCGGCGTAGTCGCGGCGAACCTGGCGAAGAGCAAGTCGAGCGACCTCCTAAATTGCAACCTCGTGCGAGAATCTTACGGCGGAGATGTTGATTGGTCCGCTAGCTTCCTCGTTCTCGGCGTAGATAATCGACTTGCAAATAAATCCTCGGTGTACACCATTAAGCGACCACGGTGCCTCCTCGGTAAAGCGGACGATAGAAGCCTCCCGGCGTCGAAGAACTCTCCATACTCCATGGCATAGCCACGGTGACTCCTCAAAGGTCGAACGATCGGCATCGCTTCACAAGAACTTTGAATAAGTTCTCCACCGAAACGGCAAGTAAAACGGGTAAATTCAGCAAAGGCAAGAAGTAGAGAATGAGATGAGTCGAGAGTGTTTTATTAGTCAAGTTCAGATTTTTCTTTTAGAAAATAATTTTGGACACACCCAAGACACCTCCATACTATCTAGGGCCAAGACCTACGGTCGGTATGCTCGATACCATATGTAAGGACCGAATCCATCGATTCGAACCCATCGTGTTTACCGCACTAGTCCCAGGATCAACGCTAGTGCACACAGCTCAACATTGGTACATATCACATCATACTCAACGATAATAGAATAATAGTTCATTCATTGATATATCTAAAGGTATGATCTTATGACCAACTTACATTATTAAGCCACACAGGCAAGGCGAAAATATAAACTAATAATTATGCGTGAAAAGTAGAAAGCGTAGATAGCTCATCGTTCACCACAGCAACCGACAAGGCTCGGACCCTAATGACTCGCGTCTTCTGGACTTCCTCTTCCAACACAGTGTAGATTCTTCAACTGTTGATTATTGTTGTTTGGCAAGGGTGATTACTTAAGCACTCAACAAGTTGTGCTGAGAATGCAATTCTATGTATCTATATGTAAGGCTTATTCCAATGGATAGGCTATCATGGCTATTTTGCAATAAGCAAGACTTATGAACAAATCTGATAAATAGATTGTAAAATCGTAAAACAAATATCAATAGTAAATAAATTCAAGATATTTCAAGTAAACCAAGTTTCCAATCCTAAGTCAAATTCCATCTTCCATATGGGATTACGCCATCCCAACCAAGTTGTCCAATTAATTAAACTAACCCTTAATCAGTAATTCCGAGCATTGCTCAATACATGAGCACGGCTATCCGAATAGTTTCACACTCTGCAGAGGTTATGCACTTTACCCACGCGATACAACCAAACACCACCAAGGCGAGTGATTATAACAAAGCCTTTACAATGCTCGCTTAACCGAATACTACCCGCTAAGGTTTCAACACCGGTGGAGTGCGAAAACCATAACTGGGCCCCCTCTTGCGCCATGTGAATTACTCCATAACTGGGAACTCACACCACCACGATAGTACCAAAATTAAGACATTGCAAATTACTCACCTAGGTGGCCCATACGGACATGTGGTTGCCTGATTGACTCAGGTCAAAGGCTTGCAAGGTTAAGTCCTTAGAATGATCAAGGCAAGACATCCACATACCCTCTGCCCATCGGGCCCACCTTGGCATCCTCGCCCCTTGTCACTTGCCCCAATCCAAGTTATTATCACCCAGTTGATTACCAAGCACCACGTGCCATCAACAATTCAACATCGTTGCGTGACATGACTCGCCACAACAACTCAATCTCATCGTGTGATTCCACATGACACACAAGTTCATAATATTGTTCCATATTTCATTAATCAAGATTAATTACCAATGATTCTGACACATGTGATGACGTGGCATGGCTAAGCAACTAATACGGACTAACCTCCAATGTTGATTATAATTATTAACCAACTATATTTAACCAATCTACGGTGACAATGGATCATGGCATACAATGACAAGGTAGGGTATAGATCAATCTGGTACATTAGCTAAACCCAATCTAATTTGAAACAATTGTATATTTGAAATATATGCAATAGGGTAAAACAAATATAGCAATTTTATAAACATGGGTTCAACATGATCAAAGCACAACTTGCCTTGGATAGGTCCTGATCTAGTTCGGAACTTGCTCTTGAGTTGCTGGATCTTCCTCCGAAGCGTCGCACAATTCAACGTCTACGCGTACCGAAGAAGAAAAGCAAATAAATACCAAAACAGAGAACAATTGAACTCCAAAAATAAAATAAAATTCACCATTAAATAGATCTCAATTTCACAAATTTTTAGAAACTGGAATCACTCAAATCCGAGTTACGATGCAAAAGATATAGCCTTTTGAAGTTTGAAATAAATACTGAAATCAGGAAATCAGAAATTCGGAATTAACAGATTTATTTTTATACTGAAAAAGCGATTTATGACGTCAGCGTGACCTCATGATGACGTCATCAACACACAATTTCCAATCGAATTAATTTCTAATTGAAAAATACATTTATGAGGCAAGCATGACGTCGACGTGGCGCCACCGAGCGCCGACCAATCAGCGGCGACACGTGTGTCGGGCGTATGGACTGGGTCCACGGCTCCCTCGGGTTCACGATGCACCCGGTCCATGGCGCCTCGGCTACTGAGCCCGACACGCGGCACGGTCAGATTGGCTGCGGCGACGGCACGATCCAGAGCGCATGAATCCGATCGGACGGCTAGCGATCGCGCGCAACGTGGCGGAACCTCAACCTCCATTCTGGTCGGACGGTCCAAAGCTTACCCGACGATAATGGCGAAGCGCGGCGAGGCAATCCACGGAGACAAAGAAGAAACCTCGCGATGGCGTTCGGCGCATTTCGACGTGAAGAAGTGAAGTAGTCGCTGCGGCACACCTCGACGAGTTCGGATCTGGGACCAAAAGCGCGAAAACCGACGAACCGGCGATGAACTCGAGCAAAAACGCGCGGCTCAGAGCTTCAACTCCGACGAGCTCCCAGCGACTCCGGCGATTCTCGCGAAACCCTCCGACCAAAAGATGCGCGCGACGATGAGGATTCTCGGGAAGGATGCGGACCCCTTAAATAGCCTCGACGCGCACAAGACGCGCTCAGGATCCTAACCGACGCGGCGGCGGAGTCCTTCTCGGATACGGCGGCGCTCGAGTCCTGCTCGGAGACGACGCATGGCGACCGTCCACGTGGCGCAACGGACGCACCGATTTCCGACGAGATCCAATCGGGCCTTCGCTGAATCAACTACTGCGATCGGTTAGGGTTACGTGAAGACACGTTCCACCCTGACCACGCGATCACAATCCTACGGCTTAGGCACACTTGGCGACGTGGCAAGACGCAAGCCATACGATCGTGATCCAACGGCTCAGCACGATTACTTCTGGAGACATGGGCTAACCGGGCCGCATTACACTGGGCCGCACGCGTACAGTGTATGGGCCGAGCTCAACACTGTTCACCGATTTTCAAAAGGATTTCCCATTTTAAATAATTCCGAAATTTATTTTATTTATTTTAAGCGATAAAACTAATAGGAAAAACCCAAGAAAAATCTCAAAAATACTTTGAGACATTCTGGACTCAAATAAAATATTTTTGGCAAAATTTTATTTTAACTTTGCACAGATTTAAATAAATTTGAACAAAAGGCAATAAACTTGATTTGAAATTAATTCCAATAAATCCAGAAAAATTCAAATAAATTCCAGAAAATCATAAGTACACATTTAAGAAATAAAATAATATTTAAGCCAATTTTTGGGATGTTACAGCATATGGTAAAGCTCTAGATTGAATCAATGTGAGAGATCAATACCGAATGTGCTCAAATGGTCGTTTCCTCTTGAGTTCTGCAAGACGAGATGAAGAAAAGAGAGCTTCGGCTAACGCACTAACTTTTGTGGATTATCAGAGGTGAGGAGACGGTCTCAAGTGATACAATCAGTATTTATAGGCGACATTTGATAAGATTACGCTTTTGAACGCTAGATGAAAATGGGCGGCTCCTTACATTCTTGATGGCGAGGTGGCACGCGATTTCGGCCGATGCAGAGGACCATGGGAAGGCTAAGGATAGGCGTGGCACAAAGGAGCAGTGGCGTGTAACTTTTTCACTGAATTGGTCCAAGAGGCGACAAGACAGAGAAAAGATCGGGAGAGGCGGAGAGTGTAACAGCCTCAAAATAAAAAGAGAAGAGAATTTAAAAAATATATATATATAAATTTCAATTTGAATTATGACCTTAATTTAAAACTTTCTGTCCATTATAAAGAAAGCTTTTAATTGGTTAAAATGGTAAAGTTTCAACTTTAAAGATTTAAAACCAAACATGCACATACATATTCAATTATCAGCAAGATATACCAATAATTGCACAAATTTCTTTTACAACCTCAAAAAAATATGATCACACATTCAATATTCTCAATCACTCAAAAGTTTCAGCAGAGATAAATGTACACATATGTGTATACTCACTCCTATGCGCTAACGAAATTCAATTACGTATCCTCTCCATTTAAACATCCAGTTTAGCATACAGTCAAAAGCAATCAAATCTAATCGATCACATCCATAATTAACAAAAGATGGAAACCAATTCGCAATATTTTATACAACAGTCATGCATATGCATATCGCCTCAAACCTACAATTACAGTCCAAATCTCATGCAACTATTACACGAGTTCTTAATCATTCACTAAAAAGAGTACACTGCACCAATCCAAAACCCTCACAAAACAATACCTGGTTCTCATTCCTTGGCCTTTAAGCTGCTGCCAGCATAGGTGGCCACCCTTTTTGCCTTCTTTGAACAAGTAAGAGGAGAAGGAGACTAGGTGACTAACTGCATGCTTGCCACCTGCTGTCAGCCCACAGGATCACTACTTAGCCCCTGGTTTGGATTTCAAACCACTGGCAGCACCACTTCAATGTCGGTCACCTGTGGTATAAAAAGAAAACTTCATTTCACCCCAAAGTTCTTACCACCTCAGAGTCAACCACCCACACACCTTTACTGTTGGCTTTATCTTCGCTATTCCCTGGCTGCTATCGATTTAAGACAAGGAGCAAGGCAACGATTAGTTGCCCCTTATATCCCTCCTGCCAATCTCCCTCTACATCTTCCCTGCAGAAAAGGTACTGATCATTAGTAGCTGCATTTCTTTTCCCCTCTAACCAATGAAAATCAATACTACTCATTCAGATTAACCAAAGCATAAATCAACATGCTGGTGCTCTATTTCTTGTAAACAAAGAATCTGATAATCAAAGAACACGTGAGCAAGCAATACAAGAACATGCAAAATATTTAGTTTCACAATCAGGGCAGATCTATACCAAGCCAAGACTCTAGCATCAAGCTTCACAATCATATTATGCTAGGTTATCATGTAAGTATACACAGGCAAAATAAGTAATCTCCACCAGCAAGCAAAGGTCTGTATCACGTTGACCTTAAGACATTTTCCCCTATCGCAAGCACCATTAGTCAAGTACCTTTCTCAAAATCTGAATGCAAATTATACTAACTCTCAATTTCAGCTTTTGCTCCCCTCTAAAATTAAACATATCCGCAATAATTTAGAAACCGTGTTTCTGATTCTCACATGACCACTAGAGAAATGAAGACATGAGCATAGACATGGACCATCGGTTCAACATTTTATCCTGATTGCATAATGTAAATAGCCCTTTAGCACTAATCTTCTCTCTAGCAAAAGATTCATGTGTATGTATAAATACATAATACTGCTCAGCAACTCAACAGGGTTCAATTCACAGAATTAATACAAAGCTAGTAACTCTGAACCCGAATATTGATCAATAGACATGAATATCTGTGAAGCACATAAGGGACATTGTAGTTTATACATACATACATAAACACAGAAGCACAGAGATTAATTTCTGAATCATACAAAGTTAATCAGAAGTCCAGTATACAATCTTTGAGCACAGAGGTTAAATCATAACTGACAGGCATTACTAAAACACCATACAAAAGATCTGTGATTAGGAGTACAAGGAATATGAAATTAAGGCCTTCAAACCATACCCAAATTGGGCATAAACTGCAACACATACTAACTACCATGCTTCATATCAAATAGACAAACTCAAGGCTAAGCATTTCTGTATACAACAATCACACATTCATTCATGCCCTACTCTACCTAGATCCATAAAAGTTCAGCATACATGTATAGTGAGAAACATCACAATTAGGCATTTATGCTATCAATTATAAAGGGGGATTAAAGGGGTTCGGTACTTAGCTTGTAGAGGAGTCTGGGAGGAGAGGGGGCTCTCAGATCCGGTGAGTGGTGGCGGTGCTCGGGCAGGGTGGCCGCAAGGTCAGCGGCGGCGATGGCACAAGCCCGGCTGCGACCAAGTGAAACCTAAAAAAAATGAATGACGATGAGGTAGAGATGGAGAGGTAGAAGAAAAATGAAAAGTAATGGGGAGAAATCTCTTAGCTTGGTCACCGGTGTCGAGAGCATCGAATCCGGTGGGGAAGCGCGAGATCTAGAACGGGAGAGAGGGTTGGAGACAGGAGGCGGCTCTCGATGCGCAGGCACAGGCGCAGGCGGCGGCGCACGGCGTGCAGGAGGAGGAGCGCAGGACGGTGGCACCCGGAGGAGGGCTAGAGGAGCGAAGGCGCGCGAAGAAATGAGGAGAAGGACGCGAGAGGAGAGAGAGGTGCTGGCATCCGGTTGGGGAAGAGTGAGGAGGAGAGTGTGTGAGGTTAGGTTAGGTTAAGGGGTTTTGGCTGGGCTGGTTGGGGAGGCCGGCCGAATAAATAAATAAATATATATATAATAAAACTAAATAATAATAATATATATAATATAATAATAAATAAGTTAATGAGTGTTTAAATAAAAATAAGTATGGAGATAACATATGTCTACCAACCTGAATCGGGATTAAATTTTTTAAATACAAACACATTTAGTAAGTAACACTAAGTACATGATTTGCAAAAAGATGACTTATGTTTAATCCAATTAATTTTAGCATCTTGTATTCGGAATTTTAAAAATAAGAGTACATAACCATAACCTGTTGAATTCATAAATATATATATATATATGTATATAATGTTAGCCTCTTGAATTCGTAACAAAACACATGCAATCAAGAAACCTTAACTATAAAACAGCCTGTTTTATGTAGTAGGTTTCTATTTGATTTTTTTATCTGATTTATTTTTGCCCTTATTAAAAGTTATTATTCGCTATATTTTGTTAAACTACGCGTAGATTCTGACGTTCTAGAGTCTGCGACGATCGACTCTGACTTCGCGACTGAAATCAACGAGCAAGGCAAGCACCCCCTTTTGACCATGTTGATCCCAGTTTTGCAAATGTTTTATTAAATGCGTATGTTCATTAAAGTTTGCTATATTGTGGGAAATGGTAATTATACCTGTAGACTCATGGAACTTCCTTGATAAGTATGGACATGTGAACCTTGATAACCCTAGAATTAAGGTTAGACAATATATAATTTGGGTATAAGCGATGGATAATAATCATGCTTAGCCATGCTTTAGATCTGGGTTGAACAAATTGGATAAACGGATCAGATCAAACTTTGGTATTTTGAGACATGATGATGGTTACTGGTATTTTGGCATACAAACTCAAAACAAAATTATGGTTTGGACGCGGGCGATTACTGAGAATAGCCGGAGGTGCATGGACTTGCACGTAGTGTAGGGGGAGATTTTCGCCCGTGTCGGATTAAGGACCAAACTATGGGTTGTTTTCAAGCCAAGAAATACGTACAACCACAAGTGCTGGTATGGGACAGCCTTAACCTATTAAGTTACTTAGAACTAGCTTTGCATATTGGTAGGCTGGAGTAGTACGAGCTTTTAGTGACTGATTGCTCGGAGGGGCGCCCACACCGAGGTGTTGGGAGCAACGTTTGCTGATACAACGGTGTACGCCATACTATGGATATGCTTAATCATCTATTGTACAATGACTGTACAAACATTTACACCATAGTATGGGTTTAACATCACTGGGCTGGTGCAAAGCACGGGCTAGGTAATGTAACGGTTATGTAATGATTTCCCTGCCGACACACCAAAGGAAGTGTGTTACTGGCCTGGCAAAAGGGGGATGATCATTTCTTGTAGGTAAAGTTGTACACCTCTGCAGAGGGTTAATCTTTTCGAAAAGCCACGCCCGCGGATATGGGCACTTGGTAAAGTCATCTCATGGTTAGATGTTTCATTATTTTCAAAATGGCTTGGTTTCATCTGTTTGCCTCGTATTGGCAAAGAATGGTGTTGACAGGAATTGGGTGTCTCGATGCTCACATCGTGGAGGACTGTGAGTTATTACTTATGCTTTATTTACTTGTTACTTTCATATCAGTCAAATTTGCTTTGATAAATTTCGTTTTGCAAATTACAACTTGATTTGCAAATAAAATTTTGCTTTACGCGAATTAACCGTAGAAGCCTGTCCTTTGAAATGGCCTGCATATATTATAGGTTTGGAAAAAGTCTTGCTGAGTACGAAAGTACTCACCCTTGCTTATTTACTATTTTTAGGTGAAGAAACAAATTACCCCGACGATACATACTTTGACGCAGGATTCGGGGATATTAATGATGAGTTTTTCTAGGATTTACGTTGTCAGTTGCCTATGGGGATTATGGGTTAAAGGCATACTGCAAGATACATATGTCTCCACTGCAAGAGTTTATCTCGGTTTGTAAGATTAATATGTAAGAACTACTTCCGCAGTTGCAATAATAATATATGTGTGGTTGTAATATCAATTTGTGAATGTGCGTTCTAGCCACTGATCATGGGACTAGTACTGTATACACATGGTACCCATTATTGATATTTATTATCAAAAATGGGGGCCCCACAGAGAGAGGGAGCGTAGAGCCTTCGGCGGAGGGGAAAAGAAGGAAGAGTGAGAGAGCAGAGCGCTTCGGTTGGGAGGAGATGGGTGGCTGACACATGGGTCCAGGGTCCACTTGCAGAGAAAGAGAGATGGGTAGGCTTGTGGCTTGCTGGCGAAAGGGGTCCGCACAGGAGGATGGGTCCATAGGTAAGTGAGAGAGGGAAAGAGATAAGAAGATAAGGTTTCGGGATAGATCAGCTCCGGCATTAAAATGGCTATCAAATCTTAATTCAGATCTTTGAAACTTTTTTTCTGAGGTCCTGGGATAAGTATTGACATCAAGTAAAAATACTAGGTTAAAATAATTTACCAAAAATTAATAATAATTCTGACAATCTGAACTAGTCAAAAATTCTTTTCCAATTTATTTTATTTGAGGATGAAAATTATTTCAAATATTTATGAAACTTTTGGAGAGAGTTTTATTTTGTCTAATACTCTTTATTTAAAATGTCGACTAAAATATTTCATATTTAATTTCTATTAATTCTGACATTGCAAATTTCAGATTTTTAGTGTTTCTGTTTTTGAAATTTAAAAGGCATTAAATGATATTATTAATATTTGATATTTTTACCAGAGGAAAATATTTTTTTAGATATCATGGTAAATTTTTTAGATGAGTATAATGTTCGAATATTTTTAATAAATTCTGATCATGCATTATTTGGAGGTCAAAAGATGTCTTTTCAATAATCATTTCATTATCATTTGCATTAAAATTAATTTGTTAGATGAAATGATTCACCTGAGTGTTCTAGATATTTACTATCAATTTTTAAAGATTTTAATTTTACCTTTTTACTTTTTACCATTATCCATTCATTAATTCTATTTATTGGATTTTTCATACAAAGCATAAATTCAAAGAAATCCAAATAATAACCAATTATGCCAAGAAAACTCATAAGTAGTCATACTCAATTTCCAAATATATATTTTTACTTTATTAGAATTTTCGGGATGTTACAATTTTGTTGCTAGCCAAAGTTTGAGAAAAGTCGACCATACCCCCCACACCCACACAGCAAAGCCGGATCGACAAAAAAACACCCTCAAGTTTCATAATTAGAGCACATAATCCCTGACCCTGTTGAGAAACTCGAGGGACTCAGGACGTGTTTGGATTGCGTCCTGGAGCTAACATGCATTGACTTGACACATGAGCTGTTGATAAAGTAGGCATTTTTCGGTTTAATTTAATCCACATAAAAACTTTATATAACATGACATCTAGCATGGTGATCACATAGCAAACATTAAGTGAATAACTCAACAGAAGGGTCTCCAGATTATACTCTTGAGCGGGGCCAGTGCCGGTGGCACCAGAGGCGCTTTTTTGCAGATCAGTCGACATGATCGCAGTTTATCGTAGTAGTCGAACGAACTTGAAGCAGGGTAGACGGTTGTTGCAGTGTCGATTCTGACGATGTAATCGAACACAAGGAGCAGTCACGCGGTCTTCGCGTTCCACAAAAATCATATTCGCTCTCTATCCCGCAGCAGGAACGCAAGAGAACGACGATTCTAGAGGCCTGCTCACTCTAGTTCCTGTGCGCGCAGGAGACAGAGCTAGGAATACCTAGGCGGCAGCATAAGCTGAACTCAGGATGAGGAGGAGGAACTGGTGTTGTCTCTGTAGTTTACACAGGAGAGAAGGGCGCCCTTTTATAGGCTCCAGGAGAGGGGGCCATCAACCAGGTAACGTTCGATTAACCATGTCAGTTACAAGTAACCGACGTTGATTATGAGCCAGCCATCAACCACGTCACATCGTTGTGGCGGCGGCGTTATCGGGTCATAAACCGCCACATTGATCATCAAGCGGCAAAACAAACCGCCCCGCCAAAGACATCACGTCCGGCGGCTGCGCTCGCGCACGTGCACGTCTTGTCTCGACTCGACTCGCACTCACACTCGTACTCGCACACGCACACGCCATGGCTCGGCTCGGCGCGCGCGCGCCTGTGGCACTGCCTTTTCCTTTTTCCAGTGTCACAACAGATGGACACGAGTCCAAGCTATTTAAGTTGGTCAAACCTTCTCTCAATTACCTATGTGGGACAAATGTCCTCATAACTCCTAGTATTGCACATAGGCCTTGGGATTTATTGGGACAAAAAACTAACAATCCCCACCAAATTCCAAGGCATATGTGAAATACTCTCAGTTCCACTGTTGTTTGATATACCAGTGTTTCGATGGAGACTGTTAAGTTGAACATCCACCTAGGACAGAGGTTACACTCATCCACAACTGAACAATGGACTATGCCTTGAATTGGCAGTTTTGTGCGAACAAGTTTCACCAAAGCCCTTTACTGATACTAGACCGCTATAAGCATTCCCTCGGTTTGGAGCGTATAAGTCATACTCCTTGGCCTTTCATGAGTTTCTAGAGATTACCCAATCTCATAGACTATGAGTAGCAGTCAGGCTCATATAGGTGTATTCTTCATAAGATGTTCTGTAGGACAACATCTCTGCTTATATAAGCCACTCGGAATACATTAAGATATGATCAACCTGCCATACAGAATAGGATAGTAATGCATCTCCAATGGAGTGGGCTATGTACTAAAGTACTCTCCTCCCAGTCAACCAATAGCTTGTTTCACCACCCTACTTCACGGGATCTTCGATCACATAGGATGAGTTACCACTAAGGTGTGACTTATGTGGGTCTCAAACCCATCTCCCTCGATGCTTCATCTATCACATTCTGTGATAGTCCCTTAGTAAAGGGATCTGCCAAGTTTTTAGCCGTCTGGACATAGTCCAACGCTATCACTCTGGAGTTTCTCATTTTTCTGACAGATTTCAAATGCCTCTTTACATGCCTCAACGACTTCATGTTGTCTTTAGAACTGTTCACCTTGACAATCACCGTTTGATTATCACAGTTCATTAGGATAGCCAATATTGGTTTTTCAACAACCGGTAAATCCATTAGGAGTTCACGAAGCCACTCAGCCTCAACAGTGGCGGTGTCTAATGCTATGAGTTCTGCTTCCATTGTTGACCTCGTTAAGATGGTCTGCTTGCAAGACTTCCATGAAACAGCGCCACCTCCAAGTGTGAACACATATCCACTTGTGGCTTTTATCTCATCAGCATCAGATATCCAATTAGAATCACTGTAACCCTCTAGTACCCTTGGGTACCCGGTATAGTGAATACCAAAACTCATAGTACCATGTAGATAGCGCATTGCTCTTTCAAGAGCATGCCAATGATCATCTCCTGGGTTTGAAACAAACCGGCTCAGTTTGCTGACAGCAAATGAGATGTCAGGCCTCGTAGCGCTAGCTAAGTATATAAGAGAACCAATTATCTGAGAATATCTCAACTGATCTCTTGTTATCCCTTTGTTTTTCCGTAGAATCACACTAGCATCATAAGATGTTGGAGCTGACTTGCAGTCACTAAAACCAAAGCGACTCAAGATCTTTTCCACATAGTGGGATTGCAAAAGCGTAACCCCACCATCACCTTCTCTCACTAGCTTTATGTTTAGGATAACATCAGCTTCTCCCAGATCTTTCATCTCAAAGCTTTTGGACGAAAAGTCCTTGACTTCCTTAATCACATTAAGGCTAGTCCCAAAGATCAATATTTCATCGACATATAAGCATAAAATCACTCCCTCGCCCCCACCATAGCGATAGTACACACATTTGTCAGCTTCGTTCACAACAAAGCCAGTAGATATCAAAGTCCTGTCGAACTTCTCATGCCATTGCTTAGGTGCTTGTTTAAGGCCATATAGAGATTTCAACAATTTACACACCATGCCTTCTTGACCTTTTGCTACAAACCCATCTGGCTGATCCATATAGATCTCCTCATCTAACTCTCTATTTAAGAAAGCCGTCTTAACATCCATCTGATGAACGAGAAGACCATGAGACGCTGCCAGAGAAAGTAGCACTCGAATTGTGGTCAATCGAGCAACAGGTGAGTAAGTATCGAAGAAATCCTCTCCTTCTTTCTGGGTATAACCCTTAGCCACAAGCCTTGCCTTGTACTTTTCAATCGTACCATCAGGCCTAAGCTTTTTCTTGAACACCCACTTGCACCCTACAGGTTTGCACCCATAAGTTCGTTCGACAACCTCCCAAGTTCCATTAGACATAATAGAATCCATTTCAATCCATACTGCTTTCTTCCAATAGTCAGCATCAGGAGATGAATATGCCTATTCAATGGTTCTTGGAGTGTCATCCATTAGATATACAATGAAGTCATCACCAAAATACTTTACAGTCCTTTGTCTCTTACTCTTACGAGGTGCTTCATTGTCTTCATCTACAGGATTCTCTTCAAGTGAAGGTTCAACGTGCGTTGTTGGAATGATAGGCTCAGGAGAGAAGATATGTTCTTGGTTAGATAAGCTAGGTGTTTATTTCATTGGAAATACGTCCTCAAAGAATGTGACATCTCTGAACTCCATTATCGTGCTCGATACATATCGGTACTCAGTTTTACTATTAAAACCTATACCCAATTTGTGAAAGGCATACCCAAAAAGACACGATCTCACGGTCTTTGGTCCAAGCTTACGCTTCTTTGGGATTGGCACATTGACCTTAGCCAAACAACCTCAAGTTCGTAAGTAGAGAGATTTAATCTTTTGTTTTCCCATTCCTCGAGCGGGTTATCTCTTTATTCTTTGTAGGAACTCTGTTTAGGACATGACACGCTTGATCAATATAGCCTCACCCCACCATTCCTTGGAAAGTCCCACTGTTTCTAACATGGCGTTAGCGTCGGGACCGAACCGCAAATCCGGACCCTCTGTGTATTCTCGTGCTAGTCGAGATCACGCTAGCACACACAGATCTTACTGAGGTTGCACATCACGGACATTCATAACGATATAAGAATAAATAGTTCAAACATTTATATAAAGCGAGTTGTACGACCTTATGGTCTCCTTACATAAAATCAGCCACGCAGGGCTTACATTATTCAGAGTAAAGGAAATAGCAGCGGAATAAAATAAATATCGTGGAAGCCTTCATATTACCACAGGCAACCGACTGGGCTTGCCCCCTAATTGTCCGGATCCTCATTGTACTCCTCCTCCCACGCTGGTGTAGACTCCTCCACTGATGTTGGGGTTGATAAGCAAGGAGGGGTGAGTATACAAGGCACTCAACAAGTAATGCACAGAATGCAGCACTATTACTATATGCAAAGCTTATTCCAAAGGATTGGCTTAATTGGTTCTTTTGCTTCAAACGACATTTTTAAACCAGTATCTTATTTAGATTAAAGTAGTAAAATAGTTATAAATAATACTAATTTCTTCAAATGGTTTTTCTTCGAAGATTCTCGGCACACAGCCTTAAAAGTTCATTTTTAATACTGGCACATAGCCACCCTTTCCACATTTTGTTTTTGAAGATCTACCCCTTGGCTGTAATCTCCGAGCAATGTCCAATACCGCGGACACGGCTATTCGAATAAATTTGACACTCTGCAGAGGCTGTACACTTTACCCACAAGATACAGCCATTCACCACACAGGTGATCGTCCGTAACAAAGCCTTTCAGGAACCTCTACCTTAACCAAAGAACCTCTCCAGTATTGCCTTCACTATCACTTCCCTCACACAGAGCCGAAGTATAGGACAGGCAAATCACCGTTGGATGGGCACCAAGCCGTAGCACAGGTACGCTCCCCCGTACAAATACACCCCTGTGTACTGTCACCCTGAGGTATCAGAGGAAAGATAAAAAACACTAATCAACTAGGTCCGTCCCATACCAGACATGTGGTTGTACGGGTGACTCAGATCAAAGGCTTGCAAGGTGAACTCCTTAACTGACCAAGGCAAGACTTTCAACACTCAACAGTGGCACACAGACTCACATCACTCATCAACCCATTGCCACACAGGCCCACCTGGCACACAGCCTCTTGCTACTTGCCCCAGTCTAAATCATTTCCCACCCAGTTGATTATTGTGCAACACATGCCAGCAATAACTCAACATCGGTACAGAACCACACAGGTCTCTGTACCTCAATCTCATCATGTGGCATCATCACACCACTTTCAAAATACATTCAATATTTCTTTAATCAATATTGTAGCATTTTTCCCGAAAGATCATTCATGATTCGTTGTAAGGCTAAGCATCTACTCACGGTCTAGCCTCCCGTGTTGGCACAATATTAACATCCAACTAATACAATCAAACTTAGGGTGACAAAGATTTCAGGGCTTACAGATAATACTTTCATGGTGACAATAACAATATGGGTTGATTAGCTACATTACCCAATATAATTTAAATTCACTTTAAATAAATTAGCATGCATAATTTCAAAGCATAAATTACATTTTAAAATCTGGGATCAAAAAGATCAAAGCATCACTTGCCTTCAAAGAGTTGCTGTTCGTGATCCGAAGCTTGGTCTTGAGCGACGAACTCTTCCTCGAAACCTTCCGACAAATTTGCGTCTACGCGTACAAACAATATATGCAATAAATAACTAATAAAGTAGATTAAATGACCTAAAAAATTCAAATAAAATTCACCATTAAATAGATCACAATTTTATGAATTTTTAGAAATTTGAATCACCCAAATCCGAATTAAAATGCAAAAGTTATAGTCGTCTGAAGTTTGAATAAAATATGAAAATACAGAAATTAGAAAATCCGATTTTTTCGAATTATTTTTATACTGAAAAATCGCATTTATGACATCAACATCGCATCATGATGACGTCAGCACAGAAAATAATTTTGGCCAAAATATTTTTCTGGAGAAATGACGTCAGCATGACGTCATCTGACACGTGGCATGCTCTGGGGCTTCCACGTCGCCTCGGTCTATGGACCCGATCCACGGCTCGGCTCTGGTCCACGGTGGACTCAATCCACGAAATAGAGCACCTGGCACCCACCAGATGATGTCAGCACTGACGTCACTGCTGACGTCAGCCGACTGCCTCGAGATTCGTGCACGAACACGGGACACTATCTCGGCCATCGCTCAACCTATGGCTAGATCTTAGCCATGCGGCGAAATCGTGGCCGTCAAAGGATTCAACGGCCAGATCTCACGCGCACGTTCGGCTCGGTGGCGCCTCGATTTCCTCGCTGCCACACGGCACGCATCTGATGGTGCACCCGAATCCAACGGTCAGGTCCCACGCACGCCTGGCGACGCCTCGGCTACTCAGCGACACGTGGCGCAATCGCGACAGCAAGACCGAAATCGGCGGTGGATCGGTCTCGCCGGTCAAAACTCCCACGCGTCAGCAAGCGATTTGGCGAGGGTACAGTGCCATCACCGCCGCACGTTCAAATCTGAACAGCGCGGATCCTTAGAGCAAAACCAGATCTGAACTCAACCGTTCAGATCCGATCCAACAGCGCGAGATTCTTGGCGGTTTCTTGTTCATCTTAACTACGCGGCGCAATCTCGCGCGTACACTAACGATCCAACGGCTGAGATCTACTAAAAGACCTAATATCCAGATCTAATCTACGCCGCACATCACAGATCTAACGGTTACGATCTAATCCAAACGTAAATAGAGAAGGGCTACGTGGACGTACCACAACGGTTGGATGGCGATCGAACGGTCGACGGAGCTCGCGATGGTCGACGGCGGCGAAGAAGAAGAGGTTGCCGGAGCTGAGGAAGATGGTGTGCTACGGTGGCTCTCCGGCGTGAATAAGTGATCCAAACGGCGCGGCTTCCTTTGGCGAACTCGGGACGAGGTCAGAGCACGGCGGAATAGCTCGGACGACGGCGGGAGGAAGCAAAAACTACGGTGGCGAGAGGAAGCAACTACGGCGAGCTCGCACGGGCGCTAGAGAAGGTCTCGCCGTGCCTGCAAGGAGTCTAAAAGGAGCGGCGAGAAGAGCTCTACACGGCGCAGCAACCGACACTTTAAAAGGAGCCTCGACGTGCACGCTGCAGGTGGCGAAACAAGTGGAAACGCTCGACGGCGTTAAATCCGGCGATTACGCCCGGTCGTACCGACGTGGCTCCATCACGGTACATTCAAGCGGCGAAGATCCGATGCGCGACGTTCACGCGGCGCAGCGGCAACAACGATGACCGTTGGATCTCGATCCGACGGCTCGATCATGCATTGGCGGCTAGGGTTTCGCGAATCGGGCGGGCTAAGCCGCGATCTTTGGGCGGCCCAGTACTATTCACCCAATTTTTAAAACATTTCGGATTAAAAATAAATCAGATAAATAAACAAAGCCAAAATAAATAACAAAAATACCCAGAAAAATTCATAGAAATTCTAGAAAATACTTTGAGACATTTGGATCTCAAATAAAATAGTTTCAATAAAACTTTGCATAAAATTTTGCATGAATTTAATTGAATTCAAGAAAGGTGAGAAATGAATAAATCCAATTTTAATTCTAATAAATTCTCAGAAATTCTCAAAATAAAAAATACTCCAAAATTTAAATTAGAGTAAATTTTAGGGTGTTACAAACCTCCTCCCCTTAACAGAATCTCATCCCCGAGTTTCAGGGCTGTCTACAGAAATAGGTTAGGGAACTCCTTCTTCAGATCTTCTTCACGTTCCCAGGTTGCTTCACTTTTCGAGTGGTTGCTCCACTGGACTCTGCAAAAGCGTGTAGACTTGTTCCTCGTTTTTCTGTCCATCGTATCTAGAATCTTCACCGGATGCTCTTTATAGGTTAAATCTTCTTGCAGCTCAATTGCTTCTAAAGGCGTTTGTTCTTCTAGTACTCGGAGACACTTCTTTAATTGAGACACATGGAATACATCATGCACTCCTGTCAAGGACTGTGGCAAATCCAACTGGTATGCAACTTCACCTCTGCGGCTCAAGATCTTGAATGGTCCGACATATCTAGGTGCAAGCTTCCCTTTTGCATGAAATCTCCTGACTCCCTTGAGTGGTGTAACTCTAAGGTATATATAATCTTCAGGTTCAAAGCTCAATTCTCTGCGACGATTGTCGGCATAACTCTTCTGCCTTGATTGTGCAATCTTTAATCTTTCTCTGATCATAGCGATCTGTTCTTCCGCTTGCTGAAGAATATCCGATCCAAAAGCATGCCGTTCCCCAGTCTCATTCCAATTCAAGGGTGTTCGACAGGATCGACCATACAGAGCTTCAAATGGAGACATCTGAAAACTCGCTTGATAACTGTTATTGTAGCTGAACTCAGCATAAGGCAAACACTTGTCCCATGAAGTAGAATATGCTAAAGCACAGGCTCTCAGCATATCTTCCAGTATCTGGTTAACTCTCTCGGTTTGTCCATCTGTCTGCGGATGGTATGCTGTACTGAAGTTCAGACGAGTTCCCATGGCTTCATGCAGCTTTCCCCAAAACCTTGAGGTAAATTGGGTACCTCTATCCGATACTATCTTCTTCGGCACTCCATGCAAGCAAACAATTCTTGACATATAGAGTTCTGCTAACCTATCGCCCGAGTAAGTGGTCTTCACAGGTACAAAATATGCAACCTTGGTCAAACGATCCACTATAACCCATATAAAGTCATATCCATTCCGAGTCCTGGGTAAACTGGTTATGAAATCCATACCGATCTCTTCCCATTTCCATTCAGGTATCTTTAGGGGCTGCAATAATCCTGCTGGCCTCTGATACATAGCTTTGACTCTTTAGCATATGTCACATAATGCAACATATTCAGCAATTTCCCGCTTCATGCTTGGCCACCAAAATCTTTCTTTTAAATCCTGATACATTTTTGCACTTCCTGGATGAATTGAGTACTTGGAGTCATGGGCTTCCTCCAAAATTAGCTGCTTTAGCTCTTTCTTATTCGGCACATAAATGCGCCCTTTAAACCACATAGTACCCTACTCATCCAGTTTGAAATCCTTTGTCTTGCCTGCATCCCTCTTGTCCTTAATTCTCTTGATTTTGTCGTCATCTTTCTGCCCTTCCCTGATCTGATCTTCCAGGGTAGGTTTTACTTCCAAGGTAGCCAAAAATCCTTCTGGTACCACTTCCAACCCTAGCTTCTGGAAATCCTTACACAACTCGATCTGACTTGGTTCTAACAACATATTTACGCTGTGGTTCTTCCGGCTTAAGGCATCAGCCACAACATTGGCTTTACCCGGGTGGTAATGAATTCCAACATTGTAGTCCTTGATTAGTTCTAGCCATCTTCTTTGCCTCATATTTAGGTCAGCTTGCGTGAAGATATACTTAAGACTTTTATGATCAGTATACACTTCACATCTGTTTCCAAGGAGATAGTGACGCCATATTTTTAGGGCATGCACTACGGCAGCTAATTCCAAATCATGAGTCAGATAGTTCTCCTGATGCGACCTCAATTGCCTTGATGCATATGCGATTACCTTTCGGTTCTGCATCAATACACACCCCAATCCTTGACGCAATGCATCGCAATAGATGTCGAAGCCTTGATGAACGTCACGTAAAACTAATACAGGTGCTGATGTTAATCTTTTCTTCAACTCCTGAAAACTCTTCTCACACTCAGGTGTCCATAAGAATTTCTTTTCCTTTTTCAACAATTGCGTAAGAGGTCTCGCAATCGTGGAGAATCCTTCGATGAAACGATGGTAATATCCCGCCATTCCAAGGAAACTACGGATTTGGGTTACCGTCTTCGGTTGCTCCCAATGCAAAACTGTCTCCACTTTCTTTGGATCTACCGCAACTCCTTCTGCAGTCATTATGTGTCCAAGAAATTCAACCTTATTCTTTCAGAAATCACATTTACTAAATTTTGCAAACAACTGTTGTTCCCTCAATTTCTCAAGGACTAGCCTTAAATGTTCGGCGTGCTCTTCCTTCGTCTTGGAATAAATAAGGATATCATCTATAAACACGACGACGAACTTATCCAAATATTCCATAAAAACCTTATTCATTAAGTTCATGAAATATGCTGGTGCATTTGTCAAACCAAAAGACATCACTGTAAACTCGTAATGTCCATATCTTGATGAAAAAAAAGTTTTTGGAATATCCTCTGATCGGATCTTCAGTTGATGGTATCCTGATCGGAGATCAATCTTGGAGAAGACTCCAGCTCCTCTCAACTGATCGAATAGATCATCGATCCTGGGTAGCGGATACTTATTCTTTATCGTCACATCATTGAGTGCACGATAGTCTATACACATCCTAAAACTCCCGTCCTTCTTCTTAACGAACAAGACAGGCGCTCCCTATGGCGATGAACTAGGTCTTATGAATCCTTTTTCTAGCAGCTCTTCAATTTGCTTCTTCATTTCCACTAATTCCTCCGTGGACATCCTGTAAGGTCTCTTAGCTATTGTAGCTATCCCTGGAACAAGCTCTATCACGAACTCGATATCTCTTTTCGGCGGCATTCTAGGTAGATCCTCCGGGAAAACATCCGGATATTCATTGACTATGGAAACTTCCTCCAAGCCGACAGTCTTCATGTTGTTGACCATTAATTGTCCATCTCGTACTATTTTTGCTTCAAACTCAACCTTCTCCCTTCTGGGCTCTCGATTCATATAACTCTTTTTCCGCAGTCCAGCACTGCCTTATGTTTGGTTAACCAACCCATTCCCATTTAAGATAATTAAGTTCGCTAGGAACTCTATTCCCTTAATTATTAGTCTCACCCCAGAACATCCTAAATTGGATCAGAGTTCTGATCCAGGGGATTGGACTACAAGTACACACTTAAGTTCCACAATATCCAAATTGTTGCGAACAGCAAAATCTTGAGAAACAAATGAATGTGACGCTCCTGAGTCAAATAAAGCGATGGTGATGCGAGTTTACTAGGAACTTACCCGATTACAACGCCCGAGGCGTTACGGACTTCATCTGCGTTTGTAATGTGGTTGACTCAGCCTCGTGCAGTTCCTTGAGATGGAGTTGCTGATGTCGATGCTCCACGGTTCACAGTTGGTGCAGGATTCCTTGTAGGCGTATTCCCCAGGTCAAATCGGACCGGTGACACCTCCTTCTTGGGCAATTGTTGGCGAAGTGCCCCAATTCGTTGCAGTGATAACAACGTCTTCCTGCTGCCTGTGAGGTTCCTCGATCCGTACCATAGTTACGGCTGAGTCCGCATTCGGCCCATGGGCGATTTGCGGCGGTGGTGCCATGTCACCGCCTCAGGTTGGAACGGATGAACTGTTGGGGTGCCGTCCTCTGCCTCTGCTGGCCCGGACGTCCTCCTTGTTGCGCCATTCTGCACTTCCGATTGTCATCCAACTCTCGGCGCTTGTCCTCCAGAATAAGAGCCTTGTTAACCAGCTCTTGGAAGTCTGGAAATGCGTGGGTGATCAGTCCCACTTGTAACCCTGCATTCAATCCCTTCATGAAGCGGGATTGTCTGGCCTTGTCCGTGGCTACATCCTCTGGTGCGTAGCGTGCTAGCTGGGTAAACTTATTCAAGTAGTCGGCCATTGACTGGCCACCCTGCTTGAGATTCCGGAATTCCTCCTTCTTGAGATCCATGATACCCTCCGGTACATGGTATTGGCGAAAAGCTGAGGTGAATTCCTCCCACGTAATACTCTGTGGGTCTTCATGAGCTGCGCAGAAGTTTTCCCACCACTCTGCGGCAGTTCCTTCCAGTTGTCGCGAGGCATAGAGCACCCTCTCATGTCCTACACACTGGGTAATGTGCAGCTTCCTTTCGATTGTCCTTAGCCAATCGTCCGCTTCCATCGGATTGGCGTTGCCTGAGAAGGTGGGTGGACAAGTTCGCATAAACTCCGACAACCTTGAATAGGGGTGTGGTCCATGGTTACCCCCATGTTGAACATTCGCAGCAGCTTGATTAGAGATCTGCTGCATGGTGCGCACCTTGTGTTCATGAGTTGAGTTTGGGTAGCCGTAAAGGCTCCCAGTTACGCATATCAACTTCGAGGTGGTTGAGGAATTGGCTCCTCATTCCGTTGTCGGCTGATTAGCTCCACTTCCGCTCTAGTGGTTCCGTGAGTCCTCACCATCTATTGCAAACTTCCAAGGTTAAGAAAAGAAGAAAGCATAGACAAGTAAAAGAACTTATGCGGGGGAAACAGGTGTAACTTAAATTATTTAGCAACTTTATTGATATAATATAAGGTAGTATGGTTGCTCACAAGTGCCTAAGGGCAATGCAACACATACAAGACACTCACAACCAAAAACAAGTAAACAAACATAGGACTCCACAACGACTCACACCTAATGGTGACTCTGAAACAAAAGACGCGACTCAAACACTCGAGTCTCGACACTACACCTGACTAGACTCGATCACTCAACGAGCCAACCCGGCTGCGGCTCCCTCGGAGCATACACCGGCGGGTGCTCTGGCATCGGGGCGAACTGGTCCTAATGACCTACTACAGCTGGTGCAAATGACCCCATCGACTCTGCTGGTCCCAGGGCTGCCTGCTCCTGTGCCGGTGGCTCCTGCACTGGTGCCTCCTACTCTGGCTCCTCCGGATCTGGATCGTGCAGCTCCAGGACTAGCTCAGGCTCAGGTCCATACAGGGCCATCTCCAGCTCTTGGATCTTCTGCATGGAGTGAGCTAAGCCCTCCCGCAGTTGAGTCCTCGCCTCCATGACCTCGTCACGAGTCCTCTGCAGCTCCCGGACTGTCTTATCCATGGCGTCCTCCTAGGCGATGACATACCTTGCCAGATGAATGATCGTGGCATCCTCCTCCATGACCTTCATCCTGTCATAGCGATTATCTCGGCGCGGGTGTTGACGAAAAACAGTGCCCTCCAACTCGGCGGAGTAGGTGCGGGCAATCTGCCGCATCGCAAGACGTGTCGTCTCCTGGATCCCGGCCTCAAAAGAAGTCCTCCTGGTGGTGATGTAGATAGGACGGCTCGCCCTTGTCCTCTCCCGGGCGTAAACAGTGATCTTTACATCCCAGGCGATATCAAGTCCTGCCCGCACCACAGTGGTCCCCTGATAAAGCGGCCTATCGAAACCTCCGAGCAGCTGCATCATACGCCATAACTCAGCGGCGAATCCTCCAGTGCGCTCTCCATAGGTGTGGATCATCCTCATCTGCCAAAACAAACCTCGTTTAAATTAAACATATAATAATAATAAGGTTTCAGCATAGATATGAAGCAAGAGAGAAAGGATAAGTCGAGATTTCATTAATATTCTTGCTCAAGTTGTTAAATTCATAGAAAATAGTTTTATCCACCAAACACAGCTAATCTAGTTTTGGGTCAAGACCTAAAGTCAGCCTGCTTTGATACCACCTCTGTCGGGACCCGAATCTGCAAATCCGGACCCTCTATGTATTCTGTGCTAGTCCAGGATCACGCTAGCACACACAGTCTTACAGGGTTGCACATCACAGACATTCACAGCTATATAAGAATAAATAGTGCAAACATTTATATAAACTGAGTTGTACGACCTTATGGTCTCCTTACATAAAATTAGCCACGCAGGGCTTACATTATTCAGAGTAAAGGAAATAGCAGCGGAATAAAATAAATGTCGTGGAAGCCTTCATCTTGCCACAGGCAACCGACTGGGCTTGCCCCCTAATTGTCCGGATCCTCATTGTACTCCTCCTCCCACGCTGGTGTAGACTCCTCCACTGATGTTGGGGTTGATAAGCAAGGAGGGGTGAGTATACAAGGCACTCAACAAGTAATGCACAGAATGCAGCACTATTACTATATGCAAAGCTTATTCCAAAGGATTGGCTTAATTGGTTCTTTTGCTTCAAACGGCATTTTTAAACCAGTATCTTATTTAGATTAAAGTAGTGAAACAGTTATAAATAATACTAATTTCTTCAAATGGTTTTTCTTCGAAGATTCTCGGCACACAGCCTTAACAGTTAATTTGTAACACTGGCACACAGCCACCATTTCCACATTTTATTTTTGAAGATCTACCCCTTGACTGTAATCTCCGAGCAATGTCCAATACCGCGGACATGGCTATTCGAATAGATTTGACACTCTGCAGAGGCTGTACACTTTACCCACAAGATACGGCCATTCACCACACAGGTGATCGTCCGTAACAAAGCTTTTCAGGAACCTCTACCTTAACCAAAGAACCTCTCCGGTATTGCCTTCATTATCACTTCCCTCACACAGAGCCGAAGTATAGGACAGGCCAATCACCGTTGGATGGGCACTAAGCCGTAGCACAGCACGCTCTCCGTCGCATGATATACACCCATTTCTTGTCACACCGAGGTATCAGAGGAAAGATAAAAGAACCTTAATCAACTAGGTCCGTCCCATACCAGACATATGATTGTACGGGTGACTCAGATCAAAGGCTTGCAAGTTGAAGTCATTAACTGACTAAGGCAAGACTTCCAACACTCAACAGTGGCACATAGCCCAATGTGGCACACAGACTCACATAACTCATCAACCCATTGCCACACAGTCCCACCTAGCACACAGCCTCTTGCCACTTGCCCCATTCTAAATCATTTCCCACCCAGTTGATTATTGTGCAACACATGCCAGCAATAACTCAACATCGGTCCAGAACCACACATATCTCTGTACCTCAATCTCATCATGTGGCATCATCACACCACTTTCAAAATACATTCAATATTTCTTTAATCAATATTGTAGCATTTTTCCCGAAAGATCATTCATGATTCGTTGCAATGCTAAGCATCTACTCACGGTCTAGCCTCCTGTATTGGCACAATATTAACATTCAACTAATACAATCAAACTTAGGGTGACAAAGATTTCAGGGCATACAGATAATACTTTCATGGTGACAATAACAATATGGGTTGCTGGTCGTGTTCCGAAGCTTGGTCTTGAGCGACGAACTCTTCCTCGAAACATTCCGACAAATTTGCGTCTACACGTACAAACAATATATGAAATAAATAACTAATACAGTAGACTAAATGACCTCAAAAATTCAAATAAAATTCACCATTAAAGATATCACAATTTTATGAATTTTTAGAAACTTGAATCACCCAAATCCGAGTTAAAATGCAAAAGTTATAGCCGTTTGAAGTTTGAATAAAATCTGAAAATACAGAAATTAGAAAATCCGATTTTTCCGAATTATTTTAATACTGAAAAATCGCATTTATGACGTCAGCATCGCATCATGATGACGTCAGCACAGAAAAGAATTTCGGCCAAAATATTTTTCGGAGAAATGACGTCAGCATGACGTCATCTGACACATGGCATGCTCTGGGGCTTCCACGTCGCCTCGATCTATGGACCCGGTCCACGGCTCGGCTCTGGTCCATGGTGGACTCGGTCCATGAAACAGAGCACCTGGCCCCCACCAGATGACGTCAACCGACTGCCTTGAGATTCGTGCACGAGCACGTGACACTATCTCGGCCATCGCTCAACCTACGGCCAGATCTTAGCCACGCGGCGAAATCGTGGCGTCAAAGGATTCAACGGCTAGATCTCACGCGCACGTTCGGCTCGGTGGCGCCTCGATTTCCTCACTGCCATGCGGCACGCATCTGACGGTGCGCCTGAATCCAACGGTCAGGTCCCACGCACGCCTGGCGACGCCTCGGCTACTCAGCGACACGTGGCGCAATCGCGACGGCGCACCCGAAATCGACGGCTGGATCTGGTCTCCGCCCCGGTCAAAACGCCCACGCGTCAGCACGCGATTTGGCGAGGGTACGGCGCCATCACCGCCACACGTTCAAATCTAAACGGCGCGGATCCTTAGGGCAAAACCAGATCTGAACTCAACCGTTCAGATCCGATCCAACGGCGCAGGTTACCGGAGCGGTTTACTATTCATCTTAACTACACGACGCAATCTCACGTGTACACTAACGATCCAACGGCTAAGATATACTAAAAGACCTATTATCCAGATCTAATCTACGCCGCACATCACAGATCTAACGGTTACGATCTAATCCAAACGTAAACAGAGAAGGGCTACGTGGACATACCACAACGGTTGGATGGCGATCGAACAGTCGACGGAGCTCGCGAAGGTCGGCGGCGAAGAAGAAGAGGCTGCTGGAGCTGAGGAAGACGGCGCAGTCGACGGCGCTACGGTGGCTCTCGGATTGAATAAGTGATCCAAACAGCGTGGCTTCCTTTTGCGAACTCGGGACGGGGTCGGAGCACGGCGGAACAGCTCGGACGACGGCGGGAGGAAGCAAAAACTACGGCGGCGAGAGGAAGCAACTATGACGAGCTCGCACGGGCGCTAGAGAAGGTGTCGGCGTGCGTGCAAGGAGTCTAAAAGGAGCGGCGAGAAGAGCTCTACACGGCGCAGCAATCGACACTTTAAAAGGAGCCTCGACGTGCGCGCTGCAGGTGGCGAAACAAGCGAAAACGCTCGGCGACGTTAACTCCAGCGATTACGCCCGGTCGGACCGACGTGGCTCCATCACGGCCGTTCAAGCAGCGACGATCCGATGGCGCACGTTCGAGGGCGACGCGGCGCAACGGTGACCGTTGGATCTCGATCCGACGGCTCGATCGCGCGGCGGCTAGGGTTTCGGCGAACTGGGCTGGGCTAAGCATAGTGTTGGGCTGGCCCAGTACTATTCACCCGATTTTTAAAACATTTCTGATTAAAAATAAATCAGATAAATAAACAAAGCCAAAATAAATAGCAAAAATACCCGGAAAAATTCAGAAAAATTCTAGAAAATACTTTGAGACATTTGGATCTCAAATAAAATAGTTTCAATAAAACTTTGCATAAAATTTTGCATGAATTTAATTGAATTCAAGAATGGTCAGAAATGAATAAATCCAATTTTAATTCTAATAAATTCTCAAAAATAAAAAATACTCCAAAATTTAAATTAGAGCAAATTTTAGGGTGTTACATTAACCATCTCATTTAGAGTGCGGTTCTTTCTTTTCGCAATCCCGTTAGACTACAGTGAATAGGGCGGTGTCCTCTCATGAATTATACCGTGTTCCTCACAAAATAAATTGAAATCATTTGAGAAATACTCTCCACCGTGATCGGACCTAACCTGCTTAATCTTTTTCTCAAGTTGGTTTTCTGCCTCAGCTGTATAAAGTTTAAAATAATGAAGTGCCTCATCTTTTGATTTCAAAAAATACACATAGCAATATCTAGTAGAATTATCTATTAAAGTCATGAAATATCTCTTTCCGCCTTTTGTCAACACATCGTTCATCTCGCACAGATCCGAGTGAACTAATTCTAATGGTGCCAAACTCCTCGCCTCTACTGCCTTGTGAGGCTTGCGAGTTTGCTTAGATTGCACACATACTTGGCACTTAGAACCTTTGACATAGGTAAACTTCGGGATTAAACTCATACTGGCAAGCCGCGTCATGCAACCAAGATTAATATGACAAAGTCGTGAATGCCAAACATTAGACTCATCATTACATACATGGTTCACCACATTATTACACATGTCTGATAACGAAAAGCGGAACAAACCTTCGCACTCATAGCCTTTACCAATAAAAGATCCAAATCTTGATATAAAACATTTATTGGACTCAAAAACTAGCTTATAACCATCTCTACATAATAGAGATCCACTGACAAGGTTCTTATTAATCGCAGTACATGTTGCACGTTCTTCAGTCGCACGACCTTGCCTGAAGTGAACTTCAGATCAACCGTGCCGACCCCACGCACAAATGCCTGTGATCCATTACACATCAGCACGGAGGAAGTCCTTGTGATCTGGTAAGAAGAAAACAAAGCTTTGTTAGCACATACATGTATATTGGCCCTAGTGTCAACCCACCAATCTGGTGAATGACATACTGAAAGAACAAGAGGTACTGTTATGTACCCGGATGCTTCCTCTTTAGTATTACCAATGACAATGTTAGCAGACTTTTTCTGCTTGTCTTTGCGCTCAGTGCATTCCTTAGCCTAGTGGCCAGGTTTGCCGCATACAAAGCAGTCCCCCTTCCCTTTATTCTTCTTCTTGAAGCTAGTAGTCTGGTTGGCTTTATTCTTGTTATCAGCCTTGTTCTTATTTTTCTTTTGGGATTGAAAATTCCTTTTCTGTACCAAATTGGCACTGGAATTTCCCTCATGTCCATTTCCACGAATATCCTTTGCCCTCGCTTTCTCCTCAACATCAAGAGACCCAATCAAGTCAGCGACGCTGAACTCTTGTCAAAATCCCTCCAAGAGAGTGGCAGTTTCGCAATGATGCATCCTTGTAAGGCCCCCATTTTTGATATTTAATACCAACAATGGGTTCCCTGTGCAAACTGTACTAGTCCCATGATCAGTGGCTAGTACGCACAGATTACAAATTGAGATCACATCCATACACAATAATATCACATACGTTAAGTGTTAGAGATTACATAATAGTATTACAAGCCAAAAACTTGAAAGAAACAGCGGAAGCTTTATTTCTCTTGTAGTATGCCCATTCACCCTCAGGCAACAGACAAGGTAAAGCCCTAGAAAAGGTCATCATCATAACCCCCGAATCTTGTATGGTCGTAATGGTCATCGGAGTATTCGATATCATCACCTAAAAACAACATTGATAGCAAGATTGAGTACATTGTGTACTCAGCAAGTCTTATAGTGTATCACAGATGCAAATATAAGTAAATGCAGGTTATATCAAAGGCAAGGTTTCTACAGTTATTTTGCGTTGGCAATTTAAAGCATAATTATATATATTAGGTTGCAACTGGTATTTGTAAAAGAGCATCTGTTGTAGTATCCAAGTACTAATATAGTGATAAGATTATATCATAGTCTCCCTGACCGATTCAATCCATTCCCATGTCATCCCCTGACATGAAGTATATTTCAAAACATCCTTTTTCCATCAAAACATTTTGGAAATGTTAAACTCTAACCATGTGAAGACTTTACCAAGATCCTTTAACCGAAAGCATGGCTAATTAATTAGATTTACCATCTCAGAGGTGTACGACTTTACCCACAAGAAATGATCGCCATTTTGCGGTCGGTTGACACTCTTTCTTTGGGTGTCGGCATGGTGATCATGACATAACCGTTACATTGTTTAGACCTAACTTTGCACCAGCCCAATGACGTTAAATCCTTGTTATGGAGAAGAAAACATGACAGTAATTCCCTGTCATTTTAAAGTGGTAACACGAGCAACAAATCCCTGCGAAAAAGGTCTCTTCCCATATCAAGGCGTACACCGTTATACCGATATGCATTTACCCATAACGAAGTGTGGAAGCCCCTCATAAGCATACCTAAAAAGGAATGCTCATACTATCTCCCGCCTACCAATGTGCAAAGCCAGACCTAAGCATCTTAATAGGTTAAGGCTGCCCCATCTCAGCACTTGTGGTTGCACGGAATTCTTGGCTTTAAAACAACCCATAGCTCAGTCCTTAAAATCCGACACGAGCAATAATCTCCCCCTACACTACGTACAAGTCTAGCCCTTGCACAACCGGCTATTGCCAATAATTGCCCGCATCTAAACCATAGTTTTATTTTAAGTTTTTAGTCAAAATATCCACAATTGACACTTAGCAATCCAACACTTTCAGATTCCCAGGAAGCAGTTTGATTTGAACATCTATCCCTTTGCTAAATGAGCATGGCTAAGCATGGTTATTAGTTGAGTATACCCAATTTGACATTATGCAATGTCTACCCTTTTTTTATGGTTATCAAGGTTCACGTACCCATACTTATCAAGGAAGTCCCACGAGATATTAGGTATATCTACCAATTTTCCAACATAGCATTTTTATGACAAGTACGCGCATGTGTAATAGCTTTGCAAACATTGAAAGTAAATATTTGAAGTAATAGGATCAAATGGTCAAGTGGGTGCTTGCCTTGCTGATCGTCGTCGGGAATATAGTCCGGATCGTCGGCGAGGTCGTCGTCTACTAATTCAGGCTCATCGGAATCTACTCGTCGATCATCAAGAATAACATATAATAAATAGCGAACTAGCATAAGGGCAAAAGAAGACAGATAGAAAATCCGAATAAAAGCTTATTCGGAGAACTATGAGTATTTATTGGTAAGATTTTGATTCATGTTTATGTGGTTATACTGTCTTTTCATTGGTGGTTACCTTTATTGTTTTTGGACTAAAAGATATCAAGTATTTCTTGCTTGATATGAATTATTCATTTTATGCTAACGAATTCTAGATGCTAAAATTATTTAAAGAAGGATTTGTCTTACAATGATAACGTCAAATAGCATGTTGTTAAAAGGATTCAGATGCAAAGCAATGTATTTATAGACTTTTGAATTACTCATTCATCACCAAATTTCTTGCTGCCATTTTATCATGGATGCATAACATACCAGGTTATGTACTACATCCTCATGTGCTATTTATTAGATGCATGCATGGCCTTATATAAACACATACCCATATACACACACATATTTATATATGCATATGCTTACTTATGCCCTTTTACACTAGAACACAACCTATTTGCGTAACCCATTAGTTATCCAATGCTTTTATCTAGCCTAACATCATACTACTATTATGCTAAAAAAAAAGAAATACGTTTAGCAATCTCCTGAAATTCTTTTCTTATCGATATATTCATTATTGCATAATCAAACTAACAATATTAAACTTCAATAGAAAAGACATAAAACAACTAGTTACCCCAAATATTTTTATATGAATGGGTTCCTAGTAGAATAAGGATCATGATAAAATTAGTTCCATACAAATTCAACTTCATTTGGAAAGTTTCTACATTTAGTCTATTTCCATATCTACTATTCACCTTTGTATTAAAATATTTTTCCAGGGTAGATTTTCTAAATATTTTTGCATATTCTAGAAGCTCTCGATTTTAGATGAATTTAGAAATTAATTTCATCACATTTGGATTTTAAATGCAAAAGATATTCAAGTTTGAATTTGATCTAGTTCTGAAAATCAAATGGAAATAATGAAATACACTTTCAACGTTCTGAAAACGCCTTTCACTGCGCGCCAGATTTCACGTTTAAATCCCGTCTGGGTCATTGACATTCGGGGCCCACCCGTCAGTGACCTCGGTCTTGCGCACACCCACACCTGACTCTGCCACTAACAGTGGGAGCCCACCGGTCGGTGACTCCAAACAGGGGTGCTCGGTTTTTGGCTCGCCGCCGGCGAACTAGCTCCGGCCAGGAGGAATGGGTAGCACCTACAGCTCCAGCATGCTCAAGCACACCTAGGGGATAGCCTAGTGACCCTCGGCGATGACCGGAGATGGGTCGCCGTCGTGGCCGAGCGGCGGAGGTCATGGCGACATGCCGCGCCGGTGACAGAAGACCAAACAAGCTGAATGGGTTACAGTCTAAGCATCTACGAATGCTAAGCATTCCATTTTGGTATCATAGAAGTACAGAGGCTCGCTGGAGAGGCTTACCACCAGTCGCCGGTTTTGGGGAAGAAGGGGTCTCGACGGCGGCAAGGCTCCGGTTGAAGATACCTAAAAATAACAAAGGGCTTTTGATCAAGAGATGCCACTGGTGCTATGGTCAAGTTTAATTGAGAAACGAAAGAAGGTACCGACTGAAATTGAGATGATCCCAATATCTAGGGTTCTTCGGCTGAATCAGAGAAACAAGAAATTAGCAAGGCTCAGTGGAGTAGGAGGGATGAAATGAGAGGGGTTTTGAAGCACAGATCTTGGCGAGCTCGGTTCGGTATTTATAGGCCAAGGATTCGTTGTAGAGTAGCTTGATTCCTGGTGTGAACATGGCGGGGGTTTTGCGTCGCTCGAATAGGAGCTAGGATGGGTGGTTCTGCGAATGATCAGAGCAAGGACATGCGTGGCGAAGCTCTGTAGAGGCGGTTTCCTTGGGCGGCGCAGGAGAGCATCGGTGGCATGGCACTACAGCCGGCGAGGTGGTCTCAGCCACGCATGAAGAGCTCGCCCGGGTGGTGAGGAAGAAGACACAGGCTGAGGCTAACAGGTGGGGCCGCACAGTGGATCGGGCCCGCGTGGCAGAAAGAGAGAGAACTCCGGCTTGAACTGCAAGAGGGCTCAATTGGTTCACTGAATTTGTTGCCTATCTAATCGGTAAATTAATGAGGAATTTACTGGGTGTACCAGAGCTAGTTTAGGATCTACCATAAACATTTTAGACCTATTGGACGCATGTCGAATTTACAAAAATTCTGACAATGCACTGTGCACAAATTTATGCATTCGGTTTTATATTTATTTAGGTACTTTTATCTTATTCGAAAATTTAGAATTTTTTTTGAAGGTTCCTTATGGGCACTTTATCCTCCTTTAAAATTTTCATCTTCAGATTCATGACAGTTTATTTAATAAAATTCTGACATTTGAGTTTTCAGATTTTTAGCTATTCAGTTTTTGAATTTTTATAAATATCAAACCTAAAGATTATCTTCTGATATTTTTAATGCAGATGAATCTATCCAGGGAGAAGATAATATAAAATTTTTCACATCGAAATTATGAACATTTAATTCCTGTCATCTTTACTATTGCTAGTCTTGATTCATTAAGTTACCTTTCTTTTCATAATTTAATATTTTGACATGACCTAAAAATTATATTTTGGTGTTCTGGATAGCCCCACGAATTTTACAGGGATTTTTATTATTTTTTTGTTTTACAAATCTTTTCTTATTACTTATGTAATGGTTGGTTGATTAGAAAAAGAAATTTTCCCTTTAAGCAATAATCAAAAGAAGTCAAGAAAACTCATAAAAAATTCAAAAAAATACAAATTAAAACTTATTCAGCTGTATTATTTAATTTATTATTATTATCCATTTTTCAAGATGTTACTTGTCAGGCAATACGCATGAAAATGCTCAAGCTCCTTTGATGAAACTGCTCCATGCCTGCATCTGAGACCAAATTCGTCGTAGTAGTCGAATGAACTTGAAGCGGAGAACGACGATTCCGGAGGCCGTGTTATCTCTGTAGTTTACAGAGGAGAGAAGGGCGACTCGACACGCACACGCCACGACTCGGAGCGTGAGCGCGCGTGTGGAACCGTCTTTTCCTTTTTCCAACCTCACAACAGATGGACACGAGTCCAAACTATTTAAGTTGATCAAACCTTCTCTCAACTACCCATGTGAGACAAATGTTCTCATAACTTCTAGTATTGTACATGGGCCTTGAGATTTATTGGGCCAAAAAAACTAACATGAGCTTCCATAGGAAGCTCCTGGGACGTGTTTGGTCGCCACTCGCTTGGTCCAAGCTGGGTCGACGCCAGGCCTAGGTGCTCAAAAACGGACGTTTGGGAGGCCAGGCGAGTGAGCGAGCGACGGTCGTCATCTCACCGTGACCGAGTGACATTGTCCGTCTTCCAGCCATAATCGAGCAACCGTCGTCTTCCCGCCATGACCGATCGAGCTCCGTCTGGATCTCTCCGTCGCCATCGAGGCGGGATCTTGCCGAAGGCCGAGAACAGCGACCGTCCATGAGATTATTTGGGGACGCTTTAAGGGTCCTTATGAAAGCGTATTTCCTACTTTTTATACTTTTAAGGGCCCTTATCAAAGATTATTTGGGCAAAAATCATCCGATTTCTAGGCTACCTCTAGGCACTACTTTTTCCCATGTATGGAGCCGAGGCCAACAACCAAACAAGCTCTTGCTCGCTGCGCTGCCTAGCTTTTACGCTGCTCGGACCTCGGAGCTTGTCCTTGCCGTCGCATTGCTAAAGACACAAAAATATACATATGCTCCATAAGGCCATCTGTGTGTAATTAAGAAACCAAACAATTACTCCTAAAAAAGAAGCCAAACAATTTGCCATTCATTAATTAGAATGGAAATATACATATTATGCACGGCAGGAGCGGACTTAAGGAAGAAGATTGCCGAGGTCAATACAAATTCATAACACTAATATGTAACTTTTAATAAAAGGATCATACGTTTATATATTAAAAGAACCATTTGAGATAGGTTAGAGAACATTGGTGTCACTTAATCCCGACATATCCACCCCTTACGCACGGTCGAAATAGAAGCAACAAGAATATTAAATCACACTTTTACACGTCCTCATTATTAAGTAATTAACCAGTGTGCTGCCATATCCATGCATGGCGTGTGGTGGAGATATGGACGTAGCAGCCAGCGAGCGCGAGGTACGCGCGTAGTAGCTAGTTTACTACATTTGGCGGAAACTTGGACTTGATGGACTCGACCAGGCCGGCGTCGGTCTGGAACGCCGTGGCCAGCACGTCCGTCGGCACCGCCGGCGCGGCTCCGAACAACGCCTCGGCCACGGACTGCGTGCCCGGCAGCTGGCTGCCGAACGCCGCGATGGCGACGGCCGGCGACTCGCCGTTGTTGTTCTTCTGGAAGTGAACGAGGCCGCGGGGGAAGACGAACACCTCGCCCTTGCGGACGGTGCGGGAGAAGAGCTTGTTGGCCGTGGTGACGAAGCCGACGTCGAGGGAGCCCTCGAGCATGAAGATGATCTCGGTGGCGCGCGGGTGGGTGTGCGGCGGGTTCAGCCCTCGCGGCGCGAAGTCGATGCGCGCCATGGACACGCCCATGGTGTTGAGCCCCGGGAGCTTCTCCACGTTTGCCGCCGTCACCGCCGACCCCACCGCGTTGCTGGTGTTGCCGGGGTTCGCCAGCCCAGCGAAGAAGAAGTCGTTGGCCGTCACGTTCTCCGGCCTCTTGCACGGGAACCCGTTCAGCCGCAGCGCTGCATCGTATCATATCCATGCCAATTAAGCAAGCATACATGATATTCCTTGAGTGGGGATTTAATCCAGTGATATTGAGAGGGTGATGCATGGACTACTTACGGCCCTGGAGGGATTTGTAATCGGCGACGCAGATGTCCTGGAGCATGTCGGGGTCGCCGGCCAGCGAGGGGGCGGCGAGCGCCAGGAGGAGGACAACCACGGCCAAGGACGCCATGCTCAACACGCAACAACCCTTACAACTTATCTAGCTTGCTTGGTATTGTTCTTAGCTAGCTTAATTAGGTTTGTCTGAGACGGACGAGGAGGCCGGGAAGGGAAGATGGTATTTATAGGGTGCGTAGCTTGATCATGAAGACGTGATCAATTAATTAGCAGCTTCAGATAGACAAAGTTAGGGTTAGCCGATCGATGAATGAGCAGAAATTGCAGTTTAAAGTATTCTAAGGTGCTCCTACTAACCTCCGTTCCTAATTAATCCATGAAAAGGCTCCGTGAGATCCAGTGAGCAGAAATGGAATAAGTAAAAGCACGTGGCATGGTTCAATTCTCTATTTGTTACACACTCGTACTTTTGAATCCATTGTGAAACACGATACTATCGGAGTGAAAGAAGGGATCTATGGAAAAATATAATCTAATTTTTTTTTATTAGCACCCTGTAAATACTTTGTTTGGACCACGTAAGAAAACGATATCGAAGGAACAACAACTAATCAAGAGATAACGCATAAAGCAATTTATCATAACTAAATTTGTAAGCCAACTTGGATATTGAGTATATATTTACCCATAAGTATATGATTCTTTTCGATGCGTAGTTATGAAAGATCGAAAAGGCGACTAGAGGGGGGTGAATAGGAGCCAAATAAAATTTTCTAATAAATTCTCTCCGTAGAATTCAATCGAACCATCGATCAGGCAAATTCATGAACAGAGGCTCCGACCAGTTAAGGTTGGATGAGCAGAAAAACAGACCGGCGGGTAGCTCGGTCGGATGACGAAGATCGCGAACTGGTCGGATGAACAGTACTCCCGACCGAAGTGGTCGGATGACAAGATACTCCCGACCGAAGTGGTCGGATGAAGCGAGACTGGTGAAGCGATATCCCGACGGACGAGCAAGACGCCCGACTGCGGAGGTCGGATGAAGCGATACTTTCGGTGAATAGTGCTTAGATGAACAGTACCTCCCGACCGATGACCCAAGACGTCCGACCTACTGAGGTCGGATGAAGCGGTGCCGGGTCGGATGAACAGAAAATCAGCACGATCTTAAAACAAATCGATGTAACTTTTGATCGGTGATCCAAAACAGTGAAACTTGGTGTGCACCTCCCTAAGGATGTCAGGAACCTATTTCAGTCATCAATCGAAGGAATTGATACCAAGGTTCCGTCCCTTTTCAGTTTAACAAATGCAACACCCAAAACAGAGTCACGAACACAGACTTCACCCCTAACTTGCTGGTGGGAGTTGATGGTCAGAATATCCTTGGATAACTCTCCACAAATCACAGCAAGTAAGTACACGAAGAAACAACCCTTCAAACAGATAGAAACACTATCTGAAAACTAGGCACAGAAATTGGTTTCTTCCAAAATTGAATAGAAGAGGTTGTAGATTGCCTAGATGATTGGGATATGATCTATAGAAGATTCATCCAGCAATCTTTCATCCTTGGCAATAAGAACCAGAAGCCAATCAAGACTAACGAACTGCAAGTCACACGTTTACGCACTTTTAGAACACAGATTTACAACTTGCAACAAGAACGCAAGGATTGCCTAAATGATTGAAAGCACCGAATCCAGAGAAGAGTTCATCAATCATGAATTTCAAAAAGGACTCAAAAGCATGTAGAAGGAGATGAGGCAAATCCAAATTACGTAAAGTAAATTGCAAGTAAGTAAATGCGAATTTAGATAAACAGAATTTAAGTGCGTAATGTAAATACGTAAGAGAAATGAAACAAGAATATAAGTGAAGAACATTTCATTTCTGGAAGGGAGGTTTACAAAGCCTCATAACAAAGTGGGCAAAACTCAAACGAGCAGCAAAAACCTCAGAACCTTCACAACCTTCACCGAGGGGAGGCTGCCCCTACCCCTCTATTTATAGTGACTGGGATCAATTCCACCTTTGGATGTTCGCTTCAATCCTAAGCCAACATCCAAGAGCCGGATTTGATCCTTAATCGCCACTCTCAACAACTCTCAACTACTCACGTAGACTTTCCTCACCGCTCACCCCAAGGAGACACCCTCTCCCTGTCTATTCATAGCAGGCTTGAACACCTACCACCCTTGGATGAGCCTCTAAACCCTAGAGCACTCCATCAAGGGCTAAGATTTTACCCACTCACAAAGCTATGCATGGGCTCACCAAACCCAACAACCCAACGGGTTTGCACTTTCAACTCACACTAACTTGACCCACACTCTATCTTCCCGACCGCGATCCAACGGTCCTCCTAGATCGAGCAACTCCAAGTTAGCATCTCATCCATTCCTTTGTCTTCTCGGCTTGCGACTACTCCACGACCTCGGTCATCTTTGGCGACACCTTGATCATCGGACCTCGGCTCCCCGGCCTAGTCCCGATTCCCTTCCTCACCATGACCTAGCTCCAAAGTCCCGCAACCATCATAGACAAGGAAACCACATCACATAGCAATGTCCAACAACACGTATCCATCTCAACAGAAAGATATACACTATCTCGACAAAGATAACCCGACCACACGTGGTCTGACCACTGGTTTCCATCCCGACCACCCATGGTCTGACCACTGGTCTCCATCCCGACCACTCGAGGTCTGACCACTGGTCTCCATCCCGACCACTCGAGGTCTGACCACTGGTCTTCATCCCGACCACTCGAGGTCTGACCACTAGTCTTCGTCCCGACCACTCGGGGTCTGACCACTGGTCTTCGTCCCGACCACTCGGGGTCTGATCACTGGTCTTCATCCCGACCACTCGAGGTCTGACCACTAGTCTTCGTCCCGACCACTCGGGGTCTGACCACTGGTCTTCGTCCCGACCACTCGGGGTCTGATCACTGGTCTCCGACCCGACCAACAATGGTCTGACCACTGGTCTCCATCCCGACCAACAATGGTCTGACCACTGGTCTCCATCCAGTAACTCAAATTGCTCTAGCTCGAAAAACAATCCAAATCAAACTCAAACTTGAGCACACCTTGCTCAGATAAAGTCAAATACTCATCACAAACATGGATGGACCTCCACATGGTCCTTCAAGTTACGTTATATCCACGCCATTAATGTCTCCATTTGGAGACCATATGATTTCGGTAGCAGCAAGTAAAAGGGAATTAATCACGTTGCACTTCAGTCGCTCGATCACAGCATAAGTATTCCATTTGGAGACCATCTAGCCGGCATCACTGCATGCACAGGCTGCCGAAAAAAAATGTTCGTCAGAGCGCGGAGCCAAGAAAATTTGAGAGCCTGAGTAGGCTTGTATAGGATGTCGATGAATTCTTTGCCAAATTAGTTTGTGTCAAAGTCTGTAACTGGAGTTTGAAGAGGTAAGGTAAGTTTCAGAGTTCAGTTCTGTTTCGGTAGAAAGCAGAGGGTTGTGTTTTCGGATGAGTCACAGTATAAGTGTTTGAGTAGAACTCCAGTTTTGAATCTGGGTCAGTTGGAGTCTATAATCGAGTCTGTAAAGTTTGGGATATGTATTCTCTATATATTGGCAATACAAAAATAGAAAAGCTGCGGTTGTTTGCAGCACCAAAATCTCTTATTCAGAGTTTCTCTGAATATCAAGTTGTTAGTTGTTTCGGTTGTGCTGTTTTGTTCCGTTCAGCTGCGCAGTTGTTTGTTCCGGTTAGCAGAAACAAAAGAAGATCAACGACTTCAGAGCATCGGCAAAACAGAAGAACAGTAGCGACAACAGAGGTTCAGACAACAACGATCTTGTGACTTTGCTACAACAAGCCTGCTGCTCTGGTTCGCGATGCTGCTCCTCGCCAGCCGCTGGCCGTCGTCCCAGGCAGGAGGTGGGCCGTGATGTGGGCGAGCCTCCCTCTGCCCCTGTGCGACGTCAGTGAGCTCGGGCAGTGCCGCCTGCCGGGAGTTGGCTCCGCCGCTGGTTAGAGTTTGAATCAAAATTGTTTGATTATACTAGTTAATGAGTTTAAAATCGAAAAAGTCTATTTCAAACAAAAATATTAATGAGACTCGGTTCGACAATGGCTCGTTAGTTTGAATTTAAAATAACTATTTAAATAGTTAATAAAATAATTGTATGTCGAATTACGTTAATTTCGAAAGAAGTCTGATAACAGCTCGTTATGTTCTGTAGCCAGCCGACACATGAACTAACTTATATAATCAAGTCGTACGTTGGTTAGCTAGGATTGTCCATATATATCATGGTCTATTCATATGTCTCATGCGACCTTACTTCTATCCTATCGCCAGTACATTCCTACGGATAATGCCGTGGCAACAACTACGTGCATGTCATGCACTTACCGTTATTAATTAAAGGAAAAGTTCAGAATAAGCGTTAGTACTAGGTTTGTTCTCCTTTTTTTTTACTCGTCATTTTGAACATTTATATAGATCACCGACGAACATTTATAGAGATATATCACGGAGCTTGTCCTTGTCGTCCTCTGCGCAAGCTCCAAGAGCGCCGCATTGCTAAAGACACAAAAATATACATATGCTCGATAAGCCCATCTGTGTGTAATTAAGAAACCAAACAATTACTCCTAAAAAAGAAGCCAAACAATTTGCCATTCAGTAATTAGAATGGAAATATACATATTATGCACGGCAGGAGCGGACTTAAGGAAGAAGATTGCCGAGGTCAATACAAACTCATAACACTAATATGTCAATACAAACTCATAACACTAATATGTAACTTTTAATAAGAGAATCATACGTTCATATATTAAAGAACCATTTGAGATAGGTTAGAGAACATTGGTGTCACTTAACACCGACTTATCCGCCCCTTACGCACGGTCGAAATAGAAGCAACAAGAATATTAAATCACACTTTTACACGTCCTCATTATTAAGTAATTAACCAGTGTGCTGCCATATCCATGCATGGCGTGTGGTGGAGATATGGACGTAGCAGCCAGCGAGCGCGAGGTACGCGCGTAGTAGCTAGTTTACTACATTTGGCGGGAACTTGGACTTGATGGACTCGACCAGGCCGGCGTCGATCTGGAACGCCGTGGCCAGCACGTCCGTCGGCACCGCCGGCGCGGCTCCGAACAACGCCTCGGCCACGGACTGCGTGCCCGGCAGCTGGCTGCCGAACGCCGCGATGGCGACGGCCGGCGACTCGCCGTTGTTGTTCTTCTGGAAGTGGACGAGGCCGCGGGGGAAGACGAACACCTCGCCCTTGCGGACGGTGCGGGAGAAGAGCTTGTTGGCCGTGGTGACGAAGCCGACGTCGAGGGAGCCCTCGAGCATGAAGATGATCTCGGTGGCGCGCGGGTGGGTGTGCGGCGGGTTCAGCCCTCGCGGCGCGAAGTCGATGCGCGCCATGGACACGCCCAGGGTGTTGAGCCCCGGGAGCTTCTCCACGTTTGCCGCCGTCACCGCCGACCCCACCGCGTTGCTGGTGTTGCCGGGGTTCGCCAGCCCAGCGAAGAAGAAGTCGTTGGCCGTCACGTTCTCCGGCCTCTTGCACGGGAACCCGTTCAGCCGCAGCGCTGCATCGTATCATATCCATGCCAATTAAGCAAGCATACATGATATTCCTTGAGTGGGGATTTAATCCAGTGATATTGAGAGGGTGATGCATGGACTACTTACGGCCCTGGAGGGATTTGTAATCGGCGACGCAGATGTCCTGGAGCATGTCGGGGTCGCCGGCCAGCGAGGGGGCGGCGAGCGCCAGGAGGAGGACAACCACGGCCAAGGACGCCATGCTCAGCACGCAACAACCCTTACAACTTATCTAGCTTGCTTGGTATTGTTCTTAGCTAGCTTAATTAGGTTTGTCTGTGATGGACGAGGAGGCCGGGAAGGGAAGATGGTATTTATAGGGTGCGTAGCTTGATGAAGACGTGATCAATTAATTGCAGCTTCAGATAGACAAAGTTAGGGTTAGCCGATCGATGCATGAGCAGAAATTGCAGTTTAAAGTATTCTAAGGTGCTCCTACTAACCTCCGTTCCTAATTAATCCATGAAAAGGCTCCGTGAGATCCAGTGAGCAGAAATGGAATAAGTAAAAGCACGTGGCATGGTTCAATTCTCTATTTGTTACACACTCGTACTTTTGAATCGATTGTGAAACACGATACTATCGGAGTGAAAGAAGGGATCTATGGAAAAATATAATCTAATTTTTTTTATTAGCACCCTGTAAATACTTTGTTTGGACCACGTAAGAAAACGATATCGAAGGAACAACAACTAATCAAGAGATAACGCATAAAGCAATTTATCATAACTAAATTTGTAAGCCAACTTGGATATTGAGTATATATTTACCCATAAGTATATGATTCTTTTCGATGCGTAGTTACGTTATATCCACGCCATTAATGTCTCCATTTGGAGACCATATGATTTCGGAAGCAGCAAGTAAAAGGGAATTAATCACGTTGCACTTCAGTCGCTCGATCACAGCATAAGTATTCCATTTGGAGACCATCTAGCCGGCATCACTGCATGCACAGGCTGCCGAAAAAAAATGTTCGTCAGAGCGCGGAGCCAAGAAAATTTGAGAGCCTGAGTAAGCTTGTATAGGATGTCGATGAATTCTTTGCCAAATTAGTTTGTGTCAAAGTCTGTAACTGGAGTTTGAAGAGGTAAGGTAAGTTTCAGAGTTCAGTTCTGTTTCGGTAGAAAGCAGAGGGTTGTGTTTTCGGATGAGTCACAGTATAAGTGTTTGAGTAGAACTCCAGTTTTGAATCTGGGTCAGTTGGAGTCTATAATCGAGTCTGTAAAGTTTGGGATATGTATTCTCTATATATTGGCAATACAAAAATAGAAAAGCTGCGGTTGTTTGCAGCACCAAAATCTCTTATTCAGAGTTTCTCTGAATATCAAGTTGTTAGTTGTTTCGGTTGTGCTGTTTTGTTCCGTTCAGCTGCGCAGTTGTTTGTTCCGGTTAGCAGAAACAAAAGAAGATCAACGACTTCAGAGCATCGGCAAAAACAGAAGAACAGTAGCGACAACAGAGGTTCAGACAACAACGATCTTGTGACTTTGCTACAACAAGCCTGCTGCTCTGGTTCGCGATGCTGCTCCTCGCCAGCCGCTGGCCGTCGTCCCAGGCAGGAGGTGGGCCGTGATGTGGGCGAGCCTCCCCTCTGCCCCTGTGCGACGCCAGTGAGCTCGGGCAGGTGCCCGCCCTGCCCGGGAGTTGGCTCCGCCGCTGGTTAGAGTTTGAATCAAAATTGTTTCGATTATACTAGTTAATGAGTTTAAAATCGAAAAAAGTCTATTTCAAACAAAAAATATTAATGAGACTCGGTTCGACAATGGCTCGTTAGTTTGAATTTAAAATAACTATTTAAATAGTTAATAAAATAATTGTATGTCGAATTACGTTAATTTCGAAAGAAGTCCGATAACAGCTCGTTATGTTCTGTAGCCAGCCCACACATGAACTAACTTATATAATCAAGTCGTACGTTGGTTAGCTAGGATTGTCCATATATATCATGGTCTATTCATATGTCTCATGCGACCTTACTTCTATCCTATCGCCAGTACATTCCTACGGATAATGCCGTGGCAACAACTACGTGCATGTCATGCACTTACCGTTATTAATTAAAGGAAAAGTGCAGAATAAGCGTTAGTACTAGGTTTGTTCTCCTTTTTTTTTACTCGTCATTTTGAACATTTATATAGATCACCGACGAACATCTTTGACTATTAATTTTTCTAATTAAATGTTAGTAATTTTTTAAAAAATTATAATGGTATGAATGTATTTTATGATAAATCTAGTAATATCAATTCTACATGGTAAATCCAAATATTTTTTGTGTATGATAGCTGTCAAACTTTAAAAAGATTAACTACACGTATTCTAAAACAATATCTAAAGAAGAACGAAAGGACTGTTCCCTCCAATTCACGAAAACCTAGCATTTGCCATCTCAAAGAATGACACTCAGTCAAAATTTTGAAACGTGAGCTATCGATATACTTTTAAATGTTTAGATTAGATACATGAAATTTGTGCATATAGTTTCGTCTCGAAATTTACTTTCATAATATTGTAATTTTATTGGATTTTATAAATATATTACAATACAAATTAGTGGTTGAAGTTGCGTTTTGGAGACTATATCGATGTCCAAAACGACATGTTTTGTGACCGAAGGGAGTAGAAAATAAGGGACACCCTATAATTAAGGGAAAACCTAGCATTTTCCTCCTCAAAGAATGTCACTTAGTGATTTGCCACTTTTTCCATTGAAACCGGCGATTTTGGCACTCTTCATATGTTCTCGTATATTTTCTTTTCTTCCTAAAATCACATGTAAAACGACTGAATTAATGCTCCTCTTCTCCCCACTCCCTTTTTTTAGAGAAAATGCAATACTCATACAACGGGTACTGATCGACTGCCAATTCATGCTGCTAACTTTACTGCCAGCGTGTTTGTTAATCAATCACTGCCTGGTGCTGCTACTCTAATGATAAAGCTTACCAGAAGGCATAAAGAAGAGACCAAACACAAGCCCAGAATTCCATGTCACAGTACAGAATAGCCGAACAACCGATTCCAGGCTCATCACATAAACACCACCCCTAGATTTTTGCACGCCCTTTATATATATATATATATATATATATATATATATATATATATATATATATATATATATATATATATATATATATATATATATATATATATATATATATATATATATATATCTGGCAGCTCTGATTGACCTTGATATTAGATCCACCGGTGCTCTAGCTGTAACATCCTCAATTTTAAAAATCTTTGTAAGACCCCATTATTAATAATAAATACCAATAATAGGTACCATGTGCATACAGTACTAATCTCATGATCAGTGGCTAGTACGCACAATTACAGATTGATATCACAACAATATATAAGTTTTATTACATAGCGGAAGCAGAGTTACATAATATGCTTACAATACCAAAAGTAAAAGACTGCAGTGAAGACAACATCTTGTAGTATGCCTTTTTAATCCATTGTCCCCATAGGCAACTGACAAGGTAAAACCCTAATAAAATTCATCGTTAATCTCCCCGAATCCTATATCAACGAATGAGTGATCGGGATAGTCTGATTCTTCACCTAAAAATATTAACATAGACAAGTTGAGTACTTACGTACTCGCAAGACTTTTACAAACCCTATAATATACATGCAAGTCATTTCAATTGTAACATCCCATAAAATTCAAAAATATGAAAAATAAAAAGTTTGGAATTTAAAAATGGAATTGAATAAAAATTTCAATTGGAATCAAGATTTTGATTTTAAACAATATCTTTTCCTCTATCTTGCATTCTAATCTTAAGAAAAGAACGATTTCATTATTAAAACTATTTCTTCCAAAATAAACAAACAAACTATAAAAATTAATTTGAGATGTGATCTTTAATTTGAATTTTAATTTCCTGATTTTTGTGAATTATTGGTTTTTCTAAAGTTTTTGCTTTAAAAGAAAAGCCATATATATTGAAATGGTAAAATGGTAAAAGTAAAAAGATAAAAACACAATAGCAATAAAAATCTGCAAAAATAATATTAAAATATTATAAACCGTCATAGCCCTTGTCATGCTGTCAAAGGTAATTTGAATACATGAAATAAAAGATTAGATATTGTAATCATGAGGAATGATATCAATCAAAGAGCATGTCAGATTTTGTAGAAATCTTTGGAGCTTATCTGAAGCCAAGATTTTTACCATGCCGATATAAACTCTATCCTTAACTTTGGTAAAAATATCAGAATTAAAATTTATATTTTAATCCTTTAAAAATTCAAAAATAGAAAGGAAATAATTCAGAAAATAGTGATGTCAGAATTATTAAAATTTAAATATCAAATATAAAAATCTGAAAATTTTACATATGATAAATAATACCATTACAGATCTTCATGAAAAGTTTCATAAATATTAACCTTATTTTGATCCTTAATTAAATAACACTCAAAATATGCAGAAATGGATATCATGCATTGTCAGCATTTTAATAAAAGTTTTACCAAGATTTTTTATCTGAAAATTTTACTGGACTCTTATATTTTCATTACCGACTTAAACAAAAATCTTCATAAAATCTTGAGTCCATCTGCTAACCCAAACCTTGATTTTTACCTCATGCTGTCCAGAGTCTTCATGCGTTTTGCCGTATCATTTCATTGTCATGTGGGCCCGGCGATCCCAGCTGTACATTGCTGACATCCTCCCTGCCGCTTTGCCCCACCTGTCAGCCAGCTCAGCCTTCTCTCGTTCCTTCTTTCTTCTTCTCCTCTCCGCTCTCTGCTCTCTCGCGTGTAGACGCCAAGCCAGCACCGCCTCTCCGCTCTTTTGTCGCCATCTCGCCGCAATTCACAGCCCGAGGTCTCCTGCACGCTACCCTGCCACACCGTAGCAACCTCGACCGTCGAGCCGATGCACTGCCTCGAACAATCCCGTGCCAACTCGCCGCCAAACCAGCCGCAACTTAAGCTCGGGTTCAAACTCTGTTCTAGCCGACTTCATCACCTATTTAAGCACCACAAAGTCTTGGCTAGCACCTCATACTTCTCCCAGCTTGCCCACAGCCAAAACGCCGCACGAATCCACCTCCTTCTTTGCCAAGTCCGGCGAAACCCAGAAAAATGGGGAAAACCCCGTTTGGCCAGCCCGATCAACTGCGCTTCAAGCAACTTAGACCAGAGCATCTCCTTACCAACTAAAATCCATCACCACCCACAATTGGAGATGTCCTTCCTTTTCTGCCGCCGCACTCGCACGGTGAGAGCCCACTCCCGCGCGCTCTTTTCTTCAATTAAGTAGCAAAACGGAGTGTAGAGAACCTGATAATGCTTATATTGTTGAAAATGAACAAAGAAATCTCCGTCGTCGCCCCTTGCGGTGGCGAGGTATCTCCGGTCGCCGCCGGTGGCTGCAAGTGCTACCCCTTGTGCGCAATAGCATGCTGAGTCTATAGGTAGAACCCATTCCTCCTCTCTGATGGCGATTCATCGCCGGTGAGCCTCGATCATGGCCTCTGCCGCATGGCTTCGATGGCGACCTACTTCCCGGCCACCTCCAACCAAACCAGCACCACCCCTATGTGCGCATGGACGCCCTGGTGCTCATGGTGTAACCCATTCCGCACCTCCGGTCTTCCTTCGCTGGCGGTGAGCTTCGGCACCACCTCCTCTGTCTCGGGTCACCGACAGGTGGGCCCGCTTGGCAATCCCTCAGGCGCCTTGTTCCCCTGCCGCGCTGGCCCCTCTGATCAGTCTCGTGCGACGCTGGTCTCGCGGGCCCGCGTGACAGACGCGTAGCACAGCCAGTCTCTGCCATCCGGGCCCGGACGTCAGTGCCTCATCCAAACGCAAGCCCAAAAAAGGAAAGTGCACTTTGAAACCCGAAGGCGTACTTTCCTATTTTGGTATATTTTCAATTTTAGCGATTTTCTAAACCTAGCACATTCATTTGCTTACATCTTTTGCATTTTAGCTCCAAATGAAATGAAGTAAAATTTTAAATTCATGATAAATCATGTATATTCTGAATATACAAAAATATTATGAAAATGAACTCTAATTAAATTTTAAATTTATTTTAAATAAAGGCATAAAAAATATGTCATATATAGAAATTTTGCAAATGAACTCCAATTTGAATGAAACCAATTTTGTTAGAAACCATGAATCCTCAGGAACCTAAATATGCAAAATTATTTAGATTTTTCCCTTATTTACATCATTTTATAAAGTAAGTTGTTTCCAATGTATTGAATATTCAAATATGAATGTCTTTTGCAAAAAGGATTCAAGTCATGTCAAAACCAGTTTCTATGTTTTTAAAAGTTAGTAATCTACCTAGATATGCAAAAAAAATTTAGAATTTAATCTAGTTTGAATTAATTTTAAAGATAGATTATTTTCCAATACATATAAATTAAATAAATATAACTTAAAGCATACAAATTCAAATAATGGTAAACTGATTCTTAGGTCTTTAATAAAACCATAATACCCTGTTTATGCATGAATATCTCATGTTTGTGCATATTTGAATTAAGTGCATATTAGATCTTAATATTTATTTATATAAACTACATCTCGCATAATAGCAAATATCACAGGACCAACTTTAAAACACTCTTAGTGACTTCCCATGCTAATGCCAGAAAAATGGATAAATAATCTTATAAGGTGCAGTTGCAAATTAAAAATTAAAACCGAACCTTTGTCGCATAAAAGTTAGAAACACTTAAGCCTTTTCAGCAGCCCGTAAAACATCTCGCCTAAATGCAATTATTGTCCATATTAGCGTAGAAATGATATTTAAGATATATAATGTGAGACCCCGTTCTTACAAACAGGAACCTCCATGTGATCACTATACTAGTCCCATGAACAGTGGCTAGCACTCACATGTTTACAACATTCATATCACAACCACAAGAGAACAAACTGATAAATATGTATATACAAGCAGAAATAATTATACAGAGTTTAAAATTTACAAAGACTGAACAGCGGAAAATAGAGAGTTAAAGAACTCCAAAAGCCTCGCGGTTTGCCTACTAACCCTCAGGCAACTGACTAGGCAAACCTAGGGGAAATCATCGTCGAACACCCCGTGCCCTGCATGAAAGCAAGAATCATTTGGCACTTCGCAAGCTTCGTCCTCTGAGACAGCAGATGCAAGATTGAGTACATTGGTACTCAGCAAGACTTATAGTGTTTGACAAATGCAATTAAGTAATTATGCAGGCTAAACAAAGGCAGGTTATAGGTTATTTTGCAATTGCATAATCATTGAAAAGTATGAATATAATAGATTGAAACATCGCATTTTTAAATAGGCAATTGTGACATAAAGCGTTAAACAAATATTCAAGTCTTTCAACCCAGACTACCCGACTGCAAAGGTCCCCGGTGTCTATCTTTTGACACAAAAGTGCCCATGACCGCGGGCGCGGCTAATTGATTAGATTTTGATAACTCTGCAGAGGTGTACAACTTTACCCACGAGGAATGATCAACCTCTTTTGCCAGGCAAACTAACACACTTCCTTTGGTGTGTCGGCAAGGAGATCATACAGAGTCGTTACATTATCTAGACATGGCTTTGAACCAGCCCGGGACGTTTGACCTTTGCCATGGAAACAGAAACACACACCCAAGCCGTGGATCCACTTTCATCACACCCAACACCACGTCTCTGTCCATGGCAAGGCGTATATCATTGCATTGGTATGTAGAAACCCCTACGGACAGACCTAACTGGAATGCCTGTGCAATCTCCCGCTTTCCTTAGATGCAAAGCCACATCTAAACAACTTAATAGGCTAAGACCCGCCCATACAAGCCCTAGTGGTTGTACGAAATTCTTGGATCTATAGCATCCCATTGCTCGGTCCTTAATCCGGCACGGGCGATACTCCACCCTACACTATGTGCAACTCCCTTTCCACCACCGGCTATTGCCAATAATCGCCCGCGTCAAACCATAGCTTTATTTTGAGTTTTTAACCAAAGTACCAGCACTTTTTCCCAAAGAGGACCATACATTTGTTGAGAAGACCGAAAACATACGACGAATAACTTAAGCAAAAATATTATGCTAGCGGTTATCCAAAATGACATTAAGCATGTCTAGCTCAAGCTAAGGTTTACAAGGTTCACATGTTCATAAAAATTGAGGTAAACCATAATTTACAGGATTAACTACAGTTCCAACCCGAATTTGCGTTTCTATGGAGAATTATCCGGATGCATTGTACATAGACAAAAACAACATAATGTTGGTAAATTATCAGGCTCAATATGTTCAAGGGGGTGCTTGCCTTGCAACTCGCTGTCTAGGTCAGGATCTGGATCTGCGACGGAGTCGTCTTCTTCTTCGAGCACGTCGGATTCTACACGTCGATCAACCGGAAACATAGCAAATATCAAATTTCAATAAGGGCAAAAAGAAAACAGACAGTAAACCAAATAAAGATTAACTGCAGAAAACAGGGGTACATTTTAGGGGTTGGATTATAGGATTTTTAAGACTTTACGATTTAGATAATTACATAACCACAAAGTTAATGGCTTTTATGAAGAACAAGCATGGGTTCTTTCATAGGTTATCTATCCTTAAAATACGAATTCAAGAGGCTAAAATTATGAATTTTTGTGTGTATAACTTCGAATTATAGATGCTAAAATTATCCAAATTAATAAAATTTAAGACATAAGATAAAGGGGTTGATTGTACATATCTAAATTTCATAATCCTTCCATACAATTATACATATCTAAATTTCAATGTATTGAAAGCAAAACTTAAATGGAAAGTAGTTCAATCATACATGAAAATTTAATATTTTTTATATATTTGAACTCCTGGAAACATAAGGATCATAGAAAAATTAGTTTCATTAACTTCTAAGTTTGTTTGCAGAATTTTTGTATAAAGCATATCTTCAGCCTTTTTATTCAAATTTAAATTTCAAAATTACCCAGAGATAATTTTCAAAATATTTTTGCATATTCTGAAAGAAATTGATTTTACATGAATATAGAATTTTATTTCACTGATTTTGGAGTTACCATGCAAAAGATATAACTAAATGATTTGTCTCGGTTTATGAAAATCAACTAAAATCCAAGAATACGTTTTCTCAATTAGAAAACGGCTTTTGGCTTTTGGGCGCGCTGGCGTGTTTGAATCGGCTCGGTCTGGCTGACAGACTAGCCCCACTTGCCAGCGACCAAGCTAGCGCACACGCGAGAACAGCCGAGAGGCTGACGGCTGGGCCCCGGTGCGCAGTGACAGAGTGGCTCAAGGAAGACTGCATGCCACTGACAACTCGGACCCATCGGTCAGCGACCCGAAACAGAGCGACTTGGACTCCGGCCCACCGCCGGCGAACCAGCGCCGCCGCGGTGGAATGGGTAGCGCCATGAGCACGAGCACGCTCGTGCTCGCCAGGAAGTAGGTCAGCATCGTGGAGGGGCGGCGGCCGCCATGGCTGCGTGAGCAAAAGCTCACCACCGGCCATGATTCTACCGGTCAAGCACGGCGAGAGCATCAGTGAGTCAAGGGTGATCCATTTCACCTGAGAGTGGAGGCGGAGATGGGCCGAAGATGGCTAACCACGTGCGCCGGCCGGGAAGAATAAAAGCATCGGTGGGAGTGTGCTGCAGATGATAATAAGTGAAAATAAGGAGTGGTCAGTACTCAATAAGATGTGGCGAAGCTATAGGAGGAAGAGATTTCAAGGATTTGTACCTATTTGGGTGCTTCACCGATTTCCCCCTTTTTCGGTTCGCTGCGGCAGAACGAGGAGAAGAGGCTCTAGGTCTGGGAGCTCAGCTCGGGGATAAGCAAGAAGGAGAAGGAAGGCTCATAGAAACGTTTTGGTGGTATTTATAGCCGACGCGAAGTGATTCCACAGGGTTTGAACTCGGAAGGTGAGGTGCGACTCGGCTCTGGACGGCTCGACGAAGTGGCGCGAAGCCTCTCACCGCAAGGAGGCGACGTGAGGGTGGTCAAGGCATGGCATGGGGAAATCGAGAATGAGTCGTGGCATCAGATGACGGGATGGGCAGCTCGAAGCTGTCGGGCGCACGACATGAAGACTCGGCGTGCGCGAGCTCTGTCTCGGCGGAGAGGAGAAGAAGAGAGGAGAAGAGAAAACAGCGGCTGACGACCGGGCCTGGGGTCCCCAGTCAATGAGAGCTGCTTCGGCACCGCCTTGCACCAGGGAATGGGCCAGTACACCGTGGGACCCACTAGTCAGCGAGTGTGTGCTCTTAAGGAGATAAGCCTCAACCCAAACAACTAGTACTCGCATTGATTTGGCCATCAAGTCAATTTGAAAATTTGCAAAACTTTTTGACTGGGGTCTCCTAATAGTTTAAGTTGTCCAAAAAAATTTGAGACTAAAATACCCTATGGTTGATTTATAAAAATTATGACACTGTGCATTGTCCAGAATTTGCATTTTGGTATTTTATTTATTTAAGGGTGTAAATCATATTAATTATTTTCAAAACTTTTTATAAGGGTTCATTTTGTATTATGTATATCTAAATAAAAATTTAAAGTCAAAATATTAAGTAAATATTTTATAAACATTCTGACATGAGGATTTCTAGTTTTAAAATGCCTCTGTTCTATAATTTCTAAAAGGCATAGACTGCATGATAAATCTCTAAGATTTTTACCAGACGTAGCCTATTCCCTGTGGGTGATATGGTAATTTTTATGGCTCCAGATAATTTTCTAATATTTTACATAAATTCTGACTTCACTGTTTTTAGTCAAAAGAGATGGTTTAATATTTTATTTATCTACATTTCAGCACATAAGATTTTTACTAGATGGTTTTACTGGTTTACCAGCATGAATGAGGTATCATGGTAATTTTTCCCACATTTAATTTTACCTCTTTATCTTTGTACCATTTTCCATTTAATAATTCTATTTGTTGGACTTTTCATACAAAGCATAAACCCAAGGAAAATCCAAATAAAAACCAACAATTCTCAGAAAACTCAGAAATAAATATATTCAAATCCAAAATATTCATTTTTATTTTATTATATTTTTCTGGATGTTACATATAATACCATAATCCAGAAAAATAATGCTTATTACAACTTGCTTTGCATCTGAATCCTGCTAGCCCAATACCCTTAAGTATCATGATCATCAGAAACTTTAATGCCATATAAGCTTTTTCAGCAATGAATATAATGTCTCGTCCAAACCCTAAAATTTATGAAATTAGCTTAGGAATGCTCCCCAAAGTATAGACTACCCTATTATGAAGAAATAATCTCATTTCGTCATGCTTTGCATATAAATCCTGATAGTAGCATAACCTTAAGTGTTATGATTTCTAGACTTTATAATATGAATAAGCAAACTTAGTAGTATTGAAGAAATCTGTAGTTAACATATTTGTATCATCAAATCCTTCTTAAAATCACAAATATATAACCAGTAACCTAGCTTAACAGATCTAATATATTCGAATCTACATTTCATGCAAAATCAATTAAGAATTAAATACTAATCATTCAAAGCATGCAACTTAATGATCTAATGTGTTAATTCTATTAATCCAAATAATATTAGCATCTAGAATTCGAAAATTAAGAATAGATAGTCTATAAAAGAAACCGTGCATCGTTCAACATAAAAGCTGTCAACGATATGAATGTATATTCCGACTATAATGCAAGAACGTGAAATCATTCAACACAAATCCTAAGTCACACATGTTTTCTATAGTTGATTTTATTTGATTTTTCATCTGACTTCTTTTTGCCCTTATTGAACTTGTTATTTGTTGTGTTGTGTTGTGTTCTTCGTTCGCCACATATAGAACCCGATGTCATTAATTCCATTATCGACAACGTCAGCTACGACAACGACTTCGTCGTAAACAACAACTAAGCAAGGCAAGCACCCCTTTGATCATATTGATCCCAGTTTTATAAATATTTTCATTAAATGTTTTACTGCATACGTTACTTTTATTAAAGTCTGCTATATTATGGGTATTAGTAGTTGTACCTGTAGTTTCATAGAACTTCCTTGATAAGTATAGATTTGTGAACCTTGCTAACCCTAGAATAACATAGACAATACTTCATGTCAATTTGGGTTACTCACACTTAGTGTCATGCTTAGTCATGTTTAAATAAACATAAAACTTTGACATGATTAAAAATGTTGGAGATGACATTTAATGGGTATGACCTCTCTTTATGATTGGCATTTCCGATGAAAATAAAAATAAAACTATGGTTTAGACATGGGCAATTATTAGCAATAGCCGGATGTGTAGGTGTTGCACGTAGTATAGGGGGAGACTATTGCTCGTGTCGGATTAAGGACCGAACTATGGGTTATTTTCAGGCTAAGAAACACGTACAACCACAAGTGTTGGTATGGGTCAGCCTTAAACTAATTAAGTTATCTAGTTTAACTTTGCACTTTGGAAGGCTGGAGTAGTACGAGTTGTTTCTTAATGGATTGCTTGAAGGGACGTCCACACCGAGGTGATCATGGATCAAACGTTTATCGATACACCGGAGTACGCCATGCTCTAGGGGAGTTCCATCATTTCTATGCTTTGAGTTCTTCCAACACAGAATGGGTTTAACGTCCCGGGTTGGTGCAAGGTTAACCTAGGTAATGTAAAGGTTTTCGCCATGAATATTCTGGCCACTACGCCAAAGGTGCGTGAACTATGCGGCAAAAGGAAAAGGTCATGACTTGTGGGTAAAGATGTACACCTCTCCAGAGTGTAAAACTAATCGATTAGCCACGCCTAAGGTCAAGGGCACTTGGAAAGTCATCATATAGTTAGATGTTTTTATTTTCATAAAACTCTGGATTCTACCAGGTGTTGGTAGAAATTGGTTCGTCGATGTGATCATGATACCCAGGTTCGTGATTTCACTTATTCGTATTTACATATTGTTATTCTACATATGAAATTGCTTTTTCTTAAAATTTCGTTTGCAATCTATTATTCCGTATTTACATTTCAAATTGGCTTTGTGCAAATTAACCGTAGTAGCCTTTCCTTTGAAATGGCTTGCATATATTATAGGTTTTGCAAAAGTCTTGCGGACTACGTAATGTACTCACCCTTGCTTAATTGTTATTTTTAGGTAAAGAATCAGATTAGCCTGATGAAATATATTTGTCGCAGGATTCGGGATATTAACGATGAGCTTTTCTAGGGATTATGCCTTGTCAGTTACCTGAGAGTTGGATGGGCACACTACAAGAATTTTGATCCTTTCTGCTGCATTTCACTCTTGAAGGACCGAGATGGCGAACAGAGGGGGGGGGTGAATGGTCGCAAATAAAAATTCTACCAAAATACTCCAACAAAAACTTCGACAAGATCGCTCAAAGGAAATTGTGAAAAACCCGAAAAACTAGACAACTATGTGTACCCCAAGCTTGTATGGATAAGTACCATAAAATATGTGGGGATTTTTGAGTCACAATCTTGGTTGTCTAGTGTCCAAGATAAAGAGGAATCAATTCAAACTCTTGCTTTTAGAAAGGACATCAATTCAAATCACAAAAGTCACTTTCAGAAAAGCAAATGCAGAATTTCCAGAACTTGTCCTCAATTTGCACAGGAGGTTGGTGAGTTTCTGCAGCTCAAAAAATTCTGAGAATTTTTCTCCCTATGAGAATCAGAGTTGTGAAGAACTCCACCAAATTTCTCCTCAAAAAGCCTTACAGAAAAAACAGGAAAAATCTAAGAACACAGAATGCTCAGGAACTTCGAGCAGAAAGTTTGGGGCTCGGTTTTCACCTCATGGCGCCCAAACGGTGCAACAAGTGAACTCCAAAATTTTTATACAGGTGTATATATTAGAGTCCCGCACCTCCTCCAACAATAATCACTCAAAAAGGATTTTTCTATATTTTTACAAAAATCAAACACTGACTGCTGCGCGAAGAACAAGTTCTGAACAAAGTTGGAACATGAAAGAAAAGATGTTCTCTACTCAATCCAAGAGTGCAAAAGAGATGTAAAACCATATGAACACACTCAAAACATCCAAGATCAGCAGCATTTAGAAGGAGGAGAGGCAAATCCAAATTACTTGAAAGTAAATTGCGGGAATGTAATTATGGAAAGTAAATGCTGAATTTAAATTGCGTAAAGTAAAGACATAATGTAAATCATAAAATAAATTCAGAGGTGGATGGATAAAACTTTCATTTCTGGAAGGAGGTTACAAAGCCTCACATTCATGTGGGCAAAGCTCAAATGAGCATCAAAACCTCAACACCTTCAAGGGAAGGAGGCTACCCCTCCACCCTTATTTATACTACTCTTGGGCCACCTACCACCCTTGGATGAGTCCCTCAACCCTAGAGCACTCATCTAAGGGCTAGGATTAACCCACACACACAGCCATGCAAGGGCTAACCCAAAACCCACACACATACCGGGTTTTCTTGCATGGTTTTCAAAGCATACTACCTAGACCCGCTAACCTATCAACTAGACCTCAATCCGACGGCCCTCATTGATCCACGCGGCATCTAGCTAGCATCAACTCCTTTCCTTGTCTTCTTGACTTGCCCGGACTCCGTCTCCGATCATCTTCCGGCGATCTCCCAACCGTCTGGACCTCCGACGCTTCTCGCCTAGTCCGGGTCATCCTTCGCCTCACCATGACCTAGCACCGTCGCCCTGCAACCATCAAAGACAAGGAAACTCCTCACATAGCAATGCCCACAAAGATGTGCAATAAACCATCCAACTCATCACTACCGCGTCCATACGACCGGTACTGCCACTCCTGGCAGAGACAACTCAAATTGCTTCATTTTGAAAATCAATCCAAATCAAACTCAAACTTGAGCACACCTTGCTCAAATAAAGTCAAATACTCATCACAAACATGGATGGACCTCCACATGGTCCTTCAATCTCCCCCTTGATGAGTATATTAACAAACCACACAAAAGGCATAAATTTGAGTTTGAAGAAAATGAAGAAGAAAGCAATTTTAGTTGCAAAGTCAAACTTGGTCCAAAGATAGAAATTAGAACCATGACCAAGTTGTGAAGAGGAATTCAGATTTTAGAGTTAAATTTAAGAAAGAGCAAGTTTTCAACAAAACTCTAAAATCTAACTAAACATGTCGAATGTGATTATGAGATTATGATCCAAATGTAAGTAGTAGCATAGTTTTACAAAGATCATAATAACCAAATAAGCATTCACATTTTATCATTTTAGTGATGCCTTTTCTACGTTTTCTCCCCTTTTGGCAATATAGGCATCAATTTTTTTATGTATGCATGAAATGCAATCGAAAGAGCTTTGAAGATTATCCAATTGATCAAAATGGAAGGATATTACACCAAGCTTGTCAATTTCAGAAGATGACTAAACTAAGACATGTCCAAGTGCAAATACGATCTTAGTGTTGAATATTTCATTTTAGCAAGATTAGACAAGTGCAACACTTAGCTTTAGTTTCAAAAATAGAAGAATAGCCACTCTAAGGATCAAAAGGAAAACCTAGAGTTCAACCTACTCAACACTTTGGGGAATCTAGAAGAGCATACAAGGTCCTTGGGCTCATTTATCACTTAATGCAAATTTTGATTTATCATCATACAAGACATAGCGGGTGCAAATGTTTGACATTATTTGCATTCTTTACCCACATATGTCTTTGTTTTTAATTTATTTGCATTTTCTTTTGACAACCAATTGACTCAAGCCGTATGCAACCATCTCAAGATGAACTCTTAAGAGGATGGTCTAGGTCAAACACGATGTATTCCAAGTTCATCCTAAGTGCAATGGGAAGCGGTCTTGTGAATGCAAGGTGTTGAGTCGTATGTGCACAAGAAAAGTCAATTTTGTTTAATTTTCATTTTTAGCACAACGATTCATGAGCAATTGAAGGACTCTAGCATGGATCAAACTAGTTTCACCCAAGTTGCTATAGGGACTCTAGAGAACTCCTAAATCTCTCAAATTATGGCACAAACCTCTAGAGAAGAAAGCTAGCAAGTAAAAGCAACAAGTTTCATCAAGTTTTTTATTTAAGGCTTATTTCATTTTTAAGCTTAGAAAGTTAAATGAACTTGGACATACCTAAGCTAGTGATTTTCTTCAAATGATGTAGCATGGTGTATAGCATGAAGACGAAATCAATTGCATAATAGACAAAGCTCATTAAACAAGAAATGCAGTCTATATGCAATGCACGAGCAGATTCCCAAACTCCCCCTCAACAAATGAATCAATTTTAAGCTCAAGTCTGGTTAAAGTTGAGTTATCATCAAGGTTAGGCATAAAGAAGACCCAAATAAACTCAATAACAACTAGAATTCAGAAACCGCAAAAAAAAGACTCACTACGGCTTAGACTCGCTCTTATCTTCCCCAGTGACGGATGTAACACCCTAATTTTTGCTCTAATTTGAATTTTGAAGTATTTTTGATTTCTCTTGTGAATTTTTGGGAATTTATTTAAGTTAATTTGGATTTATTCAAATAGAATGAAAACAATTAAATAATAGAAAAGTTTTGCAAAGTTTTATTTCAAATATTTTAATGGAGGATTTTTACGCTATTTTAAAAGCTCCAAATGATTTAATTGAATTTTTAGAATTATTTTAAATGTGAAATGTTTTAAAATCACATGAACGAAGAAGAGCCCATTCTTCAGGCGTGTCGTCGACCAACCGCTACCGAAACCTAGCGCCGCTTTAGCCAAGCCGTCCGATCCGGATCGAACGCGCGTGAGTGTGCCACGCCGTCGCAGACGCGTGAGCCTTCAGATCGTCGCCGCCGCGACGGACGCGCGGGATTGCGCCACGTTGGTCATCTTCGCGAGATCACCGGAGCTAATGCCGCCGACCGCTTCCGCTTCGCTTCGAACGCGCAAAGCGCCGTTGTTTTGCTTCCTCTGCGTCGCCGTCCGCGCTTTCAGCGTGCTCCGCCCGTTCCTGAGTTCACGAAGCAAGAGCGATCGAGTGGACCACTTCTTCTCGGTTGGCTATTGAGCATAGATAAGATAGAAGAGACTCGTAGATGTTTAGACTGAATCGTGGCGTTGGATCTTGATGTATGCGGCGGATTAGATCTAGCTCTTATGTTTTTGTCTTAGCCGTTGGATCGTTAGTGGATCGTAGGATTGAGCCACGTCGCGCCATGAGCGAGAAACCGCTCGGTATCGTAGGTCGTTAGATTAGATCTAAGCGGTAGAGATTGGATCTGGTTTTGCCTTAGGATCCGCGCCGCTCGATTTGAACGCGGCGGCGGAGATGGCACCGTACCCTCGCCAAATCACGTGTTGACGTGGGCATTTTGACCGGGCGAGGCCGATCCGGCCGTCGATTCGGCGTACCGTCGCGATTGCGCCGCGTGTCGTCGCATGAACCGAGACGTCGCGATGGCGGCGCGGTGATGGCCGTTGGATCCGAAGCGCCGTTGGATGTGCGGCGCAGCGTGGGCGTGGAGTCGCGAAGCGTCGCCGAATCCGCGCGGGTGAGATCCACCGTTGGATGAGCGAGATGCGGATCTTGCCGCGTGTCGCGTCGGGATTGGTGCGCAGATCGTCGGCGACGCCCCTTGCGCCACCACGGCATGAGCAGTCTTTGCCGATCCACGGTGGACCGAGCCAACCGTGGACCCGACCCATGAGCAGAAGCAACGTGGCGCACTAGAGGTCGCCGTGTCGTCGGTCGACGTCAACAATGACGTCATAAATATTTTATATATAAAAATATTTCGACCAAATTCATTTCTGTCTTTGACGTCATCATGACGCGATCTTGACGTCATTTATGCGAATTTCCAGTATAAAAATAATTCAGAAAAATCGTATTTTCTTAATTTCGTATTTTGATTTTATTCAAACTTCAAATGACTATAACTTTTGCATTTTAACTCGGATTTGGGTGATTCAAATTTCTAAAAATTCATAAAATTATGAGCTATTTAATGGTGAATTTTATTTGAATTTTGAGGTCATCTAGTCTTCTGTATTAGCTATTTATTGTATCTTTTGTTTGACGCGAGACGCAAATTTGTCGGAAAGTTTCGAGGAAGAATTCGTCGCTCAAGACCAAGCTTCGGAACACGACCAGCAACTCTTTGAAGGCAAGTGATGCTTTGATCATTTTGATCCCAGATTTTAAAATGTAATTTATGCTTTGAAACTATGCATGCTAATTATTTAAAATGAATTTAAATTAATTTGGGATAATGTAGTTAATCAACCCATTTTGTTATGCCACCTTGAATTATTACTTGTATGCCCTAAATCATTGTCACCCTAAGTTTGATTATATTAGTTGGATGTTAATATTGTGCCAACACGGGAGGCTAGGCCGTGAGTAGATGCTTAGCCTTGCAAATGAGTCATGAATGATCTTTCAGAGAAATGCTACAAAATTGACTAATGGAATATTGAATGTATTTTGAAAGTGGTGTGATGATGCCACATGATGATATGGAAGTATGGTGACTGTGTGGTTCCATATTGATGTTGAGTTATTCTTTGGCATGTGTTGCACAATAAACAATGGGGTGGGAAATGTTTTAGATCAAGTGGCAAGAAGGACACGATGAACTAGGGGCAAGCCAATCGGTTGCTCTGTGGACATAGGGAATGTTCGACTCTAGATCCCAACTAAGGAGTGCACATTCTTATACTTCGTGTCTACCCAGTGAGGCCCAATACGGGTTCGGGTGCTAGACTTATAAGGCACTGTGAGGGAACTCAACCTAGAGAGAAGAGAGAACAGCTAATCACGCATGATAGCAACCTAAAGCACAAGATAAGAGGTCCATGGAAGGCATGCGAGAAGTCTAAGTGAGTGAACTCAACTCAAGAAAACAAGCCCAAAGTCACCCGGAAGAAGAAAGGGAATCTTTGGAAGAAAATATATAGTACATAATATACAAACCAGCTCCCCTCAAGAAATGCCATATGAGCTCATAAACCCAAGCTCAAATCCCCAGACACACTCTACTCCCCTTGAGGCACACTCTAAAACTCTCACCTCACAAGAGATAGGTAGAAAGCTAGAGGAGAAGAGATAAGATCTAAAACCACATGGTCCCTAAGGAGCAAGATGGCTCAAGGTAAGAAGCAACCTAACTATGCTAGAAGTCCAACCAAAAGACTCTAGACAAATAGGACACAAGCTCTACCTACAAAAGAACCACAACCTCCTAAGAGACCCATCACTATCATCAACATTTTCAGAGGTACTTACCTCTGCATTGTAGTGCAAGTAGTGGCAAATGACTGAAGTGGATCCAAAAGCAGAGGAAGAAGACTTAGAGATATTCCTAGGATGATGGTCTCCTCACCGAAAGCCTACACACACATCCAACAAATCTATGCTTTGGCTGGGTTAGGCGAGATCCGGTTCCTAGGCACGAATGAACAAGATACAGGAAAAATGTGGCAAACGATCATCTAGAACATGAACATGATGCAGAAGGTAATGTAAGATCATGTATCACAACCAAGCAAAGGATAGCATCAAGATCCATATATCCATAGACAACAGTGAAAACATATCCACATGATAAAGAACAGCAAGGTGCATCATAGCCTTTGTCATCTTTGTGAAGAAGCTAAGCAAGGTGCATCACAGCAACAAAATGCTAGCAGGGGTCATGTGCAAGCCTAGAAATACATGGATCAAGATACTACCCTAAACATGGCAATGAGCATGAAAATAAAGAAATACCACAATGAAGCACAACAACATGCTACTAGATATAACATGAGCAAGATGAATGAAGACAACCAAAGAGGATCATGCATAAAACAAACCAATTAGCAACATCAAGATCCATTTATCCATAGTCTCAATAACAATATTTGCATGCTACGAAAAGGCCCGTCAAAAGAAGACCAAACAAAAGATCATGAGGACACAGGCAGCATGAAAGTAAATGGTGACCATGGACACAAAGATGGGAAGCTACTTATGGCAACACTCTATGCATGATGATGAATACATGCCATGAATGAAGAACACAAGCTCATGCAAAATAGGTATGAAGCATATAAGCATGAAGGACAATAAAAGGTGATCATGAACAATATAAGTCATACAGCGGCAGCTAGATCATATGACCCTAATCTCATGAAAGGCACTCACATGTAGCACAAAGTCTGACAAACAAAGTCTAAACAAAGCTAATCATGGATGTAATAGAAAATCAGGGTCATATAACCTAGATACTACTCATGACAAAATAAAGTAAATGATATATAGCACGTGCCCATAGTTAATACAAATGCTCATACCAAATGAACAATATCATGGACAGGATAAAACAAGAAAATCACATGTTGGGAAAAAGCTCATGAATTTAGGATATAATACGTGAAGCACAAAGATGGTTGGGGAAAACATGCTATGGCACAAAACAAGACAGACAAAAACTACAAGACCTAGCAAAGTACATATAATACACATGGGAGCAAGAGCAATCACAACATGTCATGGAAATGATGATCACAAGTATAACCGACATGAGGGTATGAGATAGCTCACCATGGAAGTGGAAGTCCCCAATCTTTGTTATCATGAAGCTCAACACTTGTGGAGCGAAACACGAGGCAAACAAAGTTGAAAGTACATGCGAGTTAGCATGATGCTCATGATGGTCATGCGGGAAGATCCAATCCTCTAGAGACAAGCCGCAAAGGCCAACTCGAATTCACATCGAGTGCCAACATTGAAAAGCGACAAACCGATCCTAGATGAGATTAGTAAAGATCAACATGACCAACATACTTACGCAACTCTTGCCGTGAGTGGGTACCTCGAGGAAAACGAGGTCCACTACTTATGCACGGCGAAGATGATGCCTCGGGACAACTCATGGACTAAGAATCGAACTAAGAAAGGACAAGTCCACAAGATGACCCAAATCCACTCCACTAGGCGGTCATCACATCCTCAAGGTGGCCTCAAGCGACTCATGCCATGAGAAAGGCAAAAGGCACTCAAAAGCATCATCGCATAGACATGACACAAGGAATTGACACAAGAGGAAAGATGACTCGATCTTGGGATAGAGTGAAGACTTAGGAACCCAATACTGAAGCATACGACACCTCAGAGTACCAGCCACAGAAGAAGACTGGACTCGAATGTCTCTCTGACGCTCAACTCTAACAAGATCAGTAGTAACTCTAGTAGATGATCTAGGAGCTGGGCCAGGTTAGCACGACGTGGTGCAAAAGCCGGACCATCCCGAAGAAGGTCGCCTAGATCTCCTACCGAAAACACCTCACGCCGATATCTACCTCGATGGGAAAACGAGGAATATCAAGAGGGCGGCGGAAAGATCGACTACTGACGACTTTAGGACTAAAACTTGAAGAACTAGCATGAAAACCAAGTCCTGGACGCTGCCCAAAAACAGGCGACTCTCTAACCTGTCTAGAAGCAGTGTGTGTCTTAGGAGCACTCAAAGTTTGGGGATGACCCTGAATACCCCTAAGAGCAGCAACACGCTCACGCCGAGTGATCTTGGCACGCCTGAAGCAGAAATCTACTAGGTGACCATCCTTCTTACAGAAGGTGCATGTGTACTTCGCCTTGCTAGAGGCAGAAGCAATAGGAGTAACACCCTTCTGGTCAGAAGTCCTATGGACAACCCCAGCAGACCTAAACACGGTGGTACTCACTCTGGGAGCTACCACAATCTCACCACTCTTGGAGCCGCGCACAATGGTGGGAGGATGCGCCAGCGTGCTCAAGGATCAAATCCTAGACCTTGATTGAATCTACTAATCTTGGATTGGTCTAGAATAAGATTGAGCTTCTTCTTGCCTCCAACAAACTTCTCGAGAGTGCTCATAAGATCTGGCAATCTCGGAAGAAAGAAGCACAAGAAGAGCAGGGGAAGGAGAGGAAGAAGAAGAACTGAAAGAGAAGATCTCTCAAAGACGTGCTTTTGTTCCCTTAACACACTGCCTCAATCTTGAGGGTCTCACAAGAAAGCATAAGGCATTTCTAATTCTATGGGCTTGGTCTTCTAATTTCTTCCTAAGCTCGACATGGATTTTATCCAAGTCCCCCTCAATCATAGAACATCGCAAGCAACTTTCTTGTGACTTATCTAGTAAGTCCTTAGCAAGATTAGCAGACTTGACATTTAAGGATTCATTGTCAAGTTTTAGTTGCCTACAACACTCACATGAGTTGACTGGTTCCTTAGAATCATGCATTTCAAGTTCATCGTTTCTAGAAGAAAGCTTTCTAAGATGTTCGCTCATGGCATCAATTTCGGCAAGCAATTTAGGGCAATTAGCACATGATGGAGTGGAGTGAGCATGAAGAAAACTAGCCTCAACAGGAATAGCATGAACAGAACTAGTGCTAGCATTCTTCAACCTAAGACTATCAAGTTCAGCAAGCACACTATCATGTATGGTCCTTAGGTTCTCCAACTCCACAAGAACAGCATCACACAAAGAACAATCATCAGTGACTCGGGAGGGAGAAGATCTAAGTGAAGCTAACTCCCGAGTCAAGGTACCTACTTCCTTCTCAAGCTCCGTACACCTAGCTCTAGCTCTAGCATGAAATTTTCTTAATTTGCGTAAAGCTTCGTTGATTTGGTCATAGGAGGGTACCTCATCCGAGTCATTTGTAGAGCTGAGTCGCGATGTCGTTGGTGTCGGCCATGAAGCACATCTTGGAGAAGTCATCGCCGCCTTCTTCTCTTGCGGATCATCCTCGCCCTCGTCGCTCCATGTCTCCGTGTCGGAGAGGTTGATGTCGTCAAGCGCGGCGAGGCGTGGTGGAAAACTTCTTGTTCTTGGAGAAGTTGCGGTACTTCTTCTCGTGTGCGGTTGATGAACTGGAGGCTTCTTGTTGTGGTTCTTGTCGGTGTAGTCGTTCTTGCCCGAACCGCCAACGTCGTTCTTGCCCTTCTCCGGCAGGATAGTTCGCTCGAATGTGGTTGGGGCCACCACACTCAAGCGGTGATCATGCCACCTCTCTTCCTCTCTCTCACCCTCTTGTATGCATGAGAAAACTTGCGAGCGAGAAGAGCAAGCTCATTTTCTGGAAATTTTTCCAGTTGGTCATCGCTTAGCTCGCAAAGGGCGGAAAGAGAGAAACCAATAGAAGGATCAGAAGAAGAAGATCCAATGGGATCGGTGACCAAAGCCATCGACTGAGATTTTGTCTTCCGAGAGACGACATCGATCTCATGAGTCTTGAGGCGGGAATAAAGCCCGTCAAGAGTCAGAGTCGATAAGTCGGTGGTGTCCTTGATGGTGGTCACCTTCATCTCCCAAACCCGAAGGTCGAGTGCGGTCAAGAAATGCCGAGCATTGTCCGAGTCGGTATATGCAACCAAGCGCTCGGAGGTCGCTCAAAATTTTTGTAAACCGACCAAAACACTCGTCGAGACTCTCACCAGCAGCGTTGATCAAACTTGTTGTACTCGCGCTTGAACTGGTCCTACCTCACAGTCTTGATTTGAGTAGAGCCCTCATGGTAAGCATCGAGGGTTACCCAAATCTCGTGGCGGAGCGAAGGTGAAAATCTATCATACTCACCGCGGCTAAGACCACAGTATGAGAATGTTCCTTGCATTAGCATTCGCCTCAACGTCAACCATATTGATGGCCGTGACATTTTCATCGCCAGGAACCTCATACGGAGTTTCACCTTACGCCATATCAGGTATACAGGCGATGATGTATGACTCCATCCAGGGACTTCCAAAAGGAAAATCAACTCCATTAAAGATGGGAGGCTTGGTGGAATATTTGTCCGTCGCCATGGCTCTTGAGACCGATCAAGATCTAGAAAGAGCGAGAACAGGCTCGATACCAATTGAAGGACCGAGATGGTGAACAGAGGGGGGGGGGGTGAATGGTCACAAATAAAAATTCCCCCAAAATACTCCAACAAAAACCTCGACAAGATCGCTCAAAGGAAATTGTGAAAAACCCGAAAAACTAGACAACTATGTGTACCCCAAGCTTGCATGGATAAGTACCATAAAATATGTGGGAATTTTTGAGTCACAATCCTTTTTGAGTCTAGTGTCCAAGATAAAGAGGAATCAATTCAAACTCTTGCTTTTAGAAAGGACATCAATTCAAATCACAAAAGTCACTTTCAGAAAAGCAAATGCAAAATTTCCAGAACTTGTCCTCAATTTGCACAGGAGGTTGGTGGGTTTCTGCAGCTCAAAAAATTCTGAGCATTTTTCTCACTATGAGAATCGGAGTTGTGAAGAACTCCACCAAATTTCTCCTCAAAAAGCCTTACAGAAAAAACAGGAAAAATCTAAGAACACAGAATGCTCAGGAACTTCGAGCAGAAAGTTTGGGGCTCGGTTTTCACCTCATGGCGCCCAAACGGTGCAACAAGTGAACTCCAAAATTTTTATGCAGGTGTATATCAGAGTCCCGCACCTCCTCCAACAAGAATCACTCAAAAGGATTTTCTATATTTTTACAAAATCAAACACTGACTGTTGCTTGCGAAGAACAAGTTCTGAACAAAGTTGGAACTTGAAAGAAAAGATGTTCTCTACTCAATCCAAGAGTGCAAAGAGATGTAAAACCATATGAACACACTCAAAACATCCAAGATCAGCAGCATTTAGAAGGAGGAGGCAAATCCAAATTACTTGAAGGTAAATTGCGGGAATGTAATTGCGGAAAGTAAATGCTGAATTTAAATTGCGTAAAGTAAAGACATAATGTAAATGCATAAAATAAATTCAGAGGTGGATGGATAAAACTTTCATTTCTGGAAGGGAGGTTACAAAGCTTCACATTCATGTGGGCAAAGCTCAAATGAGCATCAAAACCTCAACACCTTCAAGGGAAGGAGGCTACCCTCCACCCCTATTTATACTACTCTTGGGCCACCTACCACCCTTGGATGAGTCCCTCAACCTAGAGCACTCATCTAAGGTCTAGGATTAACCCACACACACAGCCATGTAAGGCTAACCCAAAACCCACACACATACCGGGTTTTCTTGCATGTTTTCAAAGCATACTACCTAGACCCGCTAACCTATCAACTAGACCTCAATCCCGGCCCTCATTGATCCACGCGGCATCTAGCTAGCATCAACTCCTTTCCTTGTCTTCTTGACTTGCCGGACTCCGTCTCCGATCATCTTCGGCGATCTCCCAACCGTCGGACCTCCGCGCGCCTCGCCTAGTCCGGTCATCCTTCGCCTCACCATGACCTAGCACCGTCGCCTCGCAACCATCAAAGATAAGGAAACTCCTCACATAGCAATGCCCACAAAGATGTGCAATAAACCATCCAACTCATCACTACCGCGTCCATACGACCCAGACGCCACTCTGGCAGAGACAACTCAAATTGCTTCATTTTGAAAATCAATCCAAATCAAACTCAAACTTGAGCACACCTTGCTCAAATAAAGTCAAATACTCATCACAAACATGGATGGACCTCCACATGGTCCTTCAACTCTGTATTGTAAGACCTTATTTTATAAATTACCATTATCATTTGTAATAAAGAGTATGGATGTGATATCAATTGTTGTAAATGTGCGTGCCAGCCACTGATCATGGGACTAGTACTGTATGTACATGAGATTTTAATTTTTGCATTTATATGAAAATAGGGGTCATTACATCAATGGAAAGGCTACTATGGTTAATTTGCATAAAGCCAATTTGAAATGTAAATACAGAATAATAGATTGCAAACGGAATTTAAATAAAGCAATTTAATACAGAAATAACAATATGTAGAGTATGAATAAGAAAGATCTCTAACTTGGGTATCATGACCACATCCAAGAATAATTTCCCATCTACACATGGTAGAAACCATATTTATGAAAATAGAAACATCTAACTATGTGATGACTTTACTAAGTGCCCATAACCGCGGGCGTGGCTAATCGATTAGTTTTACACTCTACAGAGGTATACAGCTTTCTCCACAAGACATGACTGACTCTTTGTGCAATCAATATTAGGACATTTCCTTTGGTGTGCCGCAGAGAGTCAAGATATAACCGTTACATTACTTAACCTTAACTTTGCACCAGCACGGTGATGATAAACCCATTCTATGGTGGAAGGACTCAGAGCATAGAAATGATAGAACTCCCCATAGCATGGCGTACACCGTTATATTGGTAAACGTTTGTTTCATGATCACCTCGGTGTGGATGTCCCTTCAGGAAATCCATTAAGAAACAGCTCGTACTACTCCAGCCTTCCAAGTGCAAAGCCAGTTTTAAGTAACTTAATAATGTGGTTGTATGGTAATTCTTGGCCTGAAAATAACCCATAGTTCGGTCCTTAATTCGACACGGGCAATAATCTCCCCTTACACTACGTGCAGAGACATGCACTTTCGGCTATTGCCAATAATTACCCGCATCTAAACCGTAGTTTTATTTTCATTTTCATTCAAAATACCAACCATAAAGAAAGATCATACCCATTAAGTGTCATATCCAACATTTTTAATCATGTCAAGGTTTTGTGTTTCTTTAAGCATGGCTAAGCATGACACTAAGTGTGAGTAACCCAATTTGACATCAAGTATTGTCTATGTTATTCTAGGGTTATCAAGGTTCACAAATCCATACTTATCAAGGAAGTTCTATGAAACTACAGGTTCAACTACCAATACCCATAATATAGCAGACTTTAATAAAAGTAATGTATGCAGTGAAATATTTAATGAAAACATTTATAAAACTTGGATCAATATGATCAAAGGGGGTGCTTGCCTTGTTGATTATCCTCGACGTCGAACTCTTGGTCGTCGACTATTTCTGATTCGTCGGGTTCTACACGTCGTTCGGCAATACATAGCAAATAATAAATTTTAATAGGGCAAAAAGAAATTAGATGGAAGAATCCAATAAGTACAATTACATAAGATGGGTATGGTTTCAATGTTATGCCATTTACGACTTTAGGTGTTCATGTTAGTTGATTACCTATTCTATACATAGTTATGCATTCTTTACCAATTTTGCTTTAGAAATTAATGATTCTTGCTTCAAGAGCTACCATTTTTCTTTATTCCACCAGTATAAAATACTAAAAATGAATCTTCTATTAGTTTACTTAAGAAGCTAAAATTTATCACATTACTTACTAGACATTTAATAACTTAATTTTTTCTTACAGTGAACCCTAAGTATTTTTACATATTCAGGTTCCTAAGGATACAAGGAGTCTAACAAAATTTGTTTCAATGAAATTGGAGCTTATTTGCAAAAATTATATGAATGGTCTATTTTAGTCTTTCTTTTTGAATTTGAATTTAAAATTTAACCAGAGATCATTTTCAAAATATTTTTCATATTATGAATCTCAATGATTTATTATAAATTTAAAATTTTTTCATCAAATTTGGATTTGAAATACGCAAGATATGAACCATTGAATACTCTAGGGTTTGAAAATACTAAAATTCAGAAAATTGCCAAAAAGGGAAAGTGCGCTTTCGCGATGAAATTGCGCTTTCCTTTTTTTGGCGGCGGCCGGGTGATGTCTTGATGGGTAGGGCTCATGCGATGAGAGCAAGAGGTAAATTTGGCACGTGTGCTGGCCTACGAATCGCGCGACACGTGGGGTGACCGGTGGTCCCGCTCATCAGCGACACGGGACAGAGCGCACGAGAGGCTAACAACCATTGTCCACTCGGCAAAGAGCCAGAGCAGGGGTAGTGGTCTTCTCAGCTGTTGGCGGCGAAGCATCACCGGAGAGTCAGAATGGGTTCCACCATGAGCTTCAGCATGCTCATGCGCACACGGGGGTGGTCGTGTGGTGGCCGGGAAGGGGGTCGCCACCGTGCGGGTGCGGCGGAGGCCATGGCCGACCGCGGATACAAGAAATTGTCTCCACTGTTGTGTTTACTTTTTGGTATTGTAAAAATATGTGAGACCCCGTTCTGATGAACAGGAACCGCCATGTGATTACTGTGCTATTCCCTGGATCAGTAGCTAGCACTCACATGTTTACAACATTCATATCATAACCATACACGCAGACAACAGAAAGACATACATAAGAGTATTAATTATACAGAGTTCAGTACAAATTTAAAACATTTAACAACGGAAACAAAAGAGAGCTGAACAACTCCAACGACCTTGCGGTTGCCCACTAAACCCTCAAGCAAGCGACTAGGCACCTAGAAGAGACTATCGTGAAACCCCAAGACACGCACGAAAAGAACGTCATCTGGTAGATCACAGTCTTCGTCCTCGAGGCAAGAGATGCAAGATTGAGTACATTGGTACTCAGCAAGTCTTATAGTGGTTCACAGATGCAAATAAGTAATTATGCAGGCTAAACAATAGACAGGCTATGGTTATTTTGCAGTTGCATAAAAGCATTAAAAAATGTATAAGCATATTAGATTGCAACATCGCATTTTAATAAAAGAAATTTAAAGACAATATGATAAGCAATTATTCTAGATTTTCAACCCAGCCTACTCGACTGCATAGGTCCCCGGTGTCGATCTTTGGACACAAAAGTTGGTTACAAACGGTTTCGAAAACCACAACCCATTTTAAAAAGTACCAAAAGACTCTAGTATGGAATAACGTCACCAAGTGCCCTTGACCGCAGGCGTGGCTAATCGATCAGATTTGTCACTCTGCAGAGGTGTACAGCTTTACCCACAAGGAATGATCAACCTCTTTTGCCAGGCCAGTTAACACACTTCCTTTGGTGTGCCGGCAAGGAGATCATACAGAGCTGTTTCATTATCTAGACGTGGCTTTACACCAGCCCGGGACGTTAACCCTCGCCCTGAAGACAAAGACACTCACCCAAGTCGTGGATCCACATTTATCACACACAACACCACGTCTCTGTCCAGGGCAAGGCGTACAACGTTGCATTGGTATGTAGAAACCGCTACAGACAGACCTATCCGGAATGCCTGTGCAATCTCCCGCCTTCCTTAGATGCAAAGCCACATCTAAACAACTTAATAAGCTAAGACCCGCCCATACAAGCCCTCGTGGGTGTACGAAAAACATGGATTCACCGTCCCATCACTCGGTCCTTAATCTGACACAGGCGATACTCCACCCTAACTACGTGCATATCCTTTTGCACAACCGGCTAGTGCCAATAATCACCCGCGTCAAACCATAGTTTTGTTTGAGGGTTTGTTTTAGCAAACTATCACCAACCAATTTCCAAAAGGATCATATACTGGTTGAAAAGACTGAAAATACCAACGAGAAGCTTAAGCAGGAATATTATGCTAGCGATTATACCCAACCATGACATTAAGTATGTCTAGTTTAAACAAGGGTTTACAAGGTTCACATGTCCATACAGATTGAGACAAACCATAATTTACAGGATTAACTACAGTTCCAACCACAAATTAGCACTTCTAGGGAGAATTATCCGGATGCATCATACATAAGAAAAAACAACATAAGGTAGGTGAATTATCGGGCTCAATATGTTTAAGGGGTTGCTTGCCTTGCAGCTCACTGTCAGGAATATAATCTGGATCTGTGGAACAGTCGTCTTCTTCTTCGAGGACGTCGGCATCTACTCGTCGAGAAAACGAAGAACAAAAGAGCATTAGTAAACTCCAAATGGCAAAAAGCAAACAGACAGACAAGCAAATAAACACAAGTTCGAACCAAATAGGGGGTTACTTTTTACGAATTATTTGAATTCATACATCGAATTATAGAAACAAAAATTATTTAGATTAAGAAGGTTGATCACTAGCTTCTTTGGAAGAAGGCAAAAAGAGTAGCACTAGAAAAAACAGAGCTCTCTGCCTTCCCTTTACTTCAAGAAGAGAACACTCAAAATCATCACTTTTAGGGATATTCATCTACTGAGATTTATGCACAACAACTAATGAAATTAGGGTTTAAATCTTGAATAAGCTAAAGCATACTTTGGTTAACAATTCTAAAGACTTCTCTTAATTTTTAGAGTTTAGACAAGGCTTGAAAATTATTGTTAAACAAGCTTAGTTGAAATCTTAACTTAGTTTGTAAAATTGGCTAAGGAAAACAGACTTAAGCAATATCACTTAAGGTTATTATACTTATGAAAACTAAGTGAAGCACAGCTCTTAAATAAGATATTTTTCTGGAATCTAGTAGTACAAACTTTGGTGACCATTTCTACATTATTATTTCTAAAATTCTCACTTGCATGAGCTACTTTACAAGCTGTTGAAAATGCTAAGTATTTTAATTATTCTGAAACTTATATCAGTTAGGCTTATTTCACTAACTTGTTTTGCATAAACTTCTTAGCAAAGGTCAATATTTTTCCAGAACCTATTAGTATATACTATGTGAAGTGTTCCAATACTATTTTTACATTCTTTCTCATTTATATCCTCTATTTTATCAAATGATGAAAAGGGCTATATGGACATAAAAACTGCCTTACAATATTTCAATCTTTCACTTTCATTTACCACTAAACTACTCATCATCTTTTATTCATTTTCTTCCTGACATCAGGGCATGATCTTAAAAACATTTCAAAGCCGAATTTGAACTATTTTGAATCTGTTCATAGCAAGTTACATCTATTTTTGCCATTAAAGTGTTGTTTTTCTTTATTGAACAACTATCACTTATACTTTTCCCTAAGTATTTTCACATGTGCCAGCTCCTACTGACATATGCCTCTCCAAGAGAAATCTTAAACACTTAAACTTTGATTCTTTCTATTATTTACATAACCTCTTCTTTATGCTTAATATTTACTTTATGATTTCCACCAGCATGTCGCCATTGCACGCTCGCTCCACCGCCCCGCCGCCGCCCGCCCGCCCCCGCTCGTGCCACCGCCCGCTAGGTGGCAGAGACGCCGCTCGCCCGCCCGTGGCGGGCGCCACCACGTCCTGTGCCGCGCCACCGCCACCGCGCCATCGCCGCGCCGCCCCGCCAGTCTTGCCTCGCCGTCATTGGCGCCACCCCACCCTCCCGGACCTCGCGACTCCCCCAGCGTTGGAGAAGGTATATTTCGTCTCTTTTATATTCGTTTAAAGTTATTTCATCTCATTTTATATTCTTTGCATATGATATATATTTTTATTTTCTCATTCTGTTGTATATAACGTTAGAGTTTAGGGTTTGTGTCGACATGAGAGAGCATAAGCGTCACCGTTCGGGAGCAGCGTATCTCACATTTGCTTGTGAGGTGCGCGGTTCGAGAATTGTCCAATATTTTAGACGGCCGAGAATGTTGGTTGTTGCATAGGGCCTGTGACGTGCGAGCGATCCAAACGTGATTTCGGCCACATAACCCTGTTGTTCTCCGACGCACCAGCATCAGGCGTGCGTTTGGAGAACAGCGGGGTTATGCTGCCGAAATTTCGTTCGGTTCGTAGCGCACGTCACAGGTCGCATGCAATAGCCTCCATTCTTGGGTGGGTTTAGGCCAAATCTTTCCTAATAGGGTTGTCTTTGTCACCTAAGCCACGGTCGTACGTTGACATTGTTTCATTTGTTTAGCTTTGATAATGGGTGACGATCGAAGGGCGATGTATGACGGATGGAGGAGTGATGGGGGGCACTCAAGGAATGGGGCGGATCACGGATGCTTTCTTGAAGCAAGCATTATTGGAGGAGCTGAATATGTGTATTGCCCGTGTACCTCTGCGAGAATAACAGCTACTACAGCAAGGATATAGTGCGAGTATCACATTTGCAAAAAGCGGGTTCATGCCTAACTATTTGGTGTGCACCGTCATGGAGAGGCGCAGGCGAGGCTATTGAGACAAAAGAGATCTTTGGACCATGTGGAGGATCACGACCGGATGGAAGACATCTTTGGATGATCTTGGCGAGGGTGAATTTAACTCCGGGGAGGGTCACGGTGGAGGAGGTTAAGGAATTCTATAGGCTACTTGGCGCCTCGGACGAGAAGTTGCATGACTTGACCAATGTGGACCGTCCTGCGAGCGGTTACCACGGCTTATGTCGATGAAGTCAAGTTCAACTTTTCGAACAAATGCTTCAACGCTTTGCTTGAACTAATGAATGATGTCCTTCGCCTAACCACAAGATGCCAAAGGATTTGTACCAATCGAAAAAGTTGATGGCGGCCTCGGATGAATTACGGAAGATTGATGTGTGTGAGAATAATTGCATCTTTGTGCGGAAGGATCATGACAACGATACCCATTGTATGCATTGCGGTAAGTGCAGATTCGTTGAGGTGGTAGATGAGGAAGGGTATCGGTGACTACAAAGGTCGCGACTAAACGGCTTGATACATGCCGATCACGGATAGGCTTAAGCGGTGTACATGTCAAAAAAGCAGTGAAACATATGCGGTGGCACAAAGAAGGTAAGCGTGAGGACCAAGACCGGATATGATGGTCCATCCGTCGATGGCGAGGCATGGCGGGCATTGGACCGATTCGATCCTGCATTTGCAAGCGACCTAGGAGTGTCCGTCTTGGTTTGTCCACGGACGGTTTAACACCTTCGCACAAGCGCTAGCCCTACTCTTGTTGGCGGTCTTCATCATGCCATACAATCTTCCACGAGATTTGCTTGAAAGAGGGGTTCATATTCCTTGCTCTTGTCATTCCGGGCCCTAAGCATCCAGGAAGGATCTCAATGTGTTCATCGGCCCTTAATTGATGAGTGAAGAAGTTGTGGCGAGGAAAAGGCATACGGCGGCGTTGGTGGCGAAGAGTTTACCTTACGAGCCGCATACCTATGGTCGGTCCATGATTTGTTGGCATATGGCATTTGGGCCGGCTGGTGTGTTCATGGTCGTCTGTGTTGTCCAATTTGTATGGCTGACTCTGATGCATTCAGGCTCACGCACGGTAAAAAGATCACATTCTTATATATAGTATCTATTCTTGTTTAGCTTGACCTGTCATATTGATATTCTCATATTGTGTCTTGGTTGAATAGTACTATTGATATTCTCATATTGACATTCATGTGAATCAACATAATGTTACTTGTAGCACAACCTAAGTTAATCTTGAACTTGCGGGTTTCTAGGTCACGCCCAAAGACGTTCTAACGACGACATTATAGAAGACATCCTCAACAGTAGCGAGCGGTGGTGGTAGCGCCCACAACTCCAACAACCCCGAGGCATGAATTCCATTGTGAGCTCGATTGGTGTATAAGCTGTTGTACTTTATAACTTGTTGTGATGGATACGTTGTGATCGACTTATTGTGATGGACTTATTTTAATGGGTGTGGATTGTATCTATTGTGGTTGTAATGTGTTGTATGCGTCATTGCGTAGTTTACAAATTGCCGTTGGATGTGTGATTGGATTATCTAAGGATGCGCTAGAATGTCTCATACGGTTTGAGAGATTGATATATATTATAGCGCAAATATTTTTTTGTCTGGCGAGTGGATGTCCTATTTACAAGAGATGTCATGCGAAATTTTGTACATTTCGGAGACTTAGTTTAAGCCGGTTTTGAAGAGTTAAAAGGTTGGTTTGATATTTTAAATCGGTAATAGGTTTGGTGTCTCGTTTGTTAATTATTCGTTCGCTTCAACTTCATTGTGGAGTTTGTCTTTTGTGTTCTGATTTACGATCGATTTGAACAAAATAGGCGATCTTATTTATTCTTCGCTTAGCAATTTTTAGTTTCAATTTTCTTTTTGCCTTTTCTTTTCTTCTTTAGTTGTTATATGTATTGAGTGCGATACATATATATATAAAAATACATACATTTGGATATATATACATATATGTATTGAGTGCGATACATATATATAAATACATACATTTGGATAATATACCCACGAATTTAATTAATTAATTTCATCGAGTTAAATTCGTGAACTAAATTCGACGGTTTGCTCACGAATTTAAGTTAAATTCGTGGGTTTTAGCTTAAATTCGTGGGTTTTTGGCCCACGAATTTTTCCCTGATTCTTGTAGTGGCTACTCGGGACTCCAAGAATGCCACATGTCGCTGAGTCTCAAGTAAGTCTTGAGCCAACCTCACATAGTGGCTATCCAACTTATTAGCAAACTCCACCATGACTTTCAAACTGCCATTACCCACTCTAGCATGGTCTCTATACACATTACTCCCCACCAAGGGTCTCCCAGGTAGGTAGTAATGGTGAGAGCTCAAATCAGGTAGTACATGCCAAAGTCGCACTATGGCTTGGTATGCCGCTTCATTCATGGAAGCGTCTATGGACGACCCACTACCAACATAGCTCCTCTCTCCCTCACTGCAAGCCGGCCTAGGAGGGATGAACACTCGAGTAGCGTACTCCTTGGTCACTGGACTCAAGTATGCTTGAAAAACCACGTATCTTGGGCAACCTTCAAACTAACAACTCTCTAGCAATGACTGTAGCACTCCCATCATACCCGAGTGCTCAGGATCTCTCGACTCATGGCAAGGAACAAACCGGGCCATTTACAAAAATACAAGACAAGATAAGCTTATAACATAATTATGAAGAGTTAAGAAACTACAAACAAAAAAATTAGCATTAGGCTAAATTCCATTATTAGTAGTGGACAGATTTTTGTTTACTTCCAAATTAAATTTTAACACTTCTAACTAACGACCATTTTTCCCCAAGGTCCCTACAGTCAGTATGGCTCTGATACCACTGTTGTGAGACTCCGTTCTGATGAACAGGAACCTCCATGTGATTACTGTGCTATTCCCTGGATCAGTAGCTAGCACTCACATGTTTACAACATTCATATCATAACCATACACGCAGACAACAGAAAGACATACATAACAGTATTAATTATACAGAGTTCAGTACAAATTTAAAACATTTAACAGTGAAAACAAAAGAGAGATGAACAACTCCAAACAGCCTTGCGGTTGCCCACTAAACCCTCAGGCAACTGACTAGGCACCCTAGAAGAGACTATCGTCGAAACCCCCGAGACCTGCCTGGAAAAGAACGTCGTTTGGCAGATCGCAGTCTTCGTCCTCTGAGACAGCAGATGCAAGATTGAGTACATTGGTACTCAGCAAGTCTTATAGTGGTTCGCAGATGCAAATAAGTAATTATGCAGGCTGAGCAATAGACATGCTATGGTTATTTTGCAGTTGCATAAAAGCATTAAAAAAATGTATAAGCATATTAGATTGCAACATCGCATTTTAATAAAAGCAATTTAAAGACAATATGATAAGCAATTATTCCATATTTTCAACCTAGCCTACATTGAATAGGTCCCCGGTGTCGATCCTTGGACACAAAAGTTAGTTACAAACGGTTTCCAAAACCACAACCCATTTTAAAAAGCACCAAAAGACTCTAGTATGGAATAACGTCACCAAGTGCCCTTGACCGCGGGCGCGGCTAATCGATCAGATTTGTCACTCTGCAGAGGTGTACAGCTTTACCCACAAGGAATGAACAACCTCTTTTGCCAGGCCAGTTAACACACTTCCTTTGGTGTGTCGGCAAGGAGATCATACAGAGCCGTTACATTATCTAGACGTGGCTTTACACCAGCCCGAGGCTTTAACCCTCGCCCTGAAGACAGAGAGACTCACCCAAGCCGTGGATCCACATTTATCACACACAACACCACGTCTCTGTCCAGGGCAAGGCGTACACCGTTGCATTGGTATGTAGAAACCCCTACAAATAGACCTGTCCGGAATGCCTGTGCAATCTCCCGCCTTCCTTAGATGCAAAGCCACATCTAAACAACTTAATAGGCTAAGACCCGGCCATACAAGCCCTCGTGGTTGTACGAAAAACATGGATTCAACGGCCCATCGCTCGGTCCTTAATCTGACACGGGCGATACTCCACCCTAACTACGTGCATATCCTTTTGCACAACCGGCTAGTGCCAATAATCACCCGCGTTAAACCATAGTTTTGTTTGAGGGTTTTTTTTAGCAAACTATCACCAACCAATTCCCAAAAGGATCATATACTGGTTGAAAAGACTGAAAATACCAACGAGAAGCTTAAGCAGGAATATTATGCTAGCGATTATACCCAACCATGATATTAAGTATGTCTAGTTTAAACTAGGGTTTACAAGGATCACATGTCCATACAGAATGAGACAAACCATAATTTACAGGATTAACTACAGTTCCAACCCCAAATTAGCACTTCTATGGAGAATTATCCGGATGCATCATACATAAGCAAAAACAACATAAGGTAGGTGAATTATCGGGCTCAATATGTTCAAGGGGTTGCTTGCTTTGCGACTCACCATCAGAATATAATGCGGATTCGTGGAATCGTCTTCTTCTTCGAGGACGTCGGCGTCTACTCGTCGAGAAAACGAAGAACAAAAGAGCATTAGTAAACTCCAAATGGCAAAAAGCAAACAGACAGACAAGCAAATAAACACAAGTTCGAACCAAACAGGGGGTTACTTTTTACGAATTATTTGAATTCATACATCGAATTATAGATGCAAAAATTATTTAGATTAAGAAGGTTGATCACTAGCTTCTTTGGAAGAAGGCAAAAAGAGTAGCACTAGAAAAAACAGAGCTCTCTGCCTTCCCTTTACTTCAAGAAGAGAACACTCAAAAACATAACTTTTAGGGTTATTCATCTACTGAGATTTATGCACAACAACTAATGAAATTAGGGTTTAAATCTTGAATAAGCTAAAGCATACTTTGGTTAACAATTCTAAAGACTTCTCTTAATTTTTAGAGTTTAGACAAGGCTTGAAAATTATTGTTAAAAAGGCTTTGTTGAAATCTTGCCAAGGAAAACAGACTTAAGCAATATCACTTAAGGTTATTATACTTATGAAAACTAAGTGAAGCACAGCTCTTAAATAAGATATTTTTCTGGAATCTAGTAGTACAAACTTTGGTGATCATTTCTACATTATTATTTCTAAAATTCTCACTTGCATGAGCTACTTTACAAGCTGTTGAAAATGCTAAGTATTTTAATTATTCTGAAACTTATATCAGTTAGGCTTATTTCACTAACTTGTTTTGCATAAAATTCTTAGCAAAGGTCAATATTTTTCCAGAACCTATTAGTATATACTATGTGAAGTGTTCCTATACTTTTTTACATTCCTTCTCATTTATATCCTCTATTTTATCAAATGATGAAAAGGGCTATATGGACATAAAAACTGCCTTACAATATTTCAATCTTTCACTTTCATTTACAACTAAACTACTCATCATCTTTTATTCATTTTCTTCCTGACATCAGGGCATGATCTTAAAAACATATCAAAACCGAATTTGAACTATTTTGGATCTGTTCATAGCAAGTTACATCTATTTTTGCCATTACAAGTGTTGTTTTTCTTTATTGAATAACAATCACTTATACTTTTCCCTAAGTATTTTCACATGTGCCAGCTCCTACTGACATATGCCTCTCCAAGAGAAATCTTAAACACTTAAACTTTGATTCTTTCTATTATTTACATAACCTCTTCTTTATGCTTAATATTAACTTTATGAAAACATGATATACAACAAGGTGACATGCCAACATTTTTTTTATTTGAAACCCTTATACCCTAGAGGCTCCATAAAAACTTATCTTACATTAACTGAACCATCCTAAAAATATTTTATTCTCATGACCTTATTTATACCTAAGCATCTCTTTTAATTTCCTAAAACCACATATTACTCTTCTTCAACAAATTTTTTGGATATTCTGAAACTACAGAATTTTATACGAATTTAGAAACTAGTTTCACTAATTTTGGCCAGATGATTCAAAAGTTATTGGTATTTGAATTTAGCCGGCTTATGAAAATCATCTCAAATCGGAAATACACTTTCGCTACTGAGAAAACACCTTCTCCCGCGCGCGCAAAAACGTGTTCAAACGCGCGAACTCACTGACACATGGGGCCACCGGTCAATGACAGGAATAGAGCCTCTCGGCTTCTTGCTCGCCGCCGTTGAATGGGTTCCACTTACACCTTCTAGGTGCCAAGGCGAACCTAGGGGTGGCATCAATTCGGCGAATGGAGGTCGGGAAGATGGCCGTCACCGCATAGGTGCGGCGGTGCCATGACCGAACCGGCGGGAGCTCGGTTAACGGCCGAAATTCGACGAACTTGGGTAGGGCGAGCTACAGTGACACTAGGGGATTCGGACTCACCAGTCGGCTGGGTCGGAGAAGGCCCTAGACGAGCCGCCGTCGTGGCGCGGTGGGAGGAAGAAGGCGACGGCAGCGGCGGCTGCAGCAAAACGAAGTCAAAACGGTGGTTGATCAGTTACCCCGGGATGCTAAGGATGCTTCGGGTGGAATCGATTCGAAGGATTAGGGCGGATTGACCTGGATTGACGAGGCCCCCCTTTTTTGGTTCTTGCGGCGAGTTGGGGAAGAAGACGCCCCACGAGGCTCTCAGCTCAGCGAAATGGCAAAAGCGAGGTGCAGGAGGGCAATGCGAAGCGAGTGGAAGACTTAAGACCGAACAGGATTGATCGATTTTGCGATTTGGGCGCATAACCTCGATCGGCTTCTTCTGTGCCGAGTGAGCGGACGGCGTAGCCACCTCCCTGGCGCGGCTCTACCACGAACAACCAAGCACAGGTGCAGGGAGACTCTACGCAATGTGGAGGGCTACCATCGCGTCGGACGGGAGTGGTTGAGGTCGGACGGCGAAGGACGAGCGGTGTCGACGCTGTCGGCGACTCGCCTCACAGCGGGAGAAGAAAGGGGGAAGAACAACGCGAGCTGAGGCTGACATGTGGGACCGGGGCCCACTGGCAGCGAGACAAAGCTTCGCCTCAGCCTTGCCAGCGCGACGAGCTCAATAGTGGCTGGGCCCACCTGTCGGCGAGAGTGGACGATTAATGTGATAGGACTAAACTAGAGTTTTCCCGATTTTGCTTTAGCTTAAGCATTATCCTCTGCCAAACTTTTACCAAAATTTTTTACTACCATGCACTGGGAGTCATACATCTCCTATAAAAATTTGAGACAAAAACACTCTCTATATGATTTAGTAAAATTCTGACACTATACTGTGCCCTAAACCTAGATTTCGGTTTTTGATTTAATTAAAGGTTCATTGTAACATCTCATAAAATTCAAAAATATGAAAAATAAAAAGTTTGAAATTCAAAAATAGAATTGAATAAAAATTTCAATTGGAATCAAGATTTTTATTTTTAAACAATATCTTTTCCTCTTTTCTTACATTCTAAACTTAAGAGAAGAAATATTTCAATATTGAAACTATTTCTTCCGAAACAAACAAAATATAAAAATAAATTTGAGATGTGATACTTAATTTGAATTTTAATTTCTTGAGTTTTCTAAATTATTGGTTTACCTTGAGTTTTTGTTCTAAAAGAAAAGTTATACCTATTGCAATGGTAAATGGTAAAAGTAAAAAGATAAAAATATAAAACCAATAAAATTTTTAAAAATATTAGATAAATCCCAGATCCATCCAGGATCCTGATTATGCAACTTTCATTGATCTGGATTAATAAAATAAATTAAAAAGACAAAAATAACCCTGTCTAGATATTCTGAACCGACATTGTAAGAATTCTTCAGAAGTCTCTACCTTAAATTGGGTTAAAATTTTAAACATGCCTACCTATTAACCTTACCCAACTCTCGTAAAAATATCAAGAATTTATCCCTAAATTTTGTAATTTTAGAAATTCAAAAATAGACAATCAGAAAAGCTGAAAATTACAATGTCAGAATTATTAAATATAAAATATAAAATATAAAAATATGAAAGTTTTATATAATGTCAATAATACTATTACAGATCTTGATAAAAAGTTTAATAAAATAATAAACAGATTTTGATCTTAAATTAAATAAAATTCAGAATCAACAGGAAATGACAACTATGAATTGTCAGATTTTCATCAATATTTATATCAAATATTTTTATCTAAAATTTTTTTTGGACTCTAATCTTTACCTTGCCGACCTACATAAAAATTCTTACAAAATCCTGAGTCGGTTTCCAAACCTAGTCGGTGGATCTATTCCTGTGCTGTCCACAAACTTCAATAAAACTCCTCTTTTCTTTCAATGCCATGTGGGCCCAGCGAACCCAGTTGTGTGTTGCCGACTTCCTCTCTGCTCTGCCAGAACCCTCTCCTTTCTTCTCCTCTCTTCTTCATCTTTGCCTGCCGTTTCTTTTCTCTGCAAAGCAATTCTCCTGCCATTCTTGCCGTGGCAAAGATTTGGCGCAACCTGGGTAGCAGCTTGCGGCGCCAACCTAGCCATCCCTGACTCTCAAGCCTGATGATTCTTCTCCTCCCATGTGAGCCAACCAAAGCCAGTGTCGCCGCCTCCGTCTTGGTCCTCTTCTCGTCGCAATTCTTCGCCCAAATCACCAGCCTGCCGCCTCTTGCCGATTCCATCTCGTGGCAAGATTTCACCATGATTTTCCCTGCCACGGCAGCCATCTCTCCAAAATTTGCCGCCACGGCAGCAAGCTTCGTGCGTGTTCTCACCACCAATTTCGCCAGAAACCCAAAAGAGGGGGAAATCTTCAATTCGGCAAAATCCATAGCAATTGTTGAGCTGGGTTCAAACCGAAGCATTGTTGTGCATCCTAATTTACTCTTTAGTCATCGTCTTTGTGTTCCATCGCTTGGACCGCCGTCGCCGCGAGCACCTTTCTTCCCCACAGCCGGTGCGGCGGCAGTCCAACTTCGGTGCTTCTCGGTTGAACTAACCGCCAAAGCGAGACCACAGTGACTCGCGATGCTCGGATGGTCACCCATTCGAGCCGATGCTAACCCATCTTCTTCCCCGACGAGCCGCCCTCTCCTCCACCAGAAGCTCTCAGTGGCACGCCAACCCAGGCCATCTCCGGTCGAATCAACTCCACCCCCGTATGCGTGCAAGTGTGCTGAGGCCTGTGGTGGAACCCATTCGTCTTCTCTGGTGCTCCTTCGTCGCCGGCGAGCCTCAATCGTGGTCGCCACCGCTGGCTCACGGTGGCGACCCACCTCGCAGCCATCTCCGGCTAAACCAATGCTACCCCTGCATGCGCATGGACCTCCCGAAGCTCTCCGTGCTGCCCATTTCTCTTCTCCGGCGCTCCTCCGCCGCCGGCAGCAGAGAAGATCGCCGCCTCTGTTTTGGCTCTATGCCAAGCGGGCCATGGCTGTCAGCCCCCTCATTGCACTCAGCTCTCTGTGCCTGGGCCCGACATGTTAGCCCCTCGGCTCAGCGCCGCCCAAAAGAGGAAAGCGCATTCGAAGCCCGAAGACGTATTTTCCTTTTATGGTAATTTTCTTATTTTCTATATTTTCCAAACCGCAATGCATTCAAATACTCATAACTTTTGAACCATACAACCAAATGAGATGAAGTAAATTTATAAATTCATGATAAATCTTGTAGATTCATAATATGCAAAAATATCTAAGAAATGAACTATATTTAAATTTTAAATTCAATTTAAAGAAAAGGATCAAAAATATGTCATGTATAGAATTTCCACAAATGAGCTCCAATTTGAATGAAAACAATTTTGATAGAAACCTTAAATCCTCAGGAATCTGAATATGTAAAATTATTTAGATTTAGACTTTGTTTACATCATTTTCTAAGGAAAGTTGTTTCCAATGTATTACATATTCAAATATGAATATCTTTTGCAAAAATAATGCAAATCATATAAAACCAGTTCTTATGTGTTTAATAAATAGTAATTTACCCAGATATGCAAAAACATTTAGAATTGAATCTAGTTTGAATTAATTTGGGAATAGATTACTTTTCAATACATATGAATCAAAATAAGTATAACTTAAAACATGCAAATTCAAATAATGGTAAAATGATTCCTAGATCTTTAATAAAACCATAATACCCCTGTTATGTAAGAATACCTCATGTTTGTGCAAATTTGAATTAAGTACATATTAAATCTTAATGTTTACTTATATAGAAAACAACTCGGATAAAAGCAAAATATTGCAAAACCAACTTTAAAAAAATCTTAGTAATGTCCCATGCTAATGCCAGAAAAATAAATGAATGATCATATAAGGATCAGTCGCAAACTAAGAACTAAAATTGAACCGTTGTCGCATAAGAGTTAAAATTATTTAACCTTTTTCAACAGCCCGTAAAATATCTCGTCTTAATACAAATTTTATGAAGATCAGTTTAGAAATAATATTTAGGATATGTACTACCATAATCTGGAGAAATATTTTATTTTCAACTTGCTTTGCATCTGAATCCGGCTAACCCAATACCCTTAAATAATATGGTCGTCATAACCCTTAATATCATATAAGCTTTTTCAACTATGAATATAATATCTCGTCTAAACACTAAAATGCATGAAATTGGCTTAATAATGTTCTTCAAAGTATATGCTATTCTATCCTGAAGAAATAATCTTATTTCATCATGTTTTGCATATAAATCCTATTAGCCAAATAACCTTAAGTAATATGATTTATGGACTCGATTATATAAACAGGTAAACTCTGTAATAATGAACAAATATGTAATTAAGATATTTGTATCACCAGAACCTCCCTAAAAACCATAAATAAATTTAGTAACCTAGCTCAATAGATCTAACATATTCAGAGTCACTTCTTATGCAAAATCATTTAAGGAATTAAGTGCTATTCGCATAACCCTCTAATTTGTGTTTTAATTCTATTAATCCAAATAATTTTAGCATTTATAATTCGAAGTTATAAATGCAAGAATTCATAATTTTAGCATCTTGAATTTGTAATTCAAGAATAGATAATCTATAAAAGAAACTAGGTATGTTCATCATAAAAAGTCATTAACATTATAATGTATAATTAACTAAATCATGAGGACTTGAAATTATAATCCTAACCCTAGGATATTCCTGTTTTCTTTAGTGAATCTTTATTTGATTTTCTGTCTATTTTTTTTGCCCTTATTAAAGTTGGATAATTGCTATGTTTCCGATTGAACGACGCGTAGAATCCAACGTCGCTACTTCCGTCGTTGCCTCCATCAGCCGTGGCTTCATCTTCGTCGTAAGCAATAAATAAGCAAGGCAAGCACCCCCTTTGATCATATTGATCCCAGTTTTATAAATGTTTTCATTAAATGTTTTACTGCATACTTTATTTTATTAAAGTCTGCTATGTGACGGGTATTGATAGTTGTACCAGTAGCTACAAAGAGCTTCCTTGATAAGTATGAAATTGTGAACCTTGATAACCCTAGAATAAAGTAGACAATAATTGATGTCAATTTGGGTTACTCACACTTAGTGTCAAGCTTAGCCATGCTTAAAGCAACCTAAAACTGTGACATGATTAAAAATGTTGGATATGACATTTGTTGGGTATGACCATTTTTATGGTTGGTGTTTTGGTTGGAAAATAAAAATAAAACTATGGTTTAGATGCGGGCAATTATGGGCAATAGCCAGGAGTGCATGTCTTTGCACGTAGTGTAGGGTGGAGATTATTGCCGTGTCGGATTAAGGACCGAACTATGAGTTGTTTTCGGGCCAAAATTACCGTACAACCACAAGTCTTTGGTATGGGACAGCCTTAAACTAATTAAGTTATCTAGTTTAACTTTGCACATTGGAAGGTGGGCGATCGAGCTATTTCTTAATGAATTGCTCGAAGGGCGTCCACACCGAGGTGATCATAGATCAAGCGTTCTTGATACACGGTGTACGCCGTACTCTAGGAAGTTCCATCATTTCTATGCTTTGAGTTCTTACGCCATAGTATGGGTTTAACGTCCGGAGCTGGTGCAAAGTTAACCTAGGTAATGTAAAGGTTTCCGTCATGAACATTACGCCACTCGCCAAAGGTGCGTGAACTATGCGGCAAAGGAAAGGTCATGACTTGTGGGTAAAGATGTACACCTCTGCAGTGTAAAACTAATCGATTAGCCGTACCCGCGGTTATGGCAACTTGGTAAAGTCATCACATAGTTAGCTGTTTTTATTTTAATAAAATTGGGTTCTACCGTGTGTCGGTAATTCCTACTGTGTGTTAGTGGGAATGGTTTGTGGATATGGTCAGTTTACCCAGGTTCGTGATTTCGCTTTTTCATACTTTACATATTGTTATTTCAGTATTAAATTGCCTTTACTTAAATTCTGTTTTGCAATCTACTATTCTGTATTTACATTTCAAATTGGCTTTATGCAAACTAACCATACTAGCCTTTCCTTTGAAATGGCTTGCATATATCATAGGCTTTGCAAAAGTCTTGCGAATCTGAAAGTACTCACCCTTGTAATTGTTGTTTTTAGGTGAAGAATCAGTTAGCTCGATGAAACATATTTGTCGTAGGATTCGGGAATGATAACGATGAAGTTTTCTAGGGATTATGCCTTGTCGAGTTGCACGAGGATTGGATGGGCACACTACAAGACTTTGCTTCTTTCTTGCTATAAACTCGAATTGTAAGATTATTATGTAAATTAGCTTCCGCTTTAATAATATGATGTATGGTTGTGATTCCAATTGTTGTAAATGTGCGTACTAGCTACTGATCATGGGACTAGTACTGTTTGCACATGAGATTTCCATTTTTGCATTTATGTGAAAATGGGGGTCATTACATTCATCCTTAAAGATTTATTTTCGAACCTTTTTTGAGAGGTTGATATCACACTAAGGAGATTACCCTAAACTTTTCAAGTCAAAATAGTGAGTAGTGATTTTATAAAAATTCTGACACTCATTTTCCATACTTTCTGGACTCTCTGTAATTGAATTTTTAAGAGGCTTAACCTAGTTAATTAAATTATGAAAATTTTACCAGTGGTGTGTTATACAGTCAGGGCTTCATAGAAATTTTTTTGACTTTACTTGACATTGGTTATTTTTTCATTTTCCTTTTTGATTCACTGTTTCTAGTCAAAAAGTAGCTACATGCTTTATTTACCTTAATCCAAAGCATGTAAAATTTTATTTACTGATCAAACTGTATTACCAGCTTGAATAGGACCCATGGTAAATTTTTCTAAATTTTATTTTCATCTTTTTACCTTTTCCTTTGTTTAATCTTTTCATACAACACAAAAGTCTAAGAAAATTCCAATTGGAGCAAATAACACCAAGAAAACCCAGAAATATTTATATTAAAATTTAAATTGTACATATTTCACTGTTCTAAATTGTCAGGACGTTACAAAATATTATGTAACCTTGCTTCCGTTGTGTAATAAAGTTTGTGTGTGACTGTGATATCAATTTGTATTTATGCGTACTAGCTACTGATCATGGGACTAGTACTGTATACACATGGTATCCATTTTTGGTATTCATTATCAAAAATGGGGGCCTTACAAGTTGGTATCAGAGCCATGCTGACTGTAGGAAACCTTAGGTAGTTTGGGAGTAATTAAAACTAAAAACTTGAAACTAGGATCTGAACAGATTAAAATATTGAGTTAGGACATCTTACCTATCTATTCTGCATATGCATGAAACTTCTCTTTTGGTTATGTGTATACTTGATAATAACTCTTTTCTGTTTTAAAATTTTTGGTAGAATCTTTTCTTCCAAAAATTGCTTTACTGTCTTACATTTAATCAAGAATGCTAATTCCTTGTTAAATGTGCAGATGGGCGGATACACTCCATGCTATACATCCACTCATAGGGAGGATTCCGGTATGATCGGATTTCTTGCTCATCTGCTGGAGTTTTCCCATTTTTCTTGAAAATCCACGATACATAGAATTCCACGCAGCAGTTAGTTCTGTCTCCGTGGAATACATAACCAGGGTGGACATCCCTGCCCGAGCTGAGGACAACGAAGAATACTTATCCTTCGAGGGTCTGGTTCTTCTCTTATGATGACTATAAATGAAGCCGTCTATATAGCTAGGCTACCTCTAGGCACTACGTTTTTCCATGTATGGAGCCGAGGCCAATGACGAAACAATTAGCTCTCGCTCGCTCGGCTGCCTAGCTTTTACGCTGCTCGGATCTCTGAGCTTGTCCTTGCCGTCGTCCGCGCAGGCTCCAAGAGGGCCACATTGCTAAAGACACAAAAATATACATATGCTCGATAAGCCCATCTGTGTGTAATTAAGAAACCAAACAGTTACTCCTCAAAAAGAAGCTAAACAATTTGCCATTCATTAATTAGAATGGAAATATACATATTATGCACGGCAGGAGCGGACTTAAGGAAGAAGATTGCCAAGGTCCGCGCAGGCTCCAAGAGGGCCACATTGCTAAAGACACAAAAATATACATATGCTCGATAAGCCCATCTGTGTGTAATTAAGAAACCAAACAGTTACTCCTCAAAAAGAAGCTAAACAATTTGCCATTCATTAATTAGAATGGAAATATACATATTATGCACGGCAGGAGCGGACTTAAGGAAGAAGATTGCCAAGGTCAATACAAACTTATAACACTAATATGTAAGTTTTAATAAGAGGATCATACGTTTATATATTAAGGAACCATTTAAGATAGGTTAGAGAACATATATTGGTGTCACTTAATTAACCCCGACTTATCCGCCCCTTACGCACGGTCGAAATAGAAGCAACAAGAATATTAAATCACACTTTTACACGTCCTTATTATTAAGTAATTAAACAGTGTGCTGCCATATCCATGCATGGCGTGTGGTGGAGATACGGACGTAGCAGCAGCGAGCGCGAGGTACGCGCGTTGTAGCTAGTTTACTACATTTGGCGGGAACTTGGACTTGATGGACTCGACCAGGCCGGCGTCGATCTGGAACGCCGTGGCCAGCACGTCCGTCGGCACCGCCGGCGCGGCTCCGCACAACGCCTCGGCCACGGACTGCGTGCCCGGCAGCTGGCTGCCGAACGCCGCGATGGCGACGGCCGGCGACTCGCCGTTGTTGTTCTTCTGGAAGTGGACGAGGCCGCGGGGGAAGACGAACACCTCGCCCTTGCGGACGGTGCGGGAGAAGAGCTTGTTGGCCGTGGTGACGAAGCCGACGTCGAGGAAGCCCTCGAGCATGAAGATGATCTCGGTGGCGCGCGGGTGGGTGTGCGGCGGGTTCAGCCCTCGCGGCGCGAAGTCGATGCGCGCCATGGACACGCCCAGGGTGTTGAGCCCCGGGAGCTTCTCCACGTTTGCCGCCGTCACCGCCGACCCCACCGCGTTGCTGGTGTTGCCGGGGTTCGCCAGCCCAGCGAAGAAGAAGTCGTTGGCCGTCACGTTCTCCGGCCTCTTGCACGGGAACCCGTTCAGCCGCAGCGCTGCATCGTATCATATCCATGCCAATTAAGTAAGCATATATGATATTCCTTGAGTAGGGATTTAATCCAGTGATATTGAGAGGGTGATGCATGGACTACTTACGGCCCTGGAGGGATTTGTAATCGGCGACGCAGATGTCCTGGAGCATGTCGGGGTCGCCGGCCAGCGAGGGGGCGGCGAGTGCCAGGAGGAGGACAACCACGGCCAAGGACGCCATGCTCAACACGCAACAACCCTTACAACTTATCTAGCTTGCTTGGTATTGTTCTTAGCTAGCTTAATTAGGTTTGTCTGAGATGGACGAGGAGGCCGGGAAGGGAAGATGGTATTTATAGGGTGCGTAGCTTGATCACGAAGACGTGATCAATTAATTAGCAGCTTCAGATAGACAAAGTTAGGGTTAGCCGATCGATGCATGAGCTGAAATTGCAGTTTAAAGTATTGTAAGGTGCTCCTACTAACCGCCGTTCCTAATTAATCCATGAAAAGGCTCCGTGAGATCCAGTGAGCAGAAATGGAATAAGTAAAAGCACGTGGCATGGTTCAATTCTCTATTTGTTACACACTACTCGTACTTTTGAATCGATTGTGAAACACGATACTATCGGAGTGAAAGAAGGGATCTATGGAAAAATATAATCTAAACTTTTTTTATTTTTTTTATTAGCACCCTGTAAATACTTTGTTTGGACCACGTAAGAAAACGATATCGAAGGAACAACACCTAATCATGAGATAACGCATAAAGCAATTTATCATAACTAAATTTGTAAGCCAACTTGGATATCGAGTATATATTTACCCATAAGTACATGATTCTTTTCGATGCGTAGTTACGTTATATCCACGCCATTAATGTCTCCATTTGGAGACCATATGATTTCGGAAGCAGCAAGTAAAAGGGAATTAATCACGTTGCACTTCAGTCGCTCGATCAGATTTAGACCAGGCGGGTGCGCAAGTGCCTAAGATGCAAATTACGACTAATTAATCCTAGGTATAGAGGTCTACTACTTGCGTGTGTCGGTGGAGATCACTGAGACGTACGTCTGTCTGCTATCTAGCCGGCATCACTGCATGCACAGGCCGCGGAAAAAAAAGTTTGTTAGAGCTTAAATCAAAATTATTTCGATTATACTAGTTAATAAATTTAAAATTAAAATAAGTCTATTTTAAACAAAAAAATATTAATAAGACTCGACTCGATGATAGCTCGTTAGCTCGAATTTAAAATAATCATTTAAATAGTAAATAAAATAATTTTATATTGAATTATATTATATTCGAAAAAACCCAATAAGAACTATTAAGGCCCGATAGCCAGCTCACATATCCATAAGCGCGAGTTGCAACCTGACGAGTCCATGAGGACTTGAACTAACTTAATCAAGTCGTACGTTGGTTAGCTAGGATTGTCCATATATATCATGGTCTATTCATATGTCTCATGCGACCTTACTTCTATCCTATCGCCAGTACATTCCTACGGATAATGCCGTGGCAACAACTACGTGCATGTCATGCACTTACCGTTATTAATTAAAGGGAAAGTGCAGAATAAGCGTTAATACTACGTCTGTTCTCCTTTTTTTAGCTCTTTTACGGTCGATTAAAATCAATATAAGCCGTCCATTCCTTTGAATCTAATGGTTGAGATTAATTTAGATCTAGTTATACTAGCACGTAGTATTGATAGTAAAATTGAGGGGTAAAATGGTATCATACTATCTGTCCTCTATGGTAAAACACGTCCTATCATTACTACGAGCAGTAATCCTTGCGGCATAACCGGTTAGGACCAGCCGGCGTGATAACATATCTCTGCGGTTGAAAGTTAAGTTGGGAGAACTTATCACTGCGGTTCATGGGTTGAGATATCATTGCGGTTTGAGACAACAATGGCAGAGATATATCACTGCGGTCGTTCTTAAACCGGCAGTGATATCTTTCACTGCCGGGTTGAGACTAGAAATGATATTATCTTCCGCGCAATATGTTTTTCCGCGCATTGAGCTTATCACTGCGGTTCTGCGAGACCGGCAAAGTGATAAGTCGTTATCTTCGAGATCCCCGCTCTCGACCGATCGAGTAAAGACGAGAGGCGCTCTGTCTTTTGCTCGATTTGTAGATTGCGACGATCTGCTGCCGAAAAATTTGTTAAAATTTGTATTGTACTTCTTTTCGAGGTTAGTAATGTGATCTCTATTTTCGTAAATAATAAAAAATTGCCACGTGGATATTTACATAATGAAAAATGGTTCATGTATTTTCAAATGTTGAAATAATAAAAACTTGTTAGATGGATATTTACCTAATCAAAAAATGTTGATATATTTTAATGTACTCAAAGTATATCCTAAGTACTTACAATTTTTTCCAAATTTTTAAATAATAAGGAATTGCAAGATGGATATTGACGCAATGAAAAAAAGATTGATATATTTTGATATAGTCTAAATATATCCTAACTATTTACAATTATTTACATTTTTTACAATACTAAAAAATTGCTACATGGATATTTACATAACGGAAAAAGGTTGATGTATTTTAATATAGTCAAAATTGCTACATAGGTTTTTAAATCTAATCGTTTACAATTATTTGTTATTTGCAATTATATGCGTATGTAATGTTTGATTTAATTAATTGTAGATGGACCGAAGGTGGATGTATGACACGGACCGTTGTGGGCGAGTTTTTAATGGTGTGAGTTATTTTCTAAGCGTGGCTGGCGCTAAGTCGAAGAATCTGGCGGACTACATGTGTTGTCCATGCGTTATTGCAAAAATCGAAGTGTTTTCTACCATAGAGTCGATACGTGCACACTTGCTTGAAGAGGTTTCAAGGTGGCTATACTGTTGGACCAAGCACGGCGAAGATGAGATTGTACATGAAGGGCAACACATTATTGAAGATGGCGGAGACAACGGTATGACGGCGATTGAAGATCGTTTGTCGATAGCCACGACGACGATCTGGATCAAATGTTGCGTGATGGGAGGAGACTTCACGAGTGAAAGAGAGTTTCAAAAGTTCCAACATATGGTGCAGGACTCCACGACACCATTGTACCCAGTGCAAGGAGAAGCACAAAAATTGCGGACCGTGCTTACACTCTGCGATTGAAGGCAAGCAATGGTTGGTCAGATAAGAGCTTCTGAGCTCTTATGTCTCTTGGGGATTTGCTTTGAGAGGGTAGCGTGTTGCCTACAAATGCGTACCAAGCCAAGCGGGTTGTCCGCCGTAGGGATTGGAAGTACAAAGGATACACGCATGTCCAAACGATTGCATGTTGTATCGCAATGAGTTTGCGGACTTGGATGGCTGTGCTATTTGCAAAGCAAAGCGGTATAAGGGCAACGATGATGACATCGATAATGAAGATGTCGGGGTGAAGCGTAAGAAGATGAGATCTCCCCGTAAGGTGGTGTGGTATTTTCCTATAATTCCCTGTCTGAATCGATTGTTTGCGAACAAAAGGCATGCCCAATTGCTACGATGGCACGTCGAAGAGCGTAAGAACGATGGAATGCTCAGATACCCTGCTGACTATGTGCAATGGAGGAACATCGACAGAAAATATAAGAAGCACTTTGCATATGATGTAAGGAATATAAGGTTCGGGTTGAGTACGGATGGGATGAATCCTTTCGGTAACATAAGCAGTCGTCATAGCACTTGGCGGTAACTCTATGTATCTACAACCTTCCTCCTTGGCTTTGTATGAAGCGGAAGTACATTATGATGCCACTCTTGATCCAAGGGCCGAGCAACCGGCAACGATATCGATGTGTACCTCAAACCATTGGTTGAAGATCTTCTAATCTTGTGGAGCGATGGAGTGCGGGTATGGGATGAGTATAAAAGAGAGAACTTTATCCTCACGCGCATTGTTGTTCGTAACCATCAATGATTACCCTGCCCTTGGTAACCCGTCGGGCGGACGACAAAAGCTTCAATGGATCGTCCGATGCTTAGATGGTACTGACTAGTCGGTGGTGAAGAAGCTGTCGAAAAATGTCTTACATGCGGCATCGTAGGTTCCTCGCAAGGATCACCCATACCGCAATAATAAGAAAGCTTTTGATGGGACAAAGGAGACCGCTTTAGCTTTGAAGAATCACACTGGGAGAGAGATATTTGCAGCTGTAAAGGATCTTAAAATTATCCACGGAAAGGGAGCAGGCAGTACATCTATCCCGAGTTCCCGTGATAAGGCTCCTTTGTGGAAAAAGAGATCAGTATTTTGGGTCCTACCTTACTGGCAGCACTTGGAAGTTCGACACGCAATCGACGTCATGCACATAGAGAAGAACATGTGTGACAGCTTGCTTGGTATCTTACTGGATATACCGGGCAAAACAAAAGATACTCTCCAAGCACGGATGGACCTTGAAGATATGAAACTCAAGAAGGAGCTGCATCACGGAGACATGGATACAGGGGAAAAAGTACCTTCCATGACTGCTACACTCGAGCAAGAAAGAAAAAATTAGCCTATGCGAATGCTTGCGGAGTGAAAGTTCGATCGGATACTCGCCAATATAAAGAGACTAGTCTCAATGAAAGACTTAAAATTAATTGGCATGAAGTCTCACGATTGCCACGTGATGATGACGCAGATGCTTCCAATTGCAATTAGGGGTGTTCTACCAGAGAAAGTCCGAGACCCAATTGTAAAGTTGTGTTCATTCTTCAACGCGATTTCACGAAGGCCATTGATCCATTGAAACTAGATAAGCTACGGGAAGGCGTGATCCACACTCTCTGCGGGCTCGAGATGTGTTTCCCTCCATCTTTTTGATATTATGGTCCATCTCATTGTTCACATCGTGAAAGAATCTGATTCTCGGTCCGTGTTTCTACATCGGATGTATCCTTTTGAGAGGTTCATGGGGTTATAAAGAAATATGTTCAGAACCGACATCGGCGGAAGGTTGCATTGCGAGATGGTTGGGGAACCGAGGAGGTCATTGAGTTCTGCGTTGATTACATGGATCTCAAACCGATTGGTGTGCCTACATCACGACATGAGGGTAGGCTACGAGGAAAAGGGACCTTTGGCGAGAAATCACTCCGTACAAACAATCTAGCTTCATTCACACAAGCACATTTCGCGATTTGGGACAATCAGTTGTGGTGGCCCGTATGTCAACATGCACAAGAGCATGCTATCGAGAACAAACCCAACGAAGTCGAGAGGTTGGATCGCAAGAGAGCATAGACATAACCGAAGATTGGTTGCGTGCGTAGGCACATGATGCATCTGAGAGGCAGTGCGCTCGGTTGAAAGTGTTGGCTCAGGGACCGTCCACTACAATTCGGACATTCAAGGATACGATATAAATGGTTTTACTTTTTATACAAGAGTACAAGATAAAAAGAGCACCAACCAAAACAGCGGTATCCGTCTGGATGCCTCTGACGACAACGGAGATAGGAAAACCTACTCTGATTCATAGAAGAGATTTGGGAGCTTGATTACGGACCTTTGAAGGTCCCTCTCTTTCGGTGCCAATGGGTAACACTTCCAAGGGCATGAACATCGACAAATGCGGTATCACTACCGTGGACCTAAAGCTGGTCGGATACAGAGAAGAACCATTCGTACTTGCTAATTGTGTTACACAAATCTTTTTGTAACCGATCCGGCTAACAAGGAGCGCCACGTGGTTATTCAAGGAAAAGAAGGATTGTCGGGGTTGAGAATGTTGTCGGCGAGGAAGAGTACAACCAATTCGATGAGCTTCCTCCTTTCGGAGAGGACGTTGACCTCGGTCTCATGGAAGAGAGTGAGGACGAAGTTACATACATACGCCGCGATCATGACGAAGGTCGAACCGTAGCTTAGTTATCCTAATTAAATACATGTTTATTTTCTCATATGTAACAATTAATGTATTCTTTTGTCATATGTATCAATTTGTGTGAATTCAACTTCATCTGTGTGTTTTTTTTGTATTTGTGTGAATTTTTGAAGCGATGGTTGGTCTACCGCATTTGTTTGAATTTAAATCAAATATTACATGTCTTGAAGTACTATGGATTTTTATAATTTTACAACTTTGACAAAACTTAGGGGAAATATTTAAATCAAATATTACATGTCCTGAAGTATTCCTCCAAAAATTTGCAGAAAATTTGGATAAAAATTGATAGGACTTAAAAAATCCCAAAGCAATCATCCTTTGAAAACTTTGACATAATTGACCGGAGCTTATCACTGCCGGTTGTCTCATTAAGCCGGCAGTGAAATGATTTATCACTGCCGGTTTGTAGTATTAACCCGGCAGTGATAATCAAGTATTACTGCCGGTTTTTGTTTTGAACCGGCAGTGATAAATACTTTCACTGCCGGGTGTAGATACAACCGGAAGTGATAATGTATTATTACTGTCGGGTTGAGCTTGAACCGGCAGTGATAAATACTTTCACTGCCGGTGTAGATACAACCGGTAGTGATAATGTATTATTACTGTCGGGTTGAGCTTGAACCGACAGTGATAAATACTTTCACTGCCGGGTTGAGCTTGAACCGGCAGTGATAATTCAAGTATCCTGCGGTTCTCTTTATTATCCGGCGGTGATAGTGTATCCTGCCGGTTTTGTGGTGACGGCGGTGATACTCTAACCCTATAAATTCGGACGCCGCGCCACTCAGCCCCTCATTTCCACTTCAACCTGACGCCGCCACTTAGTCTCCTCACATCGCCCCGCCGTCGCCCCGCATCGCCCCGACCGTCGCCTCAACCTCACCGCCCAGACCTCACCGCCCCGCCGTCGCCCGGACCTCACGGCCCCACCGTCACCGCGACCTCATCGCCCCGGCCGTCGCCCCGCTGTTCTTTGCTTCGGTAATGACCGGCCGTCGCCCCACCGTTTTTTATTGAAAAGATGAACAAATCATCATAGTTTTCACAAACCTACTATATATGCTTTGTTATTACTCCAAAATATTTGTTATTGTCAAGTCCTCTACTGAAGAAACACCACTTGTCGAGTTGTGTGGTTACGGACTTGCTTGTTTCATATTGGACAGAAAGGGTAAAAAGAGGACAAGGAGAGGAAATCATTGTATAATTTTTTCCTTTTATGTGAGAAGCTTGCTAAATGTATGTATATGTGTATGGTTACCTAGACTGTATGTAACGTGCATATGTTTATTGTTGTATGTTTGATTTGTGCCGTGAGACATAATGTGCATATGCGCTTATTCAGAAAATATGTGCTAACACATCGACAAAGTATATATGTATGTGTAGATCTCCTGCAGATGTGTATATATCTTGTGTATGTGTATGCTTATATTTGTGTTCATGGTCAAAATATTCTGAAGAATGCAGATTCAAAAAAAGATGTATATGTGTATGTGTCCTTCAAGGATGTTTGTGTATCTGAGATAAAAAAATATGTGTGTACATGTTCTTTAAAGATGTGTATTATTGAGTACTCCTTTCAATAAACATGCCATGTAGCTTTCTATTCAGTAGAATTGCTTGATTTAGTTTGGAATTTGGGGCAGCAGTACAATTATAAAGAGTGCATGAGGCGTAATTATAAAGAAAAATGAAAGAGAGCAACACTTCAACTGACCATTCTCAATTTCAAGTAGTTCTCTACAATATTAATGTAAAGATGTATATGTGTATGTATCTGGAATATGTAAACATCCTTTCACGGGATTAACTTTAATGTCAATCTTCATTTGTATGTGTCTTTCAAAAATGACCTTGTTAATTGGAAATTTTCGACAAACTTGCTAGGAATGGCCTCCGACGAAGGACAAGTGCGGAGGAGTTGGGCCCTCAAATATGGACGAAGGAGGAAGGGTAGCCGAATAATAGCCCAACGTCCTATCTCGAACTGCAGGATCCGACCATTGACCAACTTTGGCGATACTCACGTAAGCGAGGTAAAGTTTTAGTACACTGTGGTTCCCAAAACATGGTAGGCCCAGACGACTAATAATTTAGAAGATCAATTTGTAGGCTCGGACGTCGATCAACGAAGCGTAGCGCAAGTCGTGGTCGAACAAGATGCCTAAGGGAATTTTTAACATAGTGGAGCTCTCGGCGGTCGGGAACTGCTATGCGAGTCATCATTGGGCCGTCTGAGGACAGCTGCGGGGTTATTGCTAGAGATGATGTGCCCATCGGCTATAGATCATGGATTGGCCGCGGAGGTGACCCATGGGTGGTACCCAATGACTGAAGAACTCATTATGGGACAAGTGAAACAAGTTTTCCGGTTCCCCAAGGGACCGAGCTGGTTGCAAAGAAAGCGAGCCCTCTGCATCATGTGCCACTGCGTGGAAGAATTGGAAGACAGCACTAAACAAGAATTATGTGAAAAAGAATGAAACGCCGAATTTTAACACGTACCCAAAGTTAAGGGAGTTCTAGGATGAATTTGTGGCGTACAAGAGGTCTGAAGAAGCTCACATAGTAAGTGAAAGGAACAAAGCAAGCGCGGATAAGAATATTCACCCTCACAAACTAGGAACAAGAGAGTGCGTGAAGAAAATACCGACATGGGATCGGTCAGAAGAAGAAATAACCCGCAGGGTATAATTCTACAACGGCCGCCTTAAGCGAACGATCAATCTTGGTTGCTTGGGAGGGTGCTTCTATCTCCGATGATGGCGGCTTAAGCGAGCGATAGAGACCGGGAAGTGCTTGCGAATCACGGATGCTCACATGCGGTCTTCCCAAGGATCTTCGCGCCACGAAGGGAGAATGACAAGCTAACCATAGCCACAGGTAACAAGGAGCATCCAGTCGCACGGAGGAGTTGGTTTGGTCACGTGGAAATAAGCCTTCCCCATAGACGCATGGATGTACAAACGTTCAAAGAGATTAAGAGAAGATCAACTGAAACGTCAGATAAAAGATGATGTCGCGAGAGCGCTAGAGGAACAAAGAGCGGAACTAGATAAGGTGTGGAGCAAGCCGCATGTAAACTCTCACCTCACGACCGCCACCGGTGAAAGCCACGAGCTCATCGGTCCGGTGCTCGTAAGAGCATTGCGGCGTCCACGAGGATTCCGAAGAGCATGGGCGCATTTTCTGTGGATGACATCAAAGAACCGACACCGTGCAAGCTACATTTGGCCGCACATGGCATTACCATAAAGGTGGTGAGGGCGGGCTTAGCCATACCGAGTCCTGATTTTGCTCGTCGCCCGATATGCGAGGATTCGCCAGGTCGAAGTGGGCGGTGTCATCGCCAATACCGAAAAATGGAGGTAGAGATCCTGGCGAGGATGGGAACAAAAGCTAGGAGAAAGCGTGAATGGCTTCCTCGCGTGGCGCAAGAGCTTGATTAAGTTTGGCTCGGATGATGAGGGCGACGGCGATGATGATCACCGCACTCTCACACGAGACCTCCGCCCTTTCGCCGCCAACCGGGAAAGTCAACTCCTCGCGGCACCAACGAGAAAAAGCCCGACTCCTCCGCCAAAAGCGTAAAGAATCGAACAACGGGAACATCTCGGCGATCGGCACCATCCTCGAAGAAATCTCAACCATCTGTGAACCGGGACAACCACAAAAGAAACTATCGGTGACATGGTGAGGAAGAGCGGAAAAAGCATGTAAGCACCTCGTAACATCTCACTTTAAAAGGTGCCATCAAGTAAGAAGACTAAAGTTGATCTTGTGGCATAAAAGTTTTTCTTGAGTATGGCAAAAGTGCAAAAGCGGGGCAAGCTTCGAACCTTGCAAAATATCGGACTACGGCGCATATCCGAAAGCAATACTTGCGGCGGCTAGTGCCGACACGTTAAGCGAGGATGCTCAAGCGGATGATGTTCAACTAGATGTTACGGCGCAAGGTCTCGGTGGAAGTTCGTTATGGGAAAATCGCTGGTTGAACCGGCTCATTTCGACAACCTTACAACACAAGCTGCGGCGCGTCCATCGGTGGTACATGCGTGATCCAACGATGGTATGGGCGTTCCCGATTAGATACACGAGCAAGATTTTCACAATGGGGATAACATCTGTGGGTTCTTTTCACGAGTTGTATATGTTGTACTAGCAAGATGCCACGGGCGTGAACATACTTAGACTATGGACTTTGTAAGTCCGTCAGTATATCGTTGAGCATTTACATCTTGTTTAATTGCATCTCTAACTTCTTTCTTATGTAGAATGGAGGCAGGACATGTAGAAGAAATAACAATGACAATCTAGCATTCCTAGATCCGGGGCAAATCAGCGAGAAACTTGTGAGCGACAATCCACGAGTTCGTTGAAGACTATTTATTTAATACTTTTTGAAGGCGCAATACAAAACCTCCGTACTTTTACCCTATAACTTCAAAGCACGTATCTCCGACTTCTAATATAATTTTACTATTTTTGCGTAACACGTCACGATGTGGGAGTAATTGACTACGTTGACATATATGTGCAGGTTTCACTAGGTCCTCCTCGTCATCGAGTTAGATGCTAAGTGAGATTTTTGTCTTGGACTCGGAGAAAACAAACTAATCTGTACCAAGACCTTTGGGACATCTTTGAGCAGTAAACTCGATCGTTGCGTTATTACTCTAGCAAAATTCCATTCTATTGCATTTAAGTTTAATTACTATTCAAAATCATTCACAGGGCTTTACTTGCGATCTTGCAAGAAAAGTGTTGGTATCGTCCATACTGGAAAATTTTGAAATAATAAATGACTTTCCATGCATGAGGCGGGAACCGGAAACAATTTATGTGCATTCTATGTATGTACAAATATGCATTCAATTGTCACGGAGAGTGTCGGCTATAACGAAGCCATGGTGCGTAATTACACTTTGATGCCCTTTTTATTTAACAAATATCATCATTAATTAACTTCCTTTTTGTTCAAAAACAGTGCTCCAAGCGAGAACCAATAAGTTATTCTTGTGAAATTATAGCAATTCGAGAGCAGATCGCGGATTCATTCATGATGAGATCATCAATCCAAGCGGCGAGTTCCACGAGTAGCCTCATCGCCCTCATTCCTACGGCCTAGACGTGTGACATGTCTACTTCGACTCTTTGTAAAATCAAAGCGAACGGGATGACATGTAGTCGAGCTACATTTGTAAATAAATCATTGTAAAAACAAATTATGTGATGCTTAATTTAATATATTTGAATTATGATTTTAACGATGCTTCATACATACATGGATATATTTGAATTATGATTTGAACGATGCTTTATATACTACATATGTACACTGTAAACAATTATATAAAAATATATATATTGCGCAAAAAATATGCAAGCTTATCACTACCGGTTCTTGGAGAAACCGACAGTGATATGTATATATCACTGTCGGATTATGGTACAACCCGGCAGTGCTAGTACAATATCACTGCCAGTTTTATGTATAACCGGCAGTGATAATTATCATCACTGCCGGTTGTATGTAGAACCGGCAATGATAATCCTTATCACTGCCGGATTTTGGTTTGATCCGGCAGTGATAGTCCAATATCACTGCCGGTTGTAGGTAGAACCGGTAGTGATAATCCTTATCACTGCGGTTCTGAGCGGCGGTGATAATCCCCGAGTATCACTGCCGACCAATCACTGCCGGCGCCAATGACCGGCAGTGATGGGGTTTTCGAACCGGCAGTGATGTGCTGTTCTGTAGTAGTGTATGATCCTGATGAATGACGGATGAATGGATAAGAAGTCTTTGAAGATCAATATGTATTCGGTGAATCCAAAACTGTAAACGAATTAGGAAAAATCTAAAATACCCCTGATAAATGGATAGAAAAAAGTCTAAAATGCCCTTGAGAATGGATGGTTAGATTTAATTCCTACTACCACTACTTACTACCTATGTAGTCCACTGTAAAATTTCTATTTTTTTACTCGTCATTTTGAACATTTATAGAGATCACCGACGAACATCTTTGAATATAATGGTATGAATGTATTTTTATGATAAATCTAGTAATATCAATTCTACATAGTAAATCCAAATATTTTGTGTATGATAGCTGTCAAACTTTAAAAAGATTAACTAGTAATGGTATGAATGTATTTTTATGATAAATCTAGTAATATCAATTCTACAGGTATATCCAAATATTTTGTGTATGATAGCTATCAAACTTTAAAAAGATTAACTACATGCATTCTAAAACAACATCTAAAGAAGAACGAAAGGAGTAACAGAAGTGAAGAGCGAGCTGGTCTAGTACAATCTACTGTTCCCTCCGATTCACGAAATCCCACGTCATTTACCGTCTCAAAGAATGACACTCAGTCAAAATCTTGAAACTTGAGCTATCAATACACTTTTAAATGTTTAGATTAGATACATGAAATTCATGTGTATAGTTTCGTCTCAAAATTTACTTTCAAAATATTGTAATTTTATTGGATTTTATAAATATATTACAATACAAATTAGTGGTTGAAGTTGCGTTTTGGAGACTATATATATCGATGTCCAAAACGACATGTTTTCTGACCGAAGGGAGTAGAAAATAAAGGACAGCCTATAATTAAGGGAAAACCTAGCATTTTTGTAACATCCCATGAAATTAAAAAATATGAAAAATAAAAAGTTTGAAATTTAAAATTATAATTGAATAAAAATTTCAATTGGAATCAACATTTTGATTTAAAACAATATATTTTCCTCTTTTCTTGCATTTTAATCTTAAGAAAAGAGGGATAGCAATATTAAAACTATTTCGTCCAAAACAAACAAACTATAAAAATGAATTTGAGATGTGATCTCTAAATTGAATTTTAATTTCCTGAGTTTTCTCAATTGTTGATTTTCCTTGAGTTTTTGTCCTAAAAGAAAAATCATATATATTGAAATGGTAAAATGGTAAAAGTAAAAAAGGTAAAAATATTGTAAAAACCTACACTAAATCCATTCCCTAAATCTCCCTCAGTGTCATGTCCAGTTAAAACTAAATTAGTAATATGCAGTTCTCCTAAATGTATAGACCGTAAACTCAGCAATAACAGTAAGCATATTTAATATTCTCTATCAACCAAAATTTCAGCAATGTGTTTATGTGCATATATCTTTTCTCATGCTCATTAACGCCATTCAAATGCACAACATCTCCAAATAGGCAAAGCATCTAGTCATCCGCAAATACTAAAGAGCTTTTCACATTCGAAATATCTATGTAAAAATCCTACCCAAAACACAATTTCAGATTTATGCATGATCAATCAGTGCCAACAATCTACTCATGTGAGCAGTTAACCAAAACTTGGTATCATATAATCACATCTTCTCAGAGCACCAATTCATTACACTCACATTTCTCTACCCACAGAAATCAATCCAAATCCAATATCATTACTTGAAAGCTAACTCAATACATATTAAGTATCCAGCAAATGAACTCAAGAATCATTAATTTTAGCGGTTCATCTCAAGGACTAATTCTTTCTCCCAACCACTTTACAATAAACCTAAGATCATAACATTCGGTTTATCAAGAAGAATAAACAGAGTTCAAGGTACAGACATGCCTCAAGGATTACTTTTCTATTATCAGTCCAGATCCCATACCAACAAAATTTGATCAGTCACAAAAAAATGCGTCCAGAAGAAAACACTACTAAGACTTTAGGCTTTGAACCGACTTATGCATCCAGCCATCTGCTACGCCTCCACCCTGCCCATTCTGCCAGCTTGAGACCAGTAGCTTTTGCCCACTTTATTTGGCCATTTGGGAAGCTAAACTCTGCATGCTTGCCACATTGCAAACCAGCCCATGGTGTCTTGCACAGTGCCTAGTTTTAGCCTGCACAAAAAAAGGAAAAGTTAGCACTATATAAGGGGTCAAAGCAATGCTGCCAGAAAAATTCACTGCCAAACCAACTCCCACTGTTTTCACCCTCCACAATTACTGACCTGGTGCTCAAGAGGAAGTAGCCGAGAGCAGGTCGAGGAAGAGGATAGCCACCTACCTTTCCTCCCATCTTTCACCATCAACACCTCACTTCTTTTCCTGCAGATCAGGTGTCAAACTTTAGTTTTTATTCATTGCCCTCCTTAGCATTCAATAGCTGTAGAAGATAATCATTGATGGGTAATGAATGCATACGTTCTAGCTAGTCATGCTAGTAATTGAAGCATTGAGTGGCAATTTGCAAGACATATAAAAAAATACACTCATAGCATGATCACAATAATAAGGCTCTATATACAGCTCTATAGTTAATGAAAACTCTTTCACATAATATATCCGATATTTGGTTTATGTCTTCGAACCTTATTTGCAAATCAGGAAAGCCATACTCAACTAAACATTTTATTGTCTCAACCCATCAAGTAAGAGAATCAAATATTCATGCAAAGCTGAGCAGTTTTAGGTTCCAATCCCAAGCAAATAAGAAAATGAACCAGAAGGCACAACCAGGCGCATTCATCACATTTACCATTTGGCAAGTGTAGGCTAAACAACACTGATATACATCTGAACCCAAGTGTGGACCTACCATGTCTCATCCTAAGGAAAGTTCCCATAAGACAGCATGCCTTTATAATTCCAGTTTAGCACACCACAAGACAACTACAATCACAAATACTAGGTTACTTAGAGGATTTTCCAAATAATTAAGTTACTAATGAATATATCTGCAAGTAATACACTTTCACTTCTGATCACATAACAACATCTTGAGCACAGAGTATGGATCAATCGGCAGAGAATAAAATCGCTAGCAATAATGTCCTTGCCTTGTTAAATCACACCAAGCATAATTCCAGAGCACTATCATTCTAAGGCCAGATTCCAATTCATACTCTTCCAATCATCTTAACACTTAGCAGACAAGCATATGAAGACTAAATCACAGATAACCCGATATTTATTCACTGTTCCAAACATCATAATTTTACTTATGCACATGTCATACATATCACAATCTACTCAATATAAGAACAAAAAAAATGGATCATGGCTGATCAATGGCATGTTAGCTATTCTCTGTCTCTTCTACAACAACACATCAATTCCAGCTAATGCTCAAGCCCTCTCTATGACTAAATACCAAAAGTCAATTTTCATTCTCCAAGTTTGCACTCTAAATCGCAAGTAAGCTCAAGCTGCCAGTGCATGTCATCTAATGCTAGATACCCTAGCTCGCAATCAAATACAGCATGCATGAAATCAAACAAATGCTTGTGTCCTAAACAATTTTAATGCTTTGTCGGCTTGAACTTGATTAATAAAACAACAGTCAATCATTAGCCATTAATTCAAGAATGCATGCAATGCTCTCTGCCTATAAATTCAGAACATATATATACATATGCGCTTCATAATCTATGTGCTCGTAGGCCATTTATGGCCTTATACCATTTAAGCACGTAAGAAATTAAAACACAAACATCTCATGCACTTTTGAACACATATCACCACCATGAGCATAGAGTATTGATCTAATCACAGAAAATAAAATCCCTAGCAACAATGAACTTGCCTTGCTAAATCACATCACACAGGATCTGAAGGCAAAGGTATTTAAAACCTTGTGGCAAATACATTCTCGCTCTCAGCCAAATCGAACACAAGTTGCATAGTGAAATCTAAAACCTAAACCTCAAGCCTTCTAGCCGCAATCATAGATAGGGGAGAGGGGACCGTGTACTTAGCTTGTGAGAAGGGGAGTGGCCGCCTGTGCCCTCATCGGCACAAAGGCGTGAGGAAAGCCAGCAGTGCGCGGCACTGTGGTCATCCATGGGGCCGGCCGGGAGTCCACCGGTGTCGGAGCGCGGACCCATCCACTTAGAGGCGACCTAGAGAAGAAAGTAGGGGGTGAGGAAATAGAAAATCCATGGAGGAAGAAATAAAACAAGGGGGGTCGATCTAGCGGTAGTGGCGGAGGAGAGCCGAAGAGGGTGGTGACGCCGACGCATGGAGGCCAAAGGCCGATGCAGCGCCCGGAGAAGGAGAGGCACGTCGATGGCATGGGGGCTCGGCCGAGGCATAGCGGTGGCGAAGAGACTAGGCAGCGACGGCGCTCGGCGCATAGAAGGGGGGAGGACTGAGTGGCCGAGAACCAGAGGAGGTTGATCGGGCGGCGGTGGAGCTCAGCAGCACGAGGGAGAGAGGCGGGGGGGTTGACAAAAGGAGAGAGACGGTCGGATCGGGGAGATGAGGTGAGAGCGAGAGGAGAGGACGAGTTGGGTGCGGCGGCTGGAGCCTGGAGGTGTGTGAAGCTAGGGTTAGATAAATGGGGTTCGGCCGGGCCTATTGGGCCCAAGGAAATGGACCAGCCTGGCTAAAAAAAGAAAAGAAAAGAAATATACATATTTATATAAAAAGCTAGCAATAATGGAATAATAATAGATAAAAAGATAAATAAATAAATAAAATATATATATATATAAATAAGTAAGTAAATCGAATATAAAATAATAGATGTTTTACCTGAGTAATTTACCAGAATAAGAAAATAGATCAAGAATAATAGTGGAAAACAAATCCTAAATTTATTTCTTGTTTTTCTCTTTTCTTTTCTCTAAATAAATCTGTAATACGATTTTCTCATAAACATATATAGATAAACAAATGAAACATCGTAAACTCCAAATGCAAGTATATAAATATTTATTTCACAATCACTCAATAGAGAAAGCTATAAAATAAACCCGAATTGAGAATTCTGAATATTAAAATCCTTGGTTCTCTCATTAGGAAATCTTCCTGGTTACAACAAAAGGCCGCTAAAGTCACTTCCTGCTGTGGACAACTTTGTGATCTCGCATCCAGACAAGTCGCCCTTCGACCATGTCTTGTGAACTGATTTTGTGGCTTGGGTTGTTTGAAACTCTTGCATTCATCTCAAAAACTAATTTCTAAAAAAAATTAAATCACACTAAGCTGGATCGGCTAGATCGGTGTTAGAACTCATAACCTTGGTGAGGTTATGGAGTAAATAGTGGGTGGAAGAGCTCGAGGTATGAGCAACCCGGTTGGGTTGCTATGAAAGTCGAGCTCCTCCACATAGGATATCATTTAAGGACAAACCAAACTGGCGCTTACCTCAAAATCGGCGCAAGCCGTGCTGACCATAGACCTGGTATGGGACGGGCTGAACTAAGTAACCTACAAGTAGATGACTCTGCCAAGGTGAGAAAGGTGACTATGCCAAGTGAGGGCAGTCACCCTAGGGCGAGACGTCGGGGGAGGAGTCTCGACCTGCGTGCCTTTGGTGAGGCAAGGCGGTATGGCAGAGGTCAGAGTATGGTTGGCCAAACGTTTTGTTTCCTTGGTTTATTAGTGTGCCTAAGGAAGCGCACTGTGACAATAATAAACCAAAGTGATGCTATGGGCAAAGCAGTACACCTTTGATCAGAGTCAAATGTGATATCACTCCTAGCTTCCGAGTTTTGGAAGTGCGTCGTGTGGGTTTTTGACGAATACTTATAACAAGGGTACCCCAACGGCCCGAAGTGACGAGCCGGCGGACTCAAGCATAGCTCAAGCCCAACAGCCACTCGACCGCTCTGGACCAAGCACACGCAAAGTCGCACAAGACATCCCTTCCGACCGATCGAGGAAGTGTCCGACCAGCGGGCTCCGGCCCCGCCGCGGGGCAGGACCCCGGCTCGACCAAGCGGGGCTCCCGACCCCCTTGGCGGGGCGGGATCCCCGACTCGATCAAACCAAGGTAACATCCGCCAAGGGCGCGTGTCGAAGCCCCACCGACCCTGACCCACGTACCCCACGAGCAGGGTCAACCAAAATGACTATACAAGGCGGTGGCCCCTTCCCAAGAGGGTTTAATGGCGCGAAGTAATGCTCCGATCCCATCACCGGTCACATCTGATGCGAGACACGCTCTCTCCCGAGGCAACACCCATGTCATGCGCGACAACGTCAACACTCGTAAGGTTCGCAGAGGCGAGTCGCCGCTTCCGGAAATACCTAACATACTCGCCAACTAGACTACCGACCCAGCAAGGGCAAGGCGGGCGGTGATCGGTCGGCCGAGAACGAAGGACCGAAGCTCCTAGTGTAGGTCACCTCGTCCTCTCTCACTCTCGATGTAACTGCCCCTTCCTTCCGTATAAAAGGCGGGAACCCGTAGGAGGATCGAACCCATCTCACTAAGCCATTAGCACTCGCTTGTAAACTTTGTGCGATCATACATCTTGAAGGGAATACAACGCCACCACACGAACTTGAGAGGCAGCGCCCGCCAGTGCCGCGTCGCTCAAGCTTGAGGCGCCATCTCAAGCGACCGCTAAGCTCGGCTTAGGCGCCTACTGGCATTATGTGTCCAGAAATTCCACCTTATCTTTCAAATCACATTTGCTAAATTTACAAACAAGCTATTGTTCCCTCAACTTTTCAAGGACTAGCCTCAAGTGCTCGGCGTGCTCTTCTCGTCTTGGAATAGATAAGGATGTCATCTATGAAGACGACTTATCAAGTTTTCCATAAAACCTTATTCATTAAGCGAAATATCTTTGGTGCATTTGTCGGACCAAAAGACATCACTTTGTAAACTGTAGTGTCCATATCTTGTGAAAATCACGACTCTCTGCTCCTCTCAAGCGGTCAAACAAATCATCGATCTGGTAGCGGCATTGAGTGCGATAGTCTACATCTGAAACTTAGTCCTTCTTCTTGCGAATAAGGCGGAGTGCTCCCCATGGCGATGAACTAGGTCTTATAAATCCCTTTTCGATTCTTCAATTTGCTTCTTCATTTCCACCAATTCCTCTGTGGACATCACTGAGGTCTCTTAGCTATTGGGTGTCACGGAACTAGTTCTATCACGGCGCGGCATTCGGGTAAATCTTACGGAAAACATCAGGATATTCATTGACTATGGAGACTTCCTCTGGTAGCGATCTTCATCTTTGTTGACCATCGTCCATCTAAATCGGTTTAGTCAGGGCTCACTCTTTTCAGCGATCCAATCGCTTGTGATCGATTAACCAATCCATTCCCGGATAACATCCAAGGTTTGGGTATTAAGGCGAGAACATCCTACTTTAGATCGGAGTTACGATCGAGAGATGGACAGCACACATTTAAGATTCACTATTTCCATATCATTTTGAACAGCAAAATCTCTTCCTTAGGTGGCGGCCCCATTTCATTGCAATGATAGCGTCTTCCACGGCTGAGAGTTCCTCGATCACGTAGTTCTGTTGATCTGAACATTTTGACCCAGGGCGATTTCTGCGGTGGTGCTCTGTCATTGCCTCTAATGAGTGCAAGATAATTTGTTGGGGTGCGTCCTCTGCCTCTCTTGTACAGCGACCTCCTTGTTGCGCCATTCTGCGCTTCTGTTGTCATCAACTCTCGCTTGTCCTCTCTCTTGAAAGTCGGGGAATGTGTGGGTGATCGGTCCACGCAACCACATTCAATCCCTTCATGAAGCGGGATTATGCGGCCTTATCGTAGCCCGTCCTGCAGTGCGTAGCCGGTTAGGTGAACTTGTTCGGTGTCGGCCTTGGTGGCCGCCTTGCTTGAGCCGAACTCCTCCTTTTGATCCATGATACCCTCGGGTACATGAATGCTTGTGGAAGGTGAGTGAACTCCTCCCATGATACTCCGCGGGTCCTATTGCGGCGGTCCCGAGTTGATGAGAGGCATAGTACCCTCTCATGTCCTACATTGGGTAATGTGCGAGCTTCCTTTCGATTGTCCTTAGCCAATCGTCGCCTCGATGGATTGGCGTTGCTGAGAGGTGGTGCGGGTTCTCATAAACTCGACAGTGAGTAGTGTGGTCCATGGTTGCCCGGGTTGAACATTCGCGGACTTGATTGGATATCTGCTGCATGGTTTGAACCATCGTGGTCATGAGTTAGTGCGGGCTGTCAAAAGGCTCCCGGGGCATATCGACTGCGGTGGTTGAATCGACTCTTCATTACGGTTGTCCGTCAGTTAGCTCCACTTCCGGCTCCAACATTTCCACGAGTCCTCACCATCTGCACAAGCTTCCATGGTTAAGAAAAGAAGAAAGCATAGGCAGTAAAAGAACTTATGTGGGGAAGCAGGTGTAACTTAAATTATTTAGCCACGCGCCTAAGGGCAATGCAACACATCACATGAACCTCACAACCAAAAGTAAGTAAGCAAACATAGGAATCCATGACAACTCACACCTAAGGGTGACTCGGAAGCAAAGGCGACTGGATATTAGTCTCGACACTACACTCTACTACACTCGATCACTCATCGAGCCACCCGGCTGCGGCTTCGGGCGTGCCGGCACATTTGGTCTGACCTCTTTGCGGAGTGCAAAGACCCCATCGACTCTGCTGGTCGGGGTGCTGCTCTGCTGGCGCCTCTGCTCGGCTCCTCGAATCTGATCATGTAACTCCGGGGCTGGTTCGGGCTCGGGCATATAGAGACTCCTGGATCTTGTATGGCATGAGCTAAGTTCTCCGGTGTTGGGTTCTTGCCTCTATAACCTCGTCGCGGTCCTCTGCGGCTCTGGGTATCTCGTCAGGCGTCCTCTGGCGATGGCGTATCTCGCGGTGGGTGATCGTGGCGCAGTGAGCACGGCTATTGAATAGTTTTGACACTCTGCGGAGGTTGTACACTTTACCCACAAGATCTGACCGCTCACCACACGGTGATTGTCGCAACAAAGCTTTTGGGAACTTCTACCTTAACCAAGAACCTCTCGGTTGTGCCTTTACTATCACTTCCCTCACAGAGCTAGGACCGGCCAATCAGTTGGATGGGCACCGCGTAGCAGTCGCTCCCCATGCAGATACACCCCTGTATCTTGTCACCCTTCGGAGGAAGATATCAGAACCCTAGTCAACTAAGTTGTCCCAGACATGTGGTTATGCGGGTGACTCGGATCAAAGGCTTGCAAGGTGAAGTCCTTAGCGGCCAAGACTTTCAACACTCAACGATGGCACCACTGTAGCACAGACTCACATCACTCAACAACCCAATGCCACAGGCCCACAGTAGAGACCTTCGCCGTAATCCGGATACATCTTGGACTTGAGTCTAACCATTCGTGAGTGGAACACGCCCTTAGACTTACAAATTTACATGCGGTGCTCGAACGCAAGCGGTTGGCGCGCTGTAGGGGAAATTCACATTTTTCGCGTCTTCGCCACCATCTCCGGATTCGCTTGCCTCCTCGATGGCATCTTCCACCCGCGACGCATGATCGTGGCCGGGAGCCGATCCGCTGCGGGCCCTCAACTTTGCCGTCACCTCGGCGGGAGGGCTTACGCTCATCCCCGCCACCACTGGAGGCCAGGCGCCCGCTGAAAGCCTGGGCGCCATCTCCGGCGACTTCGCTAAGCTCCAGCTTCGGAGCAGGGGACGGCGGAAGCGACGGGCGGCGGCGAGAAGCAAAAACAACGGCACAAGGGCGCGCCGCAGCCCCAAAGCCGAGTCTGGAGCGCTCCGCCACATCTCGGGCGAAGCTCTCAGGCCCGGCGGTGACCGTGTCACCTCAATGGGCTCGGCAGCTCACAACTTGTGGCGATGGTATCGCTACATGCCGGCCTCTATCCACGTGGCCGTGTCAGCCGGAAGACTCTTCCACCACGACTCGGCCCGAGCCACGAGAATACCACGCCGCAGTGACTCGCGAGTGCAACATGGCGAACGGTCGATTTAACCATAACCCCATGGCTACGGGGCCCCATCCGCGCGCACTAAGGTGCGGGAGGAGGAATATCAAGACGAAGCGTCTTGGCGCTCAAGCTCGCGCGCGAACTCCAGCCGGCAGCGGCAAGAGTGGATAAGCGAAGGGTCGAGCTCGACCAGCTCGAGCTAACTCGGAGCGGGATGAACCCGAGACCCAAGAGGTGCCGGCGACGACGCGACGCTGCGCAGCAGTACACCACAAGGTGGCGGAAGAATCTGACGACCCTCCGCTCTTCCCCATGCAAGCCAAAACGTGGCGCGGCCGCGATGTCGCCGAGGCCTTCCGAGCCGGTGACCGGAGGCCAAAGCCACGTGCGTAACCTCCGGTGGTGGAGCGCGTCTGGCCGTGCAACACATGCGTGGCTCGGCTCTACCGCTCGGCGCCACCTCGCCACCGGCCGTCGCGCTTCCGGTTGGCTAGGTCCGTGAAGGAGGCGCCACACCACGAACCACCCCAGCCTCACGCACCCGGTGCGCCGGCGCTCGCCGACGCTTACGACATTCGCGCCACCCGAGGCGCAGAGAAAGGCGCAGAGAGGCCGTCCACTCACGTATTGTGGGCGGCGGGCGCCGCTGCCATGCACCCAAGCCCGATGGTCCGGACCACGGGCTTCGCCGAGGATCCGTCGGATTTCCTGCCGGTCGGCGCCACCAACATCGCCAAGTACATGGGCCACGAACCCGGTGTGCGGCTTGAAGACTACCGGCTCGCATGCGGGCGGGAGCGACGGATGATCTCTTCATCATCCAAGACCTCCCCATCTACCTTGCGAACTTGGCGAGCTTGGCTCGAGTACTTGCCCGCCAAAACCATCAGAGGCGGGCCGACTTGAAGACCTCTTCGTCGGCAACTTCGAGCACTTACAAGCGCCACGGCAACTCCTGGGACACGAAGGGCGCAAGCGGCGGCTAGAAACCCTCGGGATTACATCCGCGGTTTTTCGCCAATGCAACGAGCTCCCGACATCTCCGACGCCGATGTCGTGGGAGCATTCATCTACGGCACCTCCCGCAAGGCCACGGTGCACAAGCTGGTACATCTCAAGCCCAGACCACCAAGGAGCTCCTCGACATCGCCATCAACCACGCCTCGCGAGGAGGTCGTGGGGCTATCTTCGAAGGAGAAAGGCCCAGCAAAAGCCGGGCACCACCGTGTCGAAGACCCAGTCTTGGACAATGTACTTAGATGGGTCCTACACCAAGAGCGGCGCGGCGCGGAGTCGTCATCATTTCCCCACCGAGCAGGACTTCAATACGCCATCGTTGCTCTTCGACGCGACCAACAACATCGCCGAGTACGAGGCTCGTCAAAGGTCTCGGATCGCCGACCTCGGCGCTCGCCGACTTACGTCCGCTGGGACTCCAAGCTTGTCGTCGACCAGTCATGAAGGCTTGAGCCCGAGACGCCCGTATGGCTGCGTACTGTCGGGAAGTGCGCAAGCTCGAGGAGCGGTTCAAGGGTTTCGAGCTCCACCACAGCTACAGACGCTACAACGGTGAGGCCGATTACCTAGCCAATCTTGCCTCCAGCAGAGGACCGGTCCCACCCGGGATCTTTGTCTGCGACCTCCTGCAACCTTCCATCCAGCTGGACTCGGTGGCCGAGCGGTCTCCCGATTCACCTAGCACGGTCACCCGACGCCGCCGTGATCGGCGTAGACTTGGCGGGTCGAACCGCAGCGTGCTAGCAGCCGAATCCGGATCGAGGAAGCTCTTCATCAACCGCTTGTGGACGGTCGCTCCCTCGACCGGCCGAGGCCGGCGCTCGCTCGCGGACAAAATCTTTCGTCTGGTCGGCCCAAACTTTTACAAGAGGAGTCCTCCGTGGTCCTCGAGGTGCGTTACGCCGACCAAGGGCGGTATTGCGCCGATATCCATGGCGGGGTCTGCGGCCACCATGCTGCACCCCAATACCTCGTAGGAAAGTCCTTTCGACAAGGTTTTTATTGGCCGACCGCCGTGTCCGACGCCGAGCAGATCGTGCGCACCTGCGAAGGGTGCCAATTCTTTGCCCGGCAGATACATCTGCCAGCTCAGGCCTTGCAGACGATCCCCATCACATGGCCGCTTGCAGTTTGAGGACTCGATCTGGTCGGGCCCTTCAAAAAAGCGCCCGGGGGCTTTACTCATCTCCTAGTCGGGTGGATAAATTCACCAAGTGGATAGAGGCCAAGCCGGTCGTGAGCGTCATGTCGGCACAAGCGGCCATCTTCTTCCGCGACATCGTTTTTGGTTGAGTCCCAAACTCTATCATCATCGACAACTAACGCAGTTCCACAGGAAGGAGTTCCTCGAGTTCGCGACGACTTCAACATCCGTGTCGATTGGGCGGCCGTGGCCCATCCGCGGACTAACGGCCGGTCGAACGCGGCGAACGGCATGATCCTTCAAGGACTCAAGCCACGGATCTTGATCGGCTCAAGCACTTCGCGGGCGGTGGGTGGCCGAGCTGCCTCCGTCCTCTCGAGCTGCGGACCACGCCCACCGAGCGACCGGGTTTACACAGTTCTTCATGGTGTTCGGCGCTGAAGCCGTCTTGCCAACAGACCTGGAGTATGGCGCCCCAAGACTACAAGCCTTTGATGAGGCTCGGGGGATCGCCTCGCAACAAGACGCCATCGACCAGCTCGACGAGGCGCATGACGTGGCCATCCTGCGATCGGCCAAGTATCAACAAGCTCTGCGGCGTTACCACAGCCGTCAGGTTCGAGGGTGATCCTTCAGCGCTGGCGACCTAGTCCTGCGCCGGGTCCAAACCAGCAAAGATAAGCACAAGATATCGCCGCCCTGGGAAGGCCCCTTCACCGTCGTAGAGGTTCTCCGACCTGGCACCTTTCGACTCAAGGACGCCGACGGTCGCATCCTTCCGAATGCTTGGAACATAGAAAAGTTAAGGCGATTCTATCCCTAAACTCTTTTCTTTTTCCCTGGCATGGTCTTTACCTTTACCCTTCTGAGCACCTGGTCGCCATGCGACGCTCGGGGGCTGCCCCTTGGCACGCCCGTTCAGGCTGCTTCTGGTCGGCGCTTATGCGGGTCGGTGACCCAACCGATCACAAGGTCCATCCCGAGTGATAACCCTCTCGACCCAAGCGTTACAGCCTACGCCCCAGCGGCTATGGTTGCTAAGTAGCACTTCACGGAAGAAGGAAGTGCCCGAGTGGAGTGACCTTTTGGTCAGTTGGGAACACTCCTCCCCCGCGCAAACTCGGCTAACTCACGCGCTCGTGAGGGTCGGTGACCCGACTGGTCACGAGGTCCTCCCGAGCAGTAATCCTCGACCCGAGTGCTATGGCCTCGCCCCGGCTATGGTTACGGCACTTCGGAAGAGGAAATGCCCAGTGGAGCGATCTTTTGTCTGGCGGGAACACTCCTATCCTCACAAGTGCGTATAACTGCTATGTAACCAAGATTCCTATCCTCTTAGCCCCTCCCGAAGCAACCCGACCTACGCATAAGTGACCCTTGCGGTCCTTAAGGCTATGGCCGGTCAAACGTTCACCAAAAACACAAAAGGGGGCAAGAGGCGTACTAGAACTTGTTAACCTTAAGATTGTTTACAAGCATAATAGTCTTTACAATCAAAAAGGAGGATAAATCTAACTACTTTATTCTTCCTCGAGGGCGACCTGCGGCGAGACGTGGCTGGCAATCTCCCGAGCGTGCGGCTCGACCAAGAGCTCGAACCTGTCGATCTCGTCGGCGGTCCGGTTCCCGGCGACGCCGCTGCTCACCACCGCGAGGTCAATTCCATCGTAGTGCGAGATGGTGTTGACCAGTGCCAAGGAAGCTCCAAGCGCCGCGCCAACAATCACCGCCCTCTCGACGCGCTCTGCCACTCGGGCTAGCGAGGCGCCAGCGCTTCGGGCTCCATCGCTCCAAGGACCCGGACGCGAGCGTCCTGGCCGACCTTGCGAAGGGCCTCCAGTTTTGTGGCCAGCTCGGCCCGACCATCCTCGGCACCCTCCAACCAGAGAGATCTTGCGCAGGGAGGAAGCCCTTCTTCACCAAGCCGAGCTTGTTGGTTCAGGCGAGCACTCGCCACGACATCCTTGCAAAAGAGGTGACGGAAAGGCGAGGAGAAGAGAAGGCTGAGATTTCTTTTTCTTGGCTCTTTGTTGTTCTTTTTTGTCTTAGGGACGGGAGGCGAGGAAGGCAAGCAAGCGTGACTACTCAAAGCGCCCAAAGAGCGTATTTAGAAGACGGAGCGGCGCCGACCAGCAGCACCCCTCGGCGGCGTCGCGTCCACCCTCGTGCATCACGCTAGCTTTGGTAACTCCCGATTTCCAATTCCACTCGGCATTTAATCTTGACGAAACGGCGGGGCTATAAAACGCCGCCCGAAAGCGGTCGCCCTGTAACCTCTTGGTCTCCGCCTTGAGGCCAGGATGGTTGCTCTGGGGCGCGTGCGAGAGGCCCACTGGGCCGCTGCGGCCCAAAGCGGCAAAAGCTCGTGGCTTGCACTGGGGCCCAGGCTAACGGTGTGGGTTCAAAGGCCTACCCCACCGGATGGGCATAAGGCCGCCCAGTGAAACTTGGCGAGGGGCAAGTATGAGTGAGCCCCACGGTGGGCCCTGCTAGGTCGGTGACGACCCAATCACCTCTACTCGCGCCCGAGACCATACTTCACACTCTCCCGGGAGCTCATCGATGGCGATACCGGGGTGTGCCTTGGGTGGCGGACGACCCAGGGCCCATACGGGATTGAGTAAAGAAAGGTTTCTTATGGGTCGCCCCACAGCAGGGCCAGGACACCTTACTCTAGGACCGTCCGCTCGGAAGGGTCCCCCTTGGGCGGGACCTCCCAGGACCCACTCGGACTACCTGTTATAAGCTCCACGAGCACGGCGTTCAAACCAACACGGGTAAACACGCGTCGCTCACCCCCTCCAGGTCCCACACCTGCGGATGGGGTATACGTGTGAGCTAGACGACGGCCACTCCTCTCGCAGCTACCCTCGCCAGACGAGGACTTGGGATGGATGCCCCACGTCCAGCTACGACGTAAAACGAGCCCCCGTCCAGCTACGACGTAAAACGAGCCCCCGTCCAGCTACGACGTAAAACGAGCCCCCGTCCAGCTACGACGTTAAACCAGCACTCGGACACCCGAACCTCGCGCAGAGGCCTCGCGATGCGTCCCTCGCGACCAAGGCACCGTCCGGCTACGACGTTAAGCGAGCACTCGAACACCCGAACCCGCGCAGGGCATCACGGCCGTCCTCGCCGACCAAGGCGCAGGCCCGGCTACGACGTTAAGCGAGCACTCCGGACACCGAACCTCAGCGAGGGGCATCGCGGTCGTCCTCGCCGACCAATGCACAGTCCGGGCTACGACGTTAGACAAGCAACTCGGACACGAACCTCACGCGAGGCGTCGCGGTGCGTCCTCGCCGACCAAGGCACCGTCCGGCACGACGTTAAACGGACTCGGACACGAACCTCGCAGAGGCATCGCGGTCGTCCTCGCCGACCAAGGCACCGTCCGGCCTCTGACGTTAAGCGAGCACTCGGACACCGAACCTCGCGCAAAGGCATCCGGTCATCCACGCCGACCAAGGCGCGGTCTAGCTACGACGTTAAGCGAGCAACTTCGGACAACTCAATCGAAGCAAACTCATCACGAAGACATTCATAAAGAAAAGGATTCTCGTAAAAGATGCATCACTCAAGCAAGCCGTAGCGCCTTCACGTAACCCGGCGATCGAACACGGCGGCGAGGCGCGCCAAGCCGCGGCGCTGCGTCGTACTGAGGTGATTAAAAGCCCCCGGCGGTTCGAATGCCCCAGGCCAAATTCGGTGGCAGCCGTCCGGATGCGCCGGCATGCGCTGGCGTAAATCGTTTGACCTAATCAGTCGGACCGACCACTCGGGCCCAGTCACCACTCTCATCCAAGCTCAACCCCCAACCGAATCTGCCGAAATCGCTCGGGGGTTCGGGGGCTACTGACGAATACTTATAACAGGGGTACCCCAACGGCCCGAAGTGACGAGCCGGCGGCCTCAAGCACAGCTCAAGCCCAACAGCCGCTCACCCGCCACTGACCGAAGCACTGCAAGGCCACACAAGACATCCCTTCCCGACCGATCGAGGAAGTGTCTCGACTGCGAGGCTCCGACCTGCCAGCGGGATGGGACCCCGGCTCCGACCAAGCAGGGCTCCCGACCCCCTTGGCGGGATGGGATCCCCCGACTCCGATCAAACCAAGGTAACATCCGCCAAGGGCCGCGTGTCGAAGCCCCACGACCTACTGACCACGTACCTACTAACGGGTCAATCGAAATGACTATACAAGGCGGTGGCCCTTCCCAAGATGGTTTAATGATCGCCGAAGTCATGCTCCGATCCCATCACCGGTCACATCTGATGCGAAGACACGCTCTCTCGAGGCAACACCCATGTCATGCGCAGCAACGTCAACACTCGTAAGGTTCGCAGAGGGCGTACGCCGTTTCGAGGAAATACCTAACCGCCTCAGCCAACTAGACTACCGACCCAAAAAGTATATTTATACAAGTTGGGAATGCAGTATATGTAAGGCTTATTCCAAGGATAGGCTACATGGCTATTTGCAATAGCGCATTTTGAACAAATACAATAATAGATTGTAAAGAATGTGAATAGCAATAATAAATAAATTGTATTTCTCAAGAGTTTCCAATCCTAAAAAGTTCCATCTTCCATATGGCAATCCTGCCATCCCAACCAGCATGGGCAAGGCGGTGGTGATCGGTCGTGAGAACGAAGGACCAAAACCAAGCTCCTAGTGTAGGTCACCTCGTCCTCTCAACTCGATGTAACCTGCCCCTTCCTTCCGTATAAAAGGAGGCGGGGAACCCCGTAGGAGAGGATCGAACCCATCTCACTAAGCCATTAGCACTCTCGCTTGTAAACTTTGTGCGATCATCATGCCAGAAGAAGGAAAGATGAAGGGAATACAACGCCACCACATACATTAGATTTAAAAGTTAAAACTTGACACTTTCTAAAAATGGGTAAAGGGGTACTTTGGATAAAGTACTACTTTGGAGTAGCGGCTTGGTGGCCAAAAAGTATATTTATATACCCATGCATAAAGGTTCTGCGGCTTGCTGAGTACTGGAGTACTCAGCCTTGCTTTCTCTGTTGTTTTTCAGAAAATGTTGAGTCCACCCAACCAGATGAGATAGAAGGAAATTTTCTCGATGATGTGAATCTTTATGATGATATTGATGTTGCTGTGGAGGGATATGAATATGAGGGGGCTGATGACCAAGACCTGGCGGAATAAATCTACCCTCAGGAGGGAGGCATCTAGAATAATATTGTAATATTAGGCGGGCGGTGTAGAAATCACCGTAGCCAGACCTAAGACAGTACTATATGTACGTTAAGAATAATCCCCCAGTGCTATTCGGTGGAAATTTCTATCCGTGCATGTGGTTCTTTTCTTAGCCTGATCCTGGCGCACTCTGTCCTATGGTGCTTCCACTGGTCCTGGCCTGGTCAGGTGAAGTGGGGGCGTCACAAATACAATAGCAATAAAAATCTGAAAAAATAATATTAAAATATTATAAACTGCCAGAGCCCTTTTCTTTCTGTCAAAGATAATCTAAACACATTTAATGAGGATAAGATATTGGAATCATGAAGATTTGAGATCAATTCAGATAGTGTCGGATTTATGTAACAATATAGAGACCATATATTGAGCTAATATTTTTATGATGCCTACATAAGATCCTTATATACCTCTCATAAAAATTTTAGAAATTAAATATTAGATTTTTAATTTTAAAAATTCAAAAACAGAAAATAAATAACTCTGAAAATAGCAATGTTAGAATTTTTTTAATTTAAATATTAAATATGAAAAATCTGAAAATTTTACAAAAGGTATTTAATACCATTTCAGATCCTCATAAAAAGTTTCATAAAATATTAACCTTATTTTTATCCTTTATTAAATAAAAATCATAATATGCAGAAATGGATATCATGCATTGTCATAATTTTAATAAAATTTTTAACAATAGTTTTAATCTTAAAATTTTACTAGATCATGAAATTTACCTTACCGACCTATATAAAAATATTCATAAAATCTTGAGTCAGTTTCATAGCCTAATCCAGTGGATGATCACGTGCTATCCAGAAATTTCATTTGAGCTGTCCCCTTTTTACTCACTTATATGTGGGTCCGGTCAGCCTCTCTCTCCCTTGCCGACTTCCCTCACCTAAGCTGACTGCCTTGTGGACCCTTGCCCCACGCGGCAGCGTATCTTTCCCTCACCTCTCCTCTTCTCCAGCCTTCTTCTCTTGATCTCTCTCGCGCACAGAGATAGCAGAAGCCACCGCCATTCTCCTCTGTCGTATTCGCCGGTTGGCGCTACAATTGGGTAACCCGAGGCTGCCCACATCATCTGCCGCCCCTGCTAGTATCCTGAATCGGCGAAATATCGCGCGATAGCTCTTTGTCAGAGAGGATTTGCGGCGCCATCCTCAACCTTCTGTTCAAACACTAGTTAAACCGACTTCATTGCCTATTTAAGCATCGCAATACTTTGTCCAGCGTGCTCTCATCTCTGCATAACTTCCTAGAGCTCCAAACTAAGCTTTCTTCTCTGCCCTCTTTCCTGTTGCCGTTATCTTCCAAAGAAACAAGCTGAGCTCTAAAACCCAATTCGCCGTGTCCTGAGAATTCCGCTCAAATCCCTTCAACCTGAACCTTCCCCAGGGTCCCTAGAGCACATCACCACCCCTAATCAGAGTTCATTCTCTCCAGAGACCAGTCACATCGAGTTCTCCCTCTGCCAATGATGGCACACAATGATTTGCTTCCTCGGCCAACCTCGAGCATCTCCAACCTCCAAGGTGAGCTCCTTGCGACCTCTAGACCCCCTCAGTTTCGCCTAATAACATCTCAAGATCTCTTATTAGTTGAACCACCACCGTCTCACTGTTTCTCTTCTCCATGGCCGGCGTATGGTGGTAAGGCTACCTGGTCTCTCCCCGATGACAGTGAGGGCCAAAATGGAGCTATGTGATCCCTGTGATGCTCACCCATGTGATGATTAAGCATAGGAGCCCCTAAAACTCGAGCCTTGCTCACCGGCCATGCCCGCCGCTGCCCCTCATCGGTGGCGCACCAACTCCGGCCATCTTCGGTCACCGCGACACCACCCCTATGTGCGCATGGACGCCCTGGTGCTCGTCGTGGAACCCATTCATCGGCTCTGGCCTTCCTTCGCCAGCGGTGAGCTTTGACACCGCCGCCTCTGCTTCGGGTCGCTGACAGGCGGGTCCCGCTTGTCATCCTCTTGTGTTGCGCCACACTGCCGAGCAGGCCCCCATTGTCAGCCTCCCGCACCACTACGCAGCCTCTCTCTGTCATATGGGCCTGACCCGTTGGTGCCTAAGCCCAGCGCAAGCCCAAAAAGGAAAGCGCACTTTGAACACGAAAGCGTACTTTCCCTCCTTGGCAATTTTTCTGATTTTTGGTATTTTCAAACCCTAGAACATTCAAATGCTTATAACTTCGACATTTCGGCTCCAAATTAAATGAAGTAAATTTATAAATTCATGATAAATCATGTAGATTCAGAATATACAAAAATATTGTGAAAATGAACTTTGTTTAAATTTTAAATTTAATTTTAAATAAAGGGATAAAAAATATGTCATATATGGAAATTTTGCAAATAAACTCCAATTTGAATGAAACCGATTTTTTTAGAAACCTTAAATCCTCAGGAACCTAAATATGCAAAAGTATTTAGAATATGACTTGATTTACATCATTTTACAAAGTAAGCTGCTTCCAATATATTGAATATTCAAATATGAGTATCTTTTGCAAAAAGGATTCATTCATGTTAAACCAGTTTCTATGTGTTTAAAAGTTAGTAATCTACCTATAAATGCAAAACAAAATTAGAATTGAATCTAGTTTGAATTAAATTTGAAGATAGATTATTTTCCAATGCATAGAAATTAAAATAAGTATAACTTAAAGCATACAAATTCAAATAATGGTAAACTAATTCTTAGGTCTTTAATAAAACCATAATACCCCTGTTTATGCATGAATATCTCATGTTTGTGCATATTTGAATTAAGTTTATATTAAATCTTAATGTTTATTTATATGAACCACATCTCGGATAAAAGCAAAATAACACAGAACCAACTTTAAAACACTCTTAGTGATGTCCCATGCTAATGCCAAAAAATGGATAAATAATCTTATAAAGTGTAGTCGCAAACTAAAAACTAAAACTGAACCTTTGTCGCATAAAAGTTAGAAACACTTAAGCCTTTTCAGCAGCCTGTAAAACATCTCGTCTAAATGCAATTATTAAGAAGATTATCCTAGAAATGATATTTAAAACATATACTACCATGATCTAGAAAAATATTCTTATTACAACTTGCTTTGCATCTGAATCCTCCTAGCCCAATACCCTTAAGTATCATGGTCATCAGAAACCTTAATGCCATATAAGCTATTTCAGTAATGAATATAATATCTCGTCCAAACGCTAAAATTTATGAAATTAACTTAGGAATGCTCCCCAAAGTATAGACTACCCTATTATGAAGAAATAATCTTATTTCATCATGGTTTGCATATAAATCCTGATAGTAACATAACCTTAAGTGTTATGATTTCTAAACTTCATAATATGAATAGGCAAACTTAGTAGTATTGAAGAAATCTGTGGTTAACATATTTGTATCATCAAATCCTTCTTAAAAACCACAAATACATAACCAGTAACCTAACTTAATAGATCTAATATTATACGAAACTACTACTCGTGCAAAGTCAATTAAGGATTAAGTTCTATTCATTCACAGCATGCAACTTAATGATCGAATGTGTTAATTCTATTAATCCAAATAATTTTAGCATCTAGAATTCAAAAATCAAGAATAGATAGTCTATAAAAGAAACCGTGCATTGCTCAACCTAAAAGCCGTTAGCGATATGAATGTATAAATATATAGTCAATCAACCAAAATGCGAGATCATGTAATCATGCAACTTAAACCCTAATCCTTGTCTATTTTCTATAGTTGACTTTATTTGAATTTTCATTTGACTTCTTTTTGCCCTTATTGAATTTATTGTGTTGTGTTCCTTGTTCGCCACGTGTAGAACCCGACGTCATTGATTCCATCATCGACAACGTCAACTGCAACCATGACTTCGTCATAAGCAATAAATAAGCAAGGCAAGCATCCCGTTTGATCATGTTGATCCCAGTTTTATAAATGTTTTCATTAAATATTTTACTGCATACGTTACTTTTATTAAAGTCTGCTATATTATGGGTATTGGTAGTTGTACCTGTAGTTTCATAGAACTTCCTTAATAAGTATGGATTTGTGAACCTTGATAACCCTATAATAACATAGACAGTACTTGATGTCAATTTGAGTTACTCACATCTAGTGTCATGCTTAGCCATGTTTAAAGAAACACAAAACCTTGACATGATTAAAAATGTTGGATATGACATTTAATGGGTATGACCTTTCTTTATGGTTGGTATTTTGGATGAAAATGAAAATAAAACTATGGTTTAGATGCGGACAATTATTGGCAATAACCGAAAGTGCATGTCCTTGCACGTAGTGTAGGGGGAGACTATTGCCCGTGTCGGATTAAGGACCGAACTATGGGTTGTTTTCAGGCCAAGAATTACCGTACAACCACAAATGCTGATATGGGACAGTCTTAACCTATTAATTTACTTAAAACTGGCTTTGCACTTGGAAGGCTGGAGTAGTACGAGCTGCTTCTTAAAGGATTGCTCGAAGGGACGTCCACACCGAGGTAATCATGGATCAAACATTTACCGATATAACGGTGTACGCCATGCTATAGGGAGTTCCATCATTTCTATGCTCTAAGTCCTTCCACCATAGAATGGATTTATCGTCACCGTGCTAGTACAAAGTCAGGGTTAAGTAATGTAACGGTTATGTCATGACTCTCTGCAACACACCAAAGGAAGTGTGCTAATGATCTACACAAAGAGTCAGTCATGACTTGTGGGTAAAGATGTACACCTATGCAGACTGTAAAACTAATCGATTAGCCGTGCCCGCGGTCATGGGCCTTGGTAAAGTCATCACATAGTTAGCTGTTTCTATTTTCATAAACTGGATTCTACCAGGTGTTGGTAGAAATTGGTTCGTCAATGTGGTCATGATACCCAGGTTCGTGATTTCATTTATTCGTAATTACATACTATTATTCTACATATAAAATTGCTTTTATTTAAAATTTTGCTTGCAATCTACTATTCTGTATTTACATTTCAAACTGGCTTTATGCAAATTAACCATAGTAGTCTTTCCTTTGAAATGACCTGCATATATTATAGGTTTTGCAAAAGTCTTGCGGAGTACGAAAGTACTCACCCTTGCTTAATTGTTATTTTTAGGTGAAGAATCAGATTAGCCCGAGGAAACATATTTGTCGCAAGATTCGGGATATTAACGATGAGCTTTTCTAGGGATTATGCTTTGTCAGTTGCCTGAGGATTGGATGGGCACACTACAAAAATTTCGATCATTTCCACTGCATTTCACTCTGTATTGTAAAATCTTATTATATAAGTTACCATTATCATTTGTAATAAAGATTATGGATGTGATATCAATTGTTGCAAATGTGCGTGCTAGCCACTGATCATGGGACTAGTACTGTATGCACATGGGATTTCTATTTTTGCATTTATGTGAAAATGGAGGTCATTACAATTTTCCTCCTCAAAGAATGTCACTCAGTGATTTGCCACTTTTTCCATTGAAACCGACGATTTTGGCACTCTTCATATGTTCTCGTATATTTTCTTTTCTTCCCCCAAAATCACATGTAAAACGACTGAATTAATGCTCCTCTTCTCCCCCTCTTTTTTTTTAGAGAAAATGCAATACTCATACAACGGGTACTGATCGACTGCTAATTCATGCTGCTAACTTTACTGCCAGCGTGTTTGTTAATCAATCACTGCCTGGTGCTGCTACTCTAATGATAAAGCTTACCAGAAGGCATAAAGAAGAGACCAAACACAAGTCCAGAATTCCATGTCACAGTACAGAATAGCCGAACAACCGATTCCAGGCTCATCACATAAACTCCACCCCTAGACACTGAAATCTCAGCAGATTCTTGCAGATTTTTCCACGTCCTTTTTTTTTATATATGTATATCTGGCAGCTCAGATTGACCTTGATATTACATCCACCGGTACTCTAGCTGTAACATCCTCAATTTTCAAAATTTTGTTAATTGTATTTAAATTATTCATTTCTAAAATTTCAGAAATTTCCAAAAAAAATCTAGAATTTTAAATGCTTTTATCAATTTTAGAAGCCAAAAATGAATTTCTAGAGAAATAAAAGTTAATCGGGGCACATAAATATTTTATTTTAGTTCAATATAATGCAATGTGCATTTGAGATTTTTCTTGGAATGTTTGGAGCTCATTTGGTATTTTTACCACCTCAAAACAATTTAATGCATTTAATCAATTCCAAATCAATTTTATTTTTCCTTAGCATTTTGGGCTAACCTAGCTTTGGTCCAGCATTCTCTAATTCTTGGCGCAACTCCGAGCCCCGACGTAACTACCTCCATCTCCCACAGTTTTCTGCTTTCTCCTTAGGAAGGCATATTATCCCGGAGTTCGCCATCTCCCTTGTCTCCCTTCCGCTGACGCCCGGGGCGCACCTGTCAGGACTCATCTTCCACCTTGCATCATCTTCATTGGAGCGAGCTCGAGCGCGCTGCAAAAGCCAGCCTCTCCGACACCCTGAGAGCGACAGTCAAGGCCCCTATTTCCCGAGGTCTCGGCCGGAGGAGCCGTATAGCATGGCATTTGCGCAAGAACTCGAGGAGAAGCCAGCCCTCCAAATGAATTTGTAAGGGTATCCAATCCTATGAGCTCTTAAGGCTTTATAAAAGGACTAAACAGAGAAAGTCCCATTTGTTGTGGACATCAATCTAATCCTACCTTCATTCTCTGTTAAGAGATCTTAAAGTACAGCACCGCACAATTGTTTCAACTGCATCCATTGATCCAAGGTTTCCCCTCACTTTTGATATACCCCCAGCCTTCACAAAAAACATTAGCAACAGAAATATTCTTGCTAATAGTTAAATTGTAAAGTCTTGGGTATTTCACAGATAGTAGCACATTTCCCTGCTACTTTCCTACAGCAGGGCATAAAAAATTTCCTTGAAATCATCGGAAAGTAATCACTTTTTCTAGTCTCTTATCTCATTTTTTACAAATCTAACTCCTCTCGAGCGGAATTACAAATTTACCCCCCTCCTCACCGCGGAAGGTGCCTCTCGTGCTCGCCGTGGCGCTGCTCCTGCGCACCTCACCGGCCCAGGTGCGGCAGCTCTAGTTCCGCGCTCCTGTAACATCCTGAAAATTTGAGAAAAATAAGAAATCAATTAAAATATTTAATTAAATTTCTTTTTACTTTTTCCTGGATTTTTCTGAATTTTCCCTAGATTTTCTTGGTTTTCTTTGATTATTGCTCTAAAGGAGAATTCCTTTTAATAATCATTCAAGCATTGAATAAGTGACAAAAAAATAAATGTAAAATAATAAAATGAGAAAAATATCTGTAAAATATTTAGAGATATCTAGAACCCTAAATTTTAATTTAAAAGTCATATCAATGTAATTAAAGGTGAAAAGAAAGGCAAATTAATAGATCTTGACTACAAACAGTAAAGATGTCAGAATTAAATAAACATAGTCCGTCATAAATTCAATCTGAAAATTTTATATTATCTTCTTATTGGATAGAACTATCAGCAGTAAAAATATAAATAAATAATAAATGAATTTGATGAATTTAAAAATTGAAAAACAGAAAATCTGAAAATAATAATGTCAGAATTTTCATAACATATACATAAGGATCTGAAAATTTTACAGGAGACTAATATGGCCATAAGGACTTTAAAAAAAATTCAAATTTTTTTAATAAGAAATAAACTCCCAAATAAATTAGAAACAGAATGTATAAAATTGAGCACAGTGCATTGTCATAATTTTTATAAATTCTACGGACACCATCTCAGCCTAAAATTTGATAGTATAATCTACCTTATGTCAAGTACAAGCAGTAAAATTCTCATGAATTTACCGACAAGATAGATAACATATTTGTTGAATCAAAGTCAGCTCGGTTTGCCGTAGAACTTGGAGTTCTCCTCTTCTCTCACTGCCGCGAGGGCCCAGTCTGTTGTGTGACCCCACCTGTCAGCCTGAGCTCGTGTCTTCTTCCTCCTCCTCTGGCCGGAGCTCTCGAGCAAAAGATCGCCGGTTGTAGCCTACATCATACCGGCAATTTCGCGCCGCTCGAGGTTCCAGCGCCATCATTAGCATGCCAAGTAGCTGCCTCGCCCACAAATTCAGCAAGCCTACCCATGCAATCTCCTGTGGAGCCGCCACAACTTTCCCGGTGAGTTCACACTAGGTGGCCTCTGATCTACAGCAAATTTCGTTGCTATAAAAGCCGGATCATGGTTGTAGAAGGGCATGCTTCATTTCCCCTCTCCTCTCGTTCACTCTCATCCACCAAGCAACACTAATTTCCACATTTTCTCTGTGTTACCGAAGAACCCTAGAATCGGGATCAATATCAATTTGAGGCAGTACCTTCACTCATTCTATAATTCAGTTCCACACTAGTATCAGTACCTCACAGGGATCAAAACCCCTCTTTTATTTGCATGGATTATTTTAATGACCCCAATTTTCACATAAAATGCAAAAATAGAAATCTAATGTGTATATAGTACTAGTCCCAAGATTACTGGCTAGTACGCACATATTCAACAATTGGAATCACAACTATACATCATTTTATTAAAGCGGAAGCTATTTGTACAATATAGTCTTACAACTCAGAGCATATATATGTAGCACAGAAGAAGCAAGGTCTTATAGCGTGCCCATCCAACTCTTAGGCAACTGACAAGGCATAAACCTTACAAAAACTCAATAATAATACTCCTGCATCCTGCGTCAAGAAACGTGTCATCTAGAGGATCGCTATCTTCACCTAAACCAACAAATAAGGAAGGGTGAGTACTTTCGTACTCAGCAAGACTTAAGGTGGTATTTGCAAATACAGTAATGTAGGTTGAATCAAAGGTGACTTCTACGTTTACTTTGCATAAAGCAAATTGAAGTTTTAAATCAAACCGTAATTTATAAATGGAATTTGTAAAAGCAAGTTTGATTGATATGAATGTAATAGTAAAGCTTGAGTAACAACTCACAGTCCTCCACGACGTGAGCTTTGATTTGTTCATTGCCATCACATGGCTTATACCCAGTTCTTGCCAACACATAACACAACAGCTAACACCAATACTTGCCAACACATGGTTTAGTATTGAATCATCTGCAGGGTAAGTTTTCCAAAAAATACCTTTTTGGAAATAATGAAACATCTAACATGTGTCAGTTCACCAAGTTTCCTATAACCGCGGGCACGGTTAATCGATTAGATTTACAATCTGCAGATGTGTACAGCTTTACCCACAATAAATGATCATCTCTTTGTGCAGCGCAATTGACACACTTCCTTTGTTGTGCCGCAGAAAGATCATAACATAACTGTTACATTACCTAGATATGACTTTGCACCAGCCAGGGACGTTAGACCCATACTATGGTAGAACAACTCAGAGCATAGAAATGATGGGAACTCTCCATAACATGGCGTACACCATTGCATTGGTAAGTAAAAACCCCTACAAAGACCTAGAAAGGAATGCATGTGATATCTCCCGCCTTCAATAGTGCAAAGCCATATCTAAATAACTTAATAGGTCAAGGCTACCCCATCCCAGCACTTGTGGTTGTACGGATTTATCTTGGATCATATAACATTATGTTCGGTCCTTAAACCAACATCATGTCATAACCAACATTTTCAATTTTCCCAAGAAACAATTTTAATCCGATCATGTACAACGTTGGTTCCAAAGCATGGCTAATATGTAATTGTTTATACCCATATTGACATTATGTATTGTCTAGCCCTATTCTATGGTTATCAAGGTTCAAATGTCCATACTTATCAAGGAAGTTTCATGAGACAACAGGTATATCTACCAGTACCACAAAATAGCGAATTTACACAAAATAAACGCATGCATGGGACAGTTTGATAAATAAAAAGAAAATTAAATACTGGGATCAATATGACCAAATGGGGTGCTTGATTTGCTGATCGTTGGTTACGACGAAGTCAAGGTCGCAGTTGGTGTTGTCAACGACAGAGTTAGCGACGTCGAGTTCTATACGTCGTTTAGCGAACATATAGCAAATAACAAACTTAATAAGGGTGTAACGACCCCCATTTTCACATAAATGCAAAAATAGAAATCTAATGCGCATACAGTACTAGTCCCATGATCAGTGGCTAGTACGCACATTTTCAACAATTGGAATCACATCCATACATCATTTTATTAAAGCGGAAGTTATTTGTACAATATATTCTTACAACTCAGAGTATATAGATATAGCAATAGAAGAAGCAAAGTCTTGTAGTGTGGCCATCCAATCCCTCAGGCAACTGACAAGGCATAATCCCTAGAAAGGTCGCTTTATTGAAATTCCCGCATCCTGCGATGGAAAGAGATCTTTCGAAGCTTCGCTATCTTTTTCCACCTAAAACAACATAATAAGCAAGGGTGAGTACTTTACGTACTCCGCAAGACTTTAGCAAATCCTATAATATATGCAGGCCATTTCAAAGGAAAGGTTTCTACGGTTAATTTGCATGAAGCGAAAGTGAAATTGTAAATCAAGTGCTCATTTGCAAACAGAATTTGTAAGAGAAAATTTGTTTGATAAGAAATAAGTAAAGTATAAGTAATACTCACATCCCTTCGCAAGCATTGAATAATTCAATGATCCAATAATCCAATCCTGCCATAACCATTCCTTGCTAACACGTGGCATAACCATAATCTTTGCTAAAACAAGGCAAATCAGGTGAAAATCATCCCATTTTGAAAATAGTAAAACTTCTAACCATGTGATGACGTTACCAAGTGCCTTTGACCGTAGGCACAACTAATTAATTAGATTTACACTCTGCAGAGGTGTACAACTTTACCCACAAGAAATGTTCAGCTCTTTGTGCAAGCTATTAGCACACTTCCTTTGGTGTGCTGCAGAGAGATCATAACATAACCGTTACATTACCTAGACCTAACTTTGCACTATCCCGATGACGTTGAATCCTTGTTATGGAGAAGAAACATGACAGTGATTCCCTATCATTTTAAAGTGGTAACACGAGCAGTAATTCCAAGCAATAGGCGCAGTAAACCCCTGCAGTGAGGGTTTCTTCCCATAACAAGGTGTACACCGTTATACCAATATGCATTTACCCACACCGAAGTGTGGAAGCCCCTCACAAGCAAGCCCAGAAGGGATTGGTCATACTATCTCCCGCCTACCAATGTGTAAAGCCAGACCTAAGCAACTTAATAGATTAAGGCTGCCGATAACAGCACCTGTGGTTGCACACAGTTCTTAGCTTGAAAACAACTCATAGCTCGGTCCTTAATCGACATAGGCAATAATCTCCCCTACACTACGTACAAGTCTAACCCTTACACAACCGGCTATTGCCAATAATTGCCCGCATCTAAACCATAGTTTTTATTTTGGGGTTTTTAGTCAAAATACCAATAACTGACATCATGTCATAACCAACCTTTTCAATTCTCGAGAATCAATTTTGATCTGATCATATTCAACATTGGTTCTAAAGTATAGCTAAGCATGGTTAATAATCGTATATACCCAAGTTGACATCATGTATTTTCTAACCCGTTTATATGGTTATCAAGGTTCACATGTCCATACATATAAAGGAAGTTTCATGAGACAACAGGTATATCTACCAGTACTACAAAATAGCAGATTTACAGAAAATATACGCATGCATAAAATATTTTGATAACATAACAAAAAATAAATACTAGGATCAATATGATCAAAGGGGGTGATTGCCTTGTTTAATTGTTGCTAAAGACGAAGTCGCCGCTGCAACTGGCGTGGTTGACGACGGAATTAGTAACGTCAGGTTCTACACGTCGTTCAATGAAAATATAGCAAGCAACAATTTTCAATAAGGGCAAAAAGAAGACAGACAGTATCAAATAAAGACTTGCTATAAAGAACGGACGTCAATTCTTGTATAGATTATTTATTCTTGTTTTACGAATTCAAGAGGCTAAAATTATGTATTCTTGTATTTATAACTTCGAATTCTAGATGCTAAAATTATTTGGATTAATAGAATTAAAAAATAGTCACCTTGTTAAGTGTTATGTGTGATTAGCACTTAATCTTTAACTCACTTTGCATAAGAATTCGTTTTAAATATATATATATATACTAGATCTGTTAGGTTGAGCTATTGGTTTACATATTCTGGTTTTTAAGAAGGTTTTGGTTAAAACAAATATCTTAAACATTGATTTCTTATTTATTATTAAAGCTCGTTTATTCATATTACGGATTATGGAGATCATAATACTTAGGGTTATTTGGATGACAGGATTTATATGTAGAACATGATGAAACAAGATTATTTCTTCATAATAAGGTAGTCTATACTTTGGGGAACAATTCTAAGCTGATTTCATAAATTTTAGGATTTATACGAGATGTTTTAATCATTGCTAAAATAGCTTAAATGGCATTAAGGTTTCCAATGACCATAACACTTAAGGGTATAGCGCTAGCAAGATTCAGATGCAAAGCAAGTTGTAAAAATAATATTTTTCAATATTATGGTAGTCCATATCTCAAGGATCATTTCTGGACTATTCTTCATAAAATTTGCATTTAGACGAGTTGTTTTATGAGTTGTCGAAAAGGCTTAAACGTTTCTGAAAACATAATACTTATATGCAAAGCATGACTAAAAGAGGTTCTTTCTTCAGAATATTGAATTATTTTCTTTGTATAGTATTAATAAACTAATTTTATACATTTTAATGCTTAGACGAGACATTTTACTTGCTGCTAAAATAGCATAAATGATCATTCTGGAATATATGCATGTAAATATCTTTTACACTAGGGTCTCATTCTTATTCATGAAACAATTCAAAGTCTAGTTTATAACTTAAATATTTTAGCATATTCAGTTAACCTATTGACATACTAGTATATAGAAATCAACTTTGTTCATTTTAGATTTCTTTTGCACAATTTATGCATTCTTGAACATTTAATATGTTGAGAACAACTTTTAATAGAAAATGATTCAAACAAAGATGATATTTAAATATTTTTATATATTTGGATTGCTGGAAGTCTAAGGATTCCAATAAAATTGGTTTCATTCAATTCTCAATTCATTTCCATCATTTATACATATAGCCTATCTTTCATCCTTTTCTTTAAATTTGAAATTCAAATTTGTCCAGAGCTCTGATCCAAAATATTTTGCATATTCTGAGCGTACTTGATTTTATATGAATATATAAATTTGTTTCATCTTATTTGGATTAAAGATGTCAAAGATATTTGTGCTTGAATCTTTAACCGGTTGGAAAATGCATGAAGAATATGAAATACGCTTTCTTATGCTGGAAGGCGCCTTCATTCTATTGAACTCGCTACCCTACCTCTGGCTGACAGGAGAGGGCCTAAAGGCAGCGACACAGAACAGAGGATCTTCAAGGGAGTCGTCGGCGGTAGGGAAGAATGGAAGAGCTGGCCGGCCGGGGAGAGGAGGAACACGAGGGAGCCACTACGCATCCAGGGAACAAGTTATTAGTTATCGGGAGTAGTCAGAGATGGTGCGCCACCGAGCTCGCACGACGGCAGCCATGGTTAGATAGGTGCGAGCCAAAACGGTGTAAGATCAATTGAAAAGAAGTGTTGTAAGAGCATCAGGGACCTTGCAACGTTCCATTTTACCGATCTTTTGAGGTGGAGACAGGCTGAGAAGCTATGCCACCGTCGGCCGACCGTGAGCTAGAAGGACCACGGTGTCGGAAGGTTTTTGCATGAAGTATTCCAAATGTTTTTGAGGGTTTTGATCCTTATGGTTTTCTGATGCTACGGTCTAAACCAATTTGGAAATGATTAAGTGCTTCATCGGAATTTTTTTTCCCAAGCTTTGAGGTTGCCTGGCAATGGTGGAATAGAAGAGGAATTAGAGCATTTTAGCTAGAGAGAGGTAAGGGAAGGAGGGGGAAATGGAGTGTGGCTTCTTGCGAACTCTGAAACGCAATTTATAGTCGAGGAGATGAAGTGGATGAGCCCGGCCTCAGGTGATCTTGGTCGAGAAGGCTCGCTGTGGCTGTACAGGAGGAGGCATGGCTAGACTCTGGGAAACACGGGCAAGGCAACCGCGTGGCAGAGCCGTGGAGGTTTGGCACTGGACGGGCGACGCAAGTTGCAGGAGCTGACGCGAGCCACAGGCATGGCGGTTACTATAGAAAGCGTGCTCTTCTTTGGGGCACCAGCGATCGGAGGAAGAGAAGGTAGTGACCTTTGGCTAGCAGGTGGGCCACACAGTGAATTGGGTCCCACATGGCAGTGAAAGGAACGGTGACCTCAAGCATTTCTGCGATCAGAGCTGGGTTTGGTACAAAGAATCGGTTAACTATCTTATCGCCAAATTAATGAAACTTTTATGATGTGTACTAGAGATAAGGAAAATTATCCTGTCAAATTTTTAGCATGAAATATTATGTGTAGAATTTATAAAAATTCTGAAAATGTATTGTGCACAGATTTTGGTTTTCTGTATTTAATTTATCTGGGAGTTTATAACTTGACAAATATTTATGAAACGTTTTTTATAGGTTCTATATGGTCATATGGGTCTCCTGTAAAATTTTGAACTTCATATTATTTACATTTTATTTTATAAAATTCTAACATTTACATTTCCAGATTTTCAGCTTTTCTGTCTTTTAATTTTTATAAATATCAAATGTAATCATTATTTCTTGATATTTTTACTATTGATGACCTGATCCAGAATGAAGATAATATAAAAATTTTCACATCTAATTTATGAAAATTTAATTTCTGACATATTTACTATTGTTAGTCATGATTTATTAAATTACCTTTCTTTTCATCTTTTAATACTTTGACCTGACTTTTAAATTATATTTTAGGGTTCTGGATAGCTCCACGAATTTTACAGGGATTTTTATTATTTTGTTATTTTACAAATATTTTCTTATTACACATCTAATTCACATAATCACATTCCTTCGAGCCACTCAGTCATAATCATAGCAATATACATCATCATAACACCATCATGTTCAACACATATAAATCATCAATGCTCAAATAAGATATTAAAATGTAATGCAATGATTACTCATACCCTTTCTATTGTGCATCAGAGTGTGTAAAGTTTTAAATTAGTTAACTAACCTTATCAAATTTTAAGTTTATTATCCTATGGCAAAATTTTAAAGAATATATACCTAAGTCATGTTTCTAATTTCTCAAATCAAAATTTTAGTTTACTCTAGAGTAATTTTCTAATTTCACACCACGGACCTAAAACCCGCTCTGATACGAATTGTAACACCCCAGCATTCTGTATGCCCAGAATGTCACTACCTCATGCAAAAGATGACAACTAAATAGTTAAATAAACCAAAATTTCAGCAAGCTCACTATTGCATAAAAACTGAGCTTCAGCAACCAAATTCATCTCCAAATATAATCTACATAGCAACTAAACAAAACTACTTGAGAAGATAAAATAAGATAACAATAACGACTACATTCTGATAGATATACAGATATTATGATAGGAACTAAACCACAATCCAAATTAACAAAACATAACCACAATATCAAACCATAGCTCTGTTCATTATTTTAGCAAAACATAACCAAGGTAAACCCAACGACTCTTGTCCACAAGACGGGAAGGTGATACTATAAATTTAAGATTCGCGATAGTCTATGGTTATTGTTTTCATGTGAAGTGAAGAGGTGATACTATAAACCAGAAATACAGAATGAGGAGAAGAAGTCGAGAAAATTGCAAACTGGATGGGTATGGAGCATAGAAGAGATAGAAGAGACTCACTACGGCTCAGACTCGCTCTCATCTTCCCCAAAGACTGACATAGGGAAGCTAACTCTAGATCCCAAACTAGGGAGTGCACATAGACCCTATCTACCCAGGGGGCCCAACACCTGCTAGACTTATAAGACTGTGAGGGAACTCAACCTAGAGAGAAGAGAGAACAGCTAATCACGCATGATAGCAACCAAAAGCACAAGATGAGAGGTCCATGCAAAACATGCCAGAAGTCTAAGTGAAGAGAACTCAACTCAAGAAAATAATACCTTAATCACCCAGAAAAAGCAAAAGAAAGGAAATACTGGAAGAAAAATATAATACATAGTATAAAAAACCAGCTCCCCCTCACAAAAAGCCGTAAGGATACATGACTCCAAGCTCACTCCTCAGGGCAACAAACCTGGAGCTATCCAAAGGCTTGGTAAAGATATCGGCTAGCTAGAGGTCACTCTCTACAAACTGAAGCGCGATATCACCCTTCTCCACATGGTCTCTAAGGAAGTGATATCTAATATTAATGTGCTTGATCCGGGAATGCTGCACTGGGTTCTTAGCAATACAAATAGCAGAAGTGTTGACACAGAAAAGTGGAACACCCTCTATCTCTAACCCAAAGTCTCGCAAGGTCGATCTCATCCAGAGTACCTGGCTACAGCAACATACTCAGCCTCAGCGGTGGACTGTGCAACTCCGGACTGCTTCCTAGATGACCAAGAAACAAGAGAAGTGCCAATGAATTGGCAAGTGCCAGAAGTGCTCTTCCTATCTATCCTACAGCCAACAAAGTCTGCATCGAAAAAGGCTCGAAGGGACAGACAGGAAGAAGAAGAGTACCAAATACCATAATCAATGATAGCATGAAGGTACCTGAAGATGCGCTTCACCGCTTGGTGTGGAGAGGCACGAGGAGAAGCCTGAAATCGAGCGCACAGATACACAGCAAAATGTATGTCCGGTCTCGAGGCAATGAGGTACAAGAGGGAGCCGATCATGCTCTGAAACTCCTTTTGATCAGCAGGCTCACCATCCTCATCAGGCTTGAAGACAACAATGGTGGCCATAGGAGTCATCACTAGCTTCCTGTTAGATTGTCAAAGCGCCTTAGGAGGTCCCGGGTGTACTTGCCTTAATGCAAGAAGGTGCCCTCCCGAGTATGATTGATTTGGAATCCAAGGAAGTAGCTTAACTCACCCATCATACTCATCTCAAACTCTGTGCTCATCACGTCAGAAAACTGAGACACAAGAGAATGAGATGAGCCACTAAAAATGATATCGTCCACATAAATCTGGACGAGAAGAAGGTGGGACTCATGGTGTTTGATAAACAGAGTCTTGTCTACTATGCACATCTTGAAGTCATGACTGAGAAGATAAGACTTGAGTCTCTCATACATTGCTCTGGGGGCCTGCTTGAGTCCATACAAAGCTTTGGAAAGCTTGTATACATGACTCGAAAACTTGGAGTTCTCGAATACTAGAGGTTGCTCAACATACACCTCTTACTCAATATACCCATTGAGGAATGCACTCTTGACTTCCATTTGATAAAACTTGAAGCTCTTGGATGCAGAGAATGCAAGCAGGATCCTAATAGTCTCTAGTCTAGCTACAGAGGCAAAATTCTCCTCAAAGTCGGGACCCTAAACCTAAGAGAAGACCTGTGCAACTAGCTAACCTTGTTTCTAATGACAACTCCATCCTCACTCTTCTTGTTCTTGAACACCCACTTGGTCCCAATGACATTATGACCAGATGAGGGCTCGACAAGCTGTCATACCTTGTTCCTCTCGAAGTTCTCAAGTTGCTCATACATAGCATTAATCCATGACTAATCGGATAATGCATAAGAAACATCCTTCGGCTCAAAGGAGGCAAGAAAGGCAGAGTGGAGGCAGAAACTGGATAAATCCGATTTTGAGCGAGTGACCCACTCAAACAAATCGCCAATGATCTGATCAGGTGGATGGGAATGCTAAATATGACGGGGAGGTCCAAAAGCAGAAGTGTCATCTACCTCATGCATAGAAGAGGTAGGATCAGAGCCACTAGCTGCATCAGAGTCAGAAGGCAAGGGCTGGTCTCCCTGAGGTGCAGAAATGGAAACAAAAGGCACCTCAGGTGTAGAGGGGATTAGATCGGGTGGAACACCATCATCTCCATCATCCTCATCCTCTACAAAGATGATCTCGGAGGTGGAAGAAGAGCCTGAAATGTCAGGTCTAGCTCTTGGGCTAGCCTCATTAAAGGTCACCTCGCAGGTCACTATGATCCTATGCGCATCGCAACTCCAGACCCTATAGCTACAAGAAGAAGTCGAAGAACCCAGAAAGATACCATCAGAAGAATGAAACTCAAACTTATCCAGGTTACCAGACTTCAAAATGAAACACTTGCAACCAAACACACGAAAATGAGAAACACTGGGCTTTCACCCATACCTCAACTCGTAACAAGTACGGTGCACATGTGCTCTCAAGAATACGTGATTAGAAACATGGCAAGCAGTAGCTATAGCCTCCGCCCAAAACTTCCTAGGAGTGTTGTACTCATCTAGCATCGTCCTAGTCATCTCTACCAAGGTCCTATTCTTACTTTCCACTAAGCCATTTTGTTGAGGGGCGTAGGGAGAGAAAAACTGATGCTCTAAAGCAGACTCCACATAGAAATCTCTCAAAATAGGAGTTCTTGAACTCCGTGCCATTGTCACTGCGTATAGATCGTAGGGCAACAGGGAGCTCAAGAGACAACCTATGAACCAAACCACTGAAATGGGTAAAAGACTCATCATTCGAGGCCATGAAAAACACCCAAGACTACCTCGAAAAATCATGAACAATGACAAGAACATACCATTTCCCACCCATTGACTGCACTCTAGGTGGACCAACAGTGTCCACATGTAAAAGATGTCCTCGCGCATCAGTCATCACAATAGTGACTAGGGGATGAGAAGCAGCAACCATCTTACCATGTCGGCAAGGAGAGCAAACTAAGTCTTTGATCATCTTGAGTTTGGGCAAACCACGAATGAGATCGTGGCTACTAACTCTGGTCAAATGATCAAACCCTATGTGACCAAGTCTCCTATGCCAAAAGGAGAGATCATAGGACTCAGAAGCAATCATACACCGAAGAGAGTCTCCAGAAGAAACAGAAAAATCAGCACGAAAGATTCGCCCAAATCTAGAAATCCCGCAAACTAACTCCCCTGATGAATCAAGGATTCTACAGGAGCTACTCTTGAAGAGTCATCGATAAGCTGAGAAACAGAAAGCAAATTAATACTGAACCACAAGACGCCTCAAGGTGCCAGTCAAAGAAGACTGGACCCTAGCGTCTCTCTTACGCTCAACCCTTACGATATCATAACTAGCAATAGTAGAAGATCTAAGAGCTGAAACTAGGTTGGCCCGCTGTAACACCCTGGCCCAAATTAGCTCAAAGTCCTGCCTACCATAGGGCAGACCTACACATGCATAGCACCCCACTTACACTTTCGTCCTCGCTTCGTGTAAAAGTGTTAACCCGGAGGTGCTATGTTTGGACCCAACAGGCATTATATACTGCTACAACTCACTTTGTGCAAGCAATGTGGGACTAATCCCACCACCACTCCACATAGGCCTTTACATTAATGGGTCGGGGTATTACACTCACCCCCCCTTAAGGGCTGACGCCCTCGGCAGCACACCGTATACACGGCAGATACCCAGAACCACCTCTCGGTACACGGCCGTGCGTCAAGTGCCGGCACATATGCCATGCCGTGTGGCCACTCTGGGCCCACACGCACCATGCGCCATATGCGCGCGCCCCTGTCCCACACATGCCCGTGCAGCGAAGGTTGATGCTCTGATACCATCTGTAACACCCTGGCCCAAATTAGCTCAAAGTCCAGCCTACCATAGGGCGGACCTACGCATGCATAGTACCCCACTTACACTTTTGTCCTCGCTTCGTGTAAAAGGGTTAACCCGGAGGTGCTATGTTTGGACCCAACAGGCATTATATACTGCTACAACTCACTTTGTGCAAGCAATGTGGTACTAATCCCACCACCACTCCACATGGGCCTTCACATTAATGGGCCAAGGTATTACACCCGTCGTGGTCCAAATGCCGGACCATCCCGGTTAGGCTGCTTGAATCTCCTACCAGAAGACACCTCACGTCACTGATATCTACCTCGATAGGTAAAACAAGGAATATCAAGAGGATAGCAGAAAGACTGACCACGAACACCTCCAGGACTAAAACTCGACTGAACAGTCTGAAAATCGAGTCCTGGACGCTGCCCAAAAATAGGCGACTCTAACCTATCTAGAAGAAGTGTGTGCTTTAGGAGCACTCAAAGTCTGGAGATGACCCTGAATACCCCTAAGAGCAGCAACACGCTCATTCCTTGTGATCTTGGCGTGCCTGAAGCAGAAATCTGCCAAATGTCCATCCTTCTAAAAGAAGGTGCAAGTATATTTCGCCTTGCTAGAAGCAGAAGTAGCAGGAGGAGCAACATTCTGTCAGAGATCCCATGGACAACCCCCGCAGATCTAAACACAGCGGTACTCACCCTAGGAGCTACCACGATCTCACCACTCTTGGAGCCACGCACCATGGTGGAAGGATGTGCCCTAGCATGCTCCAAGTAGTCAAATCCTAGACCCTGATTGAATCGGCTAATCCTCCAACAAACTTCTCGAGAGTGCTCATGAGATACTCACACTCCCAGAAGAAAGAGGCACATAAAGAACTGGGAAGAGAAGAGGAAGAACCAGAAAGAGAAGAACTACCAACACGTGTTTTTTTCTCCCTCAGCACGACTGCAAGGGCCTCACAAGAAATGCAAGTGGCGTTTCTAATCCTAATAGTCTGGGCCTCAAATTTCTTCCTAAGTTTGACTTGGATTTTATCCAAGTCCCCCTCAATCTCAGCACATCACAAGCAACTTCTTGTTACTTAGCTAGTAAGTCCTTAGCAAGATTAGCGCACTTGACATTTAAAGACTAATTGTCAAGTTTTAGTTGCCTACAGCCCTCACATGAGCTGACTGAGTCCTTAGAAGCATGCATTTCGAGTTCATCGTTTCTAGAAGAAAGCTTCCTAAGGTGATCGCTCATGGCATTAAGTCAGCAAGCAATTTAGGGCAATTTTGACATGAGGGAGTAGAGTGAGCATGAAGAAAACTAGCCTCAATAGGAATTGCATCAACAGAACTAGTGCTAGCATTCTTCAACCTAAGACCATCAAGTTCAGTAAGCACACTTTCATGTATGGTCCTTAGGTTCTCTAGCTCCTCAAGCAAGGCATCACACAAAGAACAGTCATCAGTGACTTGGGAGGAGAAGATTTAAGAGAAGCTAACTCTCGAGTCAAGGTACCTACTTCCTTCTCTAGCTCCATACACCTAGCTCTAGCTCTAGCATGAAATTTTCCTAATTTGCAGAAAGCTTCATTGAGCTAGTCAAAGGAGGGTACCTCGTCCAAGTCGCTATAGAGCTCAGAGTCGCTGATTCTGTTAGCGTCTGCCATGAAGCACATGCCGGTGAAGTCATCCCCCTTTCTTCTCTTGTTGTTCATCCTCGCCCTCGTCGCTCCATGTCTCCGTGTCAGAGAGGTTGATGTCGTCAAGCGTGGCGAGGACGCGATGGAAGAGCTTCTTGTCCTTGGAGAAGTTGCAGTACTTCTTCTCACATGCCAGCTCGCGAACTGTAGGCTTCTTGTTGCGGTTCGTGTCGATGTAGTCATTCTTGGCCGAACCGTCGGTGTCGTTCTTGGCCTTCGCCAGTTTGGGGCAATTCGCGAATGTAGTTGGGGCCACTACTTTCAAAGCAGGTGATCGTGCCACCTCTCTTCCTCTCTCTCACCCTCTTGTATGCATGAGAGAATTTGCGAGCTAAAAGAGCAAGCCCATTTTCTAGAAATTTTTTCAGTTGGTCATCTCTTAGCTCGCAAAGGGTGTGGAGGGAAAAGCCAACAAAAGAATCAGAAGAAGATCAAGTGGGATCGGTGACCAAAGCTATCGACTGAGATTTTGTCTTCCGAGAGATAACATCGATCTCATGAGTCTTGAGGCGGGAATAAAGCCCATCAAGAGTCAGAGTCGACAAGTCGGTGGTGTCCTTGATGGTGGTCACCTTCATCTTGCAAACTCTAAGATCGAGGAAGTCAAGAAATGATGAGCATTATCCGAGTCAAAGTATATGCAACCAACTGCTCGAAGATCGCTCAAAATCTTAGTAAAGCGACTGAAATACTCATCAAGACTCTTACCAGCATGTTGTTCAAACTTGTTATAATCACGCTTGAATTGGTCTTGTCTCACCGTCTTGATTTGGGTAGTGCCCTCATGATAAGCATCGAGGGTCACCCAAATCTGGTGAGCAAAATAGAGGTGAGAAATCCTATCATACTCACTGCGGCTAAGACTCTGTATGAGAATGTTCCATGCCTTAGCATTCATCTCAACGTCAGCCATATTGCCGGTCGTGACGTTTTCATCAGCAGGAACCTCATACGGGCGTTTCACCTTCTACCATATTAGGAAGCCCTGGGCAGTGATGTATGACTCCATTCGCGATTTCCAAAATGGAAAATCAACTCCAAAAAAAATTGGAGGCTTGCTGGAATACTTGTCCATCGCCATGGCTCTTGAGACCGGTCAAGATCTATGGAAGAGCAGAATCGAGCTCTGATACCAATTGAAAGATCGAGATGGTGAACAGAGCGGGCTGAATGGTCGCAACTTAAAAACTTTCCCCCAGAAATAACCCAAACAAGCCCGCAAAGGAAACACACTAAAGGAGCTAATTAAAACGAGCCAAATGTGCTGTCTGGCCAGTGCTACCGCTCGAAGTCCAGTAGCACCGCATGAGGGGCGATAGCACCGGGCTCAAGAACAGCTTGAAAAATCAGCATGACCTAAAAGGAAATTTCAAGAAATCTTTTGATCAGCTGGACAAAAACTCACAAAATTTGGTAGATAAAATCCTCGGGATGTTAGGAACTTATTCCAACCTTCAATCACAAGGATTGACGTCCAAGTTCCAACCATTTTGCCCGGGAAAGAAGAACGTACCAACTTTGAGCAAATCGAAAGAACTTGATTCAAGACTTGCTCATGGGGTTTTGATGATCAAGATGATCTTGAATAGCCTCCCACACATCCCAGCAAGCAAAAGAACAAGGAGAGACTTGAAGAAACACAATTTACAAGATCATTCACTCAAGAACACAAAATTTGGTTTCTTGCAAGAAAACGCATGGATTGCCTAGATGACTGGCATATGATCTAATAAGAAGAGGTTCATCAAACAATCAACATCCTCAGCATAAGAATCGTAAGCATGTATAAGGAGGGGAGGCAAATCCAAATTGCGTAAATTTAATTGCAAGGAAGTAAATGCGGAATTTAAATTGCGGAAATAAAATGTGTAATGTAAATGCGTAAAGGAAATTGAACATAGATGAAAACATTTTTATTTCTAGAAGGAGAGGTTTACAAAGCCTCACATTCAAGTGGGCAAAGCTCAAAGGAGCACAAAACCTCAAAAACCTTCAAAGAGGAGATGGCTACCCCTCCCCCTCTATTTATACTACTCTTGCGCCACCTACCACTCTTGGATGAGCCTCTAAACCCTAGAGAACTCCATCAAGGGATAGGATTAACCCACTCACACAGCCATCCAAGGGCTAACCCAAAACCCACCAACAAACCGGGTTTTCTTGCACGGTTTTCAAAACATACTACTTAGATCCACTATCCTATCAACTAGACCGCGATCCGATGGCCCTCATCAATCTGAGCAACATCTAGCTAGCATCTAATCTGTTCCTTGTCTTCTTGGCTTACACGGACTCCGTCTCCGATCATCTTCCGGCGATCCCTGGCCGTCTGGACCTCTGACGCTCCTCGCATAGTCCCAATTATCCTTCGCCTCACCAAGACCTAGCACCGTGGTCCTACAACCATCAAAAACAAGGAAACACATCACATAGCAATGTCCCAAAAGATATATGATGAAATCCATCAAAATCACAAGTTTTAAGGCATTCTTGCTTATCAGGGCCGGTGCTACCGCTCCCAGGCCGGTAGCACCGCCCTACAGTCGAACCGAAATAGGGACTTCTCTAGAATTTTCACACTTGGCATTTGGGCCGGTGCTACCGCTAGCCCAATAGCATCGAACTACCATGGGCAGTAGTACCGGACTGCCAAGATGCCCAAAAACATCTCTCTGGAAATTTCACACCGCTCTACGAGGCTGGTGCTACTGCTCGACCGGTAGTACTGGGATACCATGGGCGGTATCACCGCCCAGCAAAATCCCCTAATAACACCCTCTGGAAATATCACATCAGCCATTTCGTCAGGTGCTACCGCCTACCCGGTAGCACCGGGCTACCATGGCCGGTAGCACCGGGAAAACAGAGAAGACCTCAAATTGCTTCAAATTTTAAATCCAATTCAAATCAAACTCAAACCAAAGCATACCAAGCTCAAATTTAGTTGAAATACTCATCACAAACCTGGGTAGACCACCACATGGTCCTTCAAAGTGATTTTTACATGTTGAGATCTTCAAAATAAGGCTACTGGCTGTATTCACATGGTTATACATTGATTCTTGTGACACAAATATTTTTAGCTAAAGGTTTCTTATGCTCAACTATTCTTATAATGAGTTTCCGATGACCATAACACTTAGGGGTATTGAGCTAGCAGGATTTAGCTGAAAAGCAAGTTGTAATAAGAATGTTTTTTCCAGATTATGATAGTCCATATCCTAAGGAACATTGCTGGGCTGATCTTCACAAAATATACATACAGACGAGATGTTTTACAGGCTACTGAAAAGTCTTAAGTGTTTCTAAAAAATCTGCGCAATAAAGGTTCAGTATTTGTTTTAAGTTTGCGACTACACCTTATAAGATTATTTAACCATTTTTCACGCATTAGCAGAGGATGATCCTAGAAGTGTTTTGAAACTGGTTTCGCATTATTTTGCTTTTAGCCGAGATGTTTTATATGCACATGAAGGATGAAGTCTATTATGAAAGCAATCCTGATTAGATCGTTTTGCCGATTATCATGAGCTTATCTCAAATAATATACTAAGATTAACCTTGCCTAATCTGATACTTAATTTATGAGGTTTTATGCATATGTTTTTGATTCTCAACTATATATATATGTCATAGGATGGCATATTTCATCTAAAGGACTTAAGAACAATCTATAACCTATTTTAATGACTCTACTGCATCATTTGGACTGGTTTATCCAGGGTCTAGTTTTCATGGATCATGACTTTACTTTTCAATATATATATACCTTCATGCATATATATTCTTTTAACAGAGATAAAGCTTATTGTCTTCATGCTAATTAAGTTTATGCACATGCAAACTACTGACGCTGTATTCGAATTATTTCAACAGTAATGAATCAGCTTTATAGTCATTCTGGAAATGTATGCATCTATCTATAGTACTCTTAGCTATTATACATATTGTTAGTGTTATGCCCTTGATGCAATCATTTAGATGATTGTAACTTGACTATGTTTATGAATAATAATATGATTATTGGTCCAATGAATGTATATCTTAGTATTGATCATCAAGTATGTGACTTGCTTATGAAGCTCTTTACTTATTGATGTAATTCGATAAATATCTCTGATCGGATATCATCGTATAGGATAACGATGAATAGATCAGCACATGTAGTGATCGATGATCATGCTTCATAGATCATGGGATATGGAGATATCATCTATACATTGTGGACGCATGTTGAAGAACATGGGTTAGATAGACCCGCAATGGGACACTGCGAGAATGTTACATTCTTATGTGTCATCGGTGTATCTCATACATAGTAGATGTATGATCCTTAGACCTGAGATTGTCATATTCCCTACATGTGTAATAGTTTTCTTTGGGGCAATCAAACACTACTTCCTAACCGGATAGTTATAAAGGTAGCTTTCATGTTTACTATAAAACGTGCAGAGGGAAGCGAGCAATCAAGATGGAATTTGCCACTCCAATGAAATGGAGATATATGACAAGGCCACTCATGTGATATGATTAAGGAAGTGCATAGCCATGCCGTGATTGAGGAGTCAATCACAACTTATTAATATATCACGGATACGAGAGATGGATTGAATCATCAAAGGATGACATGCTTCTCGCCTTGAGTTCAATCTTCATATACTTGGCAAAGGGATTATTACATGAGTACTTTTGATAGGTTTTGTCCGATTTGATCATAGTATGTTTGGGAGTTGGCATACTTTGCAAGGAGCCGCTACCAACTATTGGATTGAAAAGGAGTTTTCCGAATCTATGTCCAAACGTACGTGAACCTGCAGGGTCACACACTTAATGGGCTGGGACGCATTAATTTGGATTGGATCCATAATTAATGGACCTCGTGGGCTTAGCACACTGATAGGCCCTGGTTTAGGGTTTCATCTCATTGCTATATAAGGAGTGGAGGAGGGTGGGTGCAGGGTGTGCTTTTCCTACGGTCTAGAAGTGTTTCACCCAAAACCCTAGCCTCCTCCTCTCGCTGCCCCTGCCGAGCGACCAGGTGTTTGCACACTGGCGCACGGCGTTTCATCCCCGGACGTGTGGACTACTGTGGTGACGCTGCTGCGACTGCGATGTGGGAGGACGATCCACGACGAGGCGAGGACGATCCACTACATCAACACGCGAAGGATTCCGCAACTGCGCGTCTAGTGGTAAACTAATCTATGATCCCCTTCTTGCGAGTAGCTTTCTGGTTATGCGGTATATTTTTTTTATTTTTTGCTAGCGTAGCATACCGCATTCCTCTTCACATATGCACATATATTCACATTTGGGTCATATTCCATTTATAAGGCTTATTACAAATCGAGTTCCTAAGCATTTTGTTGCTGTAAAATAAATCAGTTCCATGGTCCATTCTACATATGCATACATGTATACTACTACTGCTAATTTACTCAATACATGCATATCTATAAGTCTCCTTATTCATGAAACAATTCAAGTCTAGTTCATTTCTTAAATATTTTGGTGTATTCAAATAACGTACTGACATACTAGTATATAGAAATCAACTTTGTTCATTTTAGATTTCTTTTGCACAATTTATGCATTCTTGAAAATTTAATATATTGAGAACAACTTTTAATAGAAAATGTTTCAAATAAAGTTAAAATTCAGATATTTCCATATATTTGGGTTACTGGAAGAATAAGGATTTCAATAAAATCAGTTCCATTCAATTCTCGGTTCATTTGCAACTTTTTTATGTATAGCCTATCTTTCAGCCTTTTCTAAAATTTGAGTTTCAAATTCATCCATTATTCTTTTTAAAAATATATTTGTAAATTCAGAATTTAAATGATTTTATATGAATAGATAAATTTATTTCATCTTATTTGGATTAAATATGCAAAAGATATTCACATTTGAAGTTGGTTCGATTATGAAAATCCAGTGAAAATAGAAAATACGCTTTCAACACTTTGAAAGAGGCTTTTTATTTTTCGCGGGATTTCTTTGAAGTCAGCCGACCGACGGGTGGGGCCTCCGATCAGTGAGAGAGAGTGGTTGTGCGAGGCAAAGAGGCTGACATGGGGACCCGCGCGTCAATCACCGAAAGCAGAGGCCGTCGGTGTGTAGCTTGCCGCCGGCGAAGGAATGCTGGAGACGGTGAGACATCGGTGCAGTGAGCATCACCGAACCTGTGCACACCCAGGGGTGGTACCGGTCCGGTCGAAGGTGGGCCAGGGTGTGCTGCCACCGAGAGCAGGCAGCGGCGGCCCAGGAGGTCAAGCCACGTCGTCGATGGAAGGCCGATCAGACCTAATCAATTCCAAATTAAACTTCTACGGGTCCTTAGCATTCCATTTTACCAGATAATGACCGAAGGGATTGATCGAGTTGGCTTGCCACCGTGCGTCGTGCTTGGGGAAGAAGGGTCAAAGAGGCGGCGACCTACGGTGGATGAAACCTAAAACAAATTGAGAGGTTTTGATCCTTATGAGACACTGATGCTAACAAGTGAAGGAATTAGACAAAGACTATGTATACCATCTCAATTAGACTTCAGGCCAATTCTAGGGTTCTTCAGCTATCTGATAAATGGTAGCAAAGGAGAAGAGACGAGCAGCTCTCTGCGACCCTGAAGCGGTATTTATAGCCGGAGTTGGGGTGTAGATAAGGCCGGCCCCAGGTGAACTCGACTAGCTGAACTTGGCGCGGTTCTATTCTTCTTGCGCCAGATAATGATCACAGCACATAATTACAGAGTATGTGTCGGGACCCGGATTTGCAAATCCGAAACCCTCTGTGTATACTGCACTAGTCCAGGATCACGCTAGTGCACACAGTGGAAACATAGATGAAATATCATTCCATACAACGAATTAACTAAGAAGAAGCAAATTATTATTGAATAAAGCAAACGACCTTATGGTCAATGTTTACACCATTATGCCTTAAGGGCTTAAGAAACAAATAATTATTGCGTGAAAAAGATAACTTGAGCCATTCGACATGCCACGGCAATAAATGCGAACGCCTTCCTAATCTCGTAGTCTTCATAGAATTCCTCCTCATGAGATTCATTATCTCCTTGAGAATCGATCAACAAGGGCATAAAGCCGTGAGTACAAAAGTACTCGACAAGCCGTAGGGAATTGATGCAATATATTTATGCGGCTTGACAAGGATGGCTATATAGTTCATTTGCGAAAGCAACAACTTGAATTAAAATACGATAAATAGATTGAAAGCATATTTATGAAAAGATAAATAAATAACTGGTAGATCAATGATAGACAACAAAACAACAGTGAACTCCCCGTTCACATCCCAACAATTCCACATTCCACATTTTATGAAACACTCTATACCCCGTGTGAAATTCCCGGGCTTGTCCATGACCGCGGACACGGCTATTCGAATAGTTTTACACTCTGCAGAGGTTGTACAACTTTACCCACAAGACATGAACATCTCTCTGTGCAAACGTTACTAACACACTTCCTTTGGTGTGTCGCGGAGATATCATGACAAAGCCTTTACAATGCAATTGTCTAAGCTCGATGCGCCGCTAAGGTTTCGCCCATTAGGGCCCCTCTTGCGCCTTGCGAATTTACCCGTCCATCCGGAACCCACACCACCAATGGCGTACTCAAGGCTAGACATTGCAAATTAATCGACTAAGTATGTCCCATTCGGACATGTGGTAGTATGCGGTTAGGCCCAGTTCAATGGCGCACAAGATTAAGTCCTTAAGTTGTCTCGGGCAAGACATCCACATCCCAATGTGCTAGAAAGCACCCCTTCTCGCACATTCACTTGCGAGGAAAACAATTCGTTCAACCAAGACCAATGGCAAACCTCGCCATGGTACAACAAATCTTATAACGATGGCTAACGCCACGATTCAATATCTCATTAAGTCAAGATTAACATTATTCAATGTGTGACATGAATCCCAACGTATATCTCGCATGTCTAAGCATAGCTACGATAACCCAATGTTGGTGTAATAATTATGTCCAACTAATAATGTCCCAACCTAGGTCTAACAATGGATACATGGCATACAACTAATCAAGGTGGCATAATGTCAACTAGGTATACATCTACTCCCATTAAATAAGCATTGATACACAAAATAGCATGCAATTGTAATAAAGTAAATTACTTTTGCAAACATAGGATCAATATGATCAAAGGATTACGACTTGCCTTGTTGATCTAGTGCTGAATCTTGGTCTTCAAAGTCTTCGTTCGCTCCCTCGGAATTAGCGTCTACCGGAAAAGAAGCAACGAAACCAAATAAATACAAAACAGAGACTCAAACAAGCTCAAAACTGAAAATAAATGGCTCTGGAAGATAGATCTTGATTTTAGAAAAATTTAGAAACTTGAACCGCCTCAATCGGAGTTCGTATGAGCGAGAACAGGCCTCCGAAAGATTAAATTCAGAGAAAATACAGAAAATCAGAAAATCAGAATTTCTGGATTTATTTTTATACGGAAAAAGGATTTATTGCGCAATCGCTGACGTCATCGGGTTCACGGTGGACTGGGTCCACGGCACGGCTTCGGTCCACCGTGCACTCGGCGCGACGGCCGACGTCGGCGCTGCGTCAGCGGGTGAGGTGGCTGGCGACATAAGCGCCACGCCAAAGATCGACTTGCGGCCACGCGTCGCGCATCTGGCGAGAGGGCCAGATCGGACGGCCAAGGAGGTGGGATTGCGGCAGTGGCGACGCGGCGAGATCTGGAGCATCGGCTTGAGATCGGACGGCTGAGGTTCTCGGCAAGGTACAATGGCGAGGCAATGGCGCGACTTACGGAGGCGAGGAAGAAGGCGGCGCGCACGGCGAAGATGTGACGGCTCGGACCGGGACAAGGCGGAGCAGGGTGAGGCGGCGCGGCAATGTGGAGAGACCAGCGGCGGTGGCGAGAGCGCACCGGCGAAGAAAAAGCGGCGGAAGCCGGCAAGGGTGGCGGACTCGGTGAGCTCGCCGCAGGCGGAGGGCGAAGTCTCGGCGGCGAGACGGAGGGCAAGCAAGCGGCGCGAGGCGGCGGACCTCGGGTGGGTGCGGCACGGCTTTATAGCCTCGGGGCGCACAATGGACGCGGACTCGAGGCGGCGGCGTCGCGGCGGCGGGACTCGAGTCGGCGGCGGCTAGGGTTTGTGGCGCGATCTCGGCCCGCACTGCGTGGCGTCGTCGGACGGCCGACACACATTGGTGGGAAGCGAGCGGCGAGTGCTGTGCGAGAGATGGGTCGAGTGGAGCGGGCGGGCGGCGTGGTGTGGGAACAATGGAGCGGATTCGGCCGAGGGCTTTTGTAAATAAAATCATTTTTCGATTTAAGAAATATCCAGAAATTCGAATAAATGCAAATAAATTCAAATAAATATCAAATAAATTCAGAAAAATCCCCAAAAATACATAAAAATTCCTTGGAGCACAATGAACCCAACTAAAACTGAAATTCTTGAGTTTGATGAATAGTTTAGTCAAATTAAATCCTTTTCTTTATGGAAAATTCAAATTAAGCTGGAATTAATTCAAGAAAATGCAAATGGTTTATTTTTGAATTCAAACATTCCAAAACTTCAAATTTTGGGATGTTACAGTATGGCGGTTACGTAGGTTGGTCAGAGGTAGATGCTAGACTAGGTGACTTGGCACTGCAATTTGCTAGAGATGATGCGGCTACAGGAAGCACGAGCATGGCTTCGGGACTCTGGCGATCCAAGGGAGAAGAAGATGGGGGCTGAGGTTGTCGGGTGGTCCCATACAGTAAGTCGGCCCCATGTGTAGGTGATGGAAGGGGTGAAGTGAAGTGAAGCGAAAATGGGAACCGACTGAGAATAGAAGGGAGTTGAGTTCAATGGATCCATTAGCAATCGTGTTGCCAATTTAATGAACATTTTATGGTGTGTACGTTAGATAAGGAAGATTATCCTGTCAAATTTTCAGCTTGAGATAATATTCGAAGAATTTATAAAACTTCTGGCAATGCACTGTGAACAGATTTCAGTTTTCTGTTTTTAAATTTTCTGGGAGTCTACATCTCATCAATAATTTTTGAAACTTTTTGTAAAGTTTTAGAATGGGCATATTAGTCACCTATAAAAGTTTCAGCTCTAGATATTTTATATTTAATTTATAACAATTCTGACATTGATATTTTGACATTTTCATCTTTTCTATTTTGAATTTTTATAATTATCAATTTAATCATTATTTCCTGATATTTTTACTGTTGATGACCCTATCTAGTATGAAGATAATATAAAAATTTTGTATCGAATTTATGACAGATTAATTTCTGACATATTTACTGTTTGTACTCAAGAGCCATTGAATTACCTTTCTTTTCATCTTTTAATATATTGATATGACTTTTAAATTAAATTTTTTGGGTTTTGGATAGCTCATTTTACAGGGATTTTTCTTATTTTGTTGATTTACAAATCTTTTCTTATCACTTATCCAAAGTTTAAATGATTAACAAAAGGGATTTTCCATTAAAGCAATAATCAAAGAAAGCCAAGAAAATCCAGAGAAAATTCAGAAAAACCACGAAAGTGCAAGATAAAACTTAATTAAATATTTTATTTGATTTTTTATTTTTATTAAATTTTCAGGATGTTATAAATATAACCCCTTACAGAAATCTCGTCCTCGAGATTTGTGAGGTCAAGGAAAGAGTTTAAAGATGGATGATTTCAAGTAGATCTAAAGAGACAAGATGATTTCAAATTATCCTAAGTTCTGGTGGAAACTGTATTTATGAGGAATGTACCTGGTATTGACTCAGGTATGCCATGTTTGATGTCTTGAGTTGGAGTAGATGCAGATCTAGGGGCTTGTTGGCCTCAGATTCTTGACGTCGTCCTTGCAGTTGCTATATAGCTTCATGGGATTGAGAACGAGATGGATTTTGCTTCTTCTTTGGGCAATTATTGGCATAATGCCCACGATTACCACAATAGAAGCAAATAACATTGGTTGCCTGGTTTTGAGTACCAGATAGCTGTTCATTGGTGATGTTGGAGGGATGAACATATGGTGATTGAGATTGGGAATGGAGTTGAGCAGAATTCTTCTTAGGACAAGTGTTTTTGTTCAAGCGCCTCTTCTTTGACTGATTCCTCGGGTAGACTGCTTTAGATTTTATTCCTCCTACTCTTGGAGTTATAATCTTGACTAATGTAACTTCTGGTATGACTATGGTTGCATGAGATATTTGCTCTTCTTGTGGGTATTGCTTAGCAAGATGGCCCCTTTTGTGACAGTTGAAGCACTCATGCTTCTCACGAGCCGTCTTGTTGGGTACAATTGTATGCACAATACTATCTTCCTTATGAATCTCAACTTGTTTGTTAGGACATTTCCTTTTCCATTGACCTTCTTCTTCACACAAGAAACATGCTGATGGCGATGGCCATTTACTACTTCCTGGATGAAGGCAGTAAAGGTCAAGGTGTTGTTTCTTTAACTCCTTAAGCAATATTTTCTGTGCAGCTAGTTTTTCATTTCTTATTGCTAAATCTTGAGCAACTAAGGCTCGGAATTTCTCTCACTAATGGTGAATTGCATTGGCAACTATCGGATCTAGGGGGCATTGAGTTGGGCAATGATCTTGACCTTCACAAAGGTAACAAGTGATATTGCTCATGGGACATTTTCCAGAAGAATGATTTCCTTCACAGCTGGAGCAATTTATTGCATGCTCATCAGCAGTATGTCCTATTTCTCCATAGCGAATGCAAGCATGATCTTCGAATTGGTTGGGTTGACAACACTTCAAAGAACAACGCTTAGGTATCGAATAAGATGTAGGAGCAGGTTTCTGATATGATCCATTTCCTTTCCTGGCGAGAATTGTGCCAAGGTTGGAATTGTTCTGCGCTAGATGCTGGAGAAGAAGGGTGTGCGTCTGGCAATTTTGTTCAATTATGGCTAGCAATTGCGCCACGATCTGAGATTCTAGCAATCGTTCTTTTGAGTTAGTTTCTTGTGAACCTTGGGGAGGTAGGGAGCTATGATGATTGCTATACTGAAAGGGGAGCGCCATAGCTGAATGTTGAGTATTTGGTTGAACTGGGGTAGGATTATCATCTCTTGGTGGTTGAGAGCCTTGCGCGATTTTACTTTCCAAGATTTTGCTGAGAGACCTTGTCATAGGCATCCTGCAACAACGTTTGACAATATGTTGGAATCAGAGAGAGATGGTCAGATAGGGGTTAACTAGGTCACAAGGCAACATTTTGTTCATTAAAATATTATTTGAGAATAATCTTTACTTGGATTAAATATTATTGGTCAGTTTTTTTAAGGCAACGTTTCGTTCCTTAAAATTTTCTTATTTAAATTTTCTTATTAAATAAGGGTTGGCACATCGTAAATTTCAACCTCATGGTTTAACATTTACGAGAGTAACTTGGAAAGCAATACAAAATATTTACAACAAAAATTCAATAGAACAGTAAATCTATATATTCAACATAGTACGTGGAAGGGATGTAGGTCTTTCTTCTACTTGCCTAACCATAAGTATTTCTGCACAAGAGTTTGCTATATGACTAGAGTAATGTGTAACTTGCATAATACTGTCTTTCAACATAGGCTATTTGGCGACGAATTTTCTTTTAACCTTTGCACCACTTGCTGATGTTGATATTCCAAAGCTTCTATGAAGTCGAAGATGCTTTGTCACCTCCATCTTTTCGAAGTTGTTGACATATACGTCACAACGTTGTTGACTTGCTACTGAAATTATTTTCAAAAATATTTGTTGGTGGTTTTTACTAAGCAAAAGGATAAGGAAAGATATCTTTCTCGGAAGAATAACGTAGGAGTGGAGAGAGAAAGTTCAACAGAGAGGAAATGAGTATATGAGATATGCAATAAGAGGAATGAGTATTTTAGAAATAATGAAACATCTAACATGTGTCAGTTCACCAAGTTTCCCATAACCGTAGGCACGGCTAATCGATTAGATTTACACTCTAAAGAGGTGTACAGCTGAAAGTTCAAGCTCCATTAAGTTGGTTTTGGTGTTAATGACAAATCCAATATTGAGACTAACTCTTTTGATAATCATAATATTGATTAGTCTCAATTTTTATTTAATGATAAATCTTTTATGAGACTAACTCTTTTGTTGAGCTTAACTCTTATTAGTCTCTTTTGGATGAAAAAGATGGAAATATCAAAGGTATGCATTCAAGTTCATATTATCATATTTTGTTGCATTCTTTGATGTCAAATATGTTATGATTTTATTGATAAATATAAATGTGAGACTAACGTGTTTATTGAGTATATTTTTGAATAGTCTCATGAAAAAGAAAAATGGAAATCCAAAACATATGTATCCAATGCAACTTTATTATTTTTAGATACATTTCCTTCATTCAGGATAAGGGTGAACTCCACCATTGTTTTAACCTTAAGATGTGCATTTTGTTTTCGAATCTATATATACATGAATGCACACATTTAGGGGGAGTTCATGATTTACCTTGATGTTTCAATAGTATTGATCTAATTCATCTTTCTATATCAAGGATCATTACTTTGAAACAATCCCTTGAGTATATTTAACTTGTGTGTTGTAGTATACTCATGGCAATATAGGATGTAACATCCCAAAATTCACCTAAACATTATTTTATTGTCGTTTGTGTATTTTATGATTTTCTGGGATTTATTTGGATTTTTCTGAATTTATTTGAATTAATTGCAAATTAAGTGTTTTGGCCTTCTCATTGAAAACTATTTAAATTTATGCAAAGTTAAAATAAAGTTTTGCCAAAAATATTTTATTTGAGTTCAAAATGTCTCAAAGTATTTTTGAGAATTTTCTGGGATTTTTCCTGATAATTTAATTGCCTAAAACTAAGTAAATGAATTTATGTATTTATTTAAATTGGGAAAACCCGAAAGCGTTGTGAGCGATGTTGGGCGAGCCCATCCTTTGTGCGGCTTTTGGCCCATGTTCTAGAACTCGACTGAGGGCCGTTGGATCCTCATCTGAGGGTTGATAGCGTGCCGAAACCCTAGCCCGTCTCGGGCGTCCGTCCCGTGTACGTCCTGGATTCGTCCGCGCCGATCGCTTTGTGGCCGTCTGTTGTGACACGTGGAGGGCTGGATTTGCGTCGTCTTCGTCGTGTCCGATCTGTACTCCATCGCCGCGCCATCTCCGCGTTCGCAAGAACTTCGCGCTGTGCACGCCTCCCAAGGGCTATAAAAGCACCGCCGCACCCCCCCCTCCCGAGGTTCCTCTTGCTGCGCCGCAACCGTAGCCTCCTTCTCCGTTGCTTGAAACCTCTCCATCTCGGAGATTGAGCTCGCCGGAGTTGTGCCGTCACCCGAAGCCGTTCTTTCCGTCGTTTAATCGTTTCAGTGTCTCTCCACCGCAGCCACGTGCCTCATTGGGTTCACCGCATCACCCTCTCCCAGATCCGCTCTAAGTCGCGCCCTATCCGGTGCTTTTCCGCCATCAAGAGTATCTTCTTCCTCGGCTCCGATAAGCCCGCGCCACCGACCTCGCCGTCGTGCCGCTCGTTAGATCGTGGCCGTCCGATCTTCTGTGAACGCATCGGATTAAGCCACGTAAGTGCTGTCGTTGCCATCATCCGGGACCGTCCGATTTTCCACGGGTGGTTCCGATCCTGCCACGCGTCGACAATCAGGCGCGCATCGTGGGCGGTGCCATAGCCAGTCAGACGTAGCCGCGTGTCGGCACGGGTGCCGAAGAGACGTGGACCGGGTCCACGGTGGACCAGATCCAAACCGTGGACCGGGTCTGTGGACCGTGGTGACGTGGCGGCTCGTGATTGGTCCGGGCGATGGTGACGTCAGCATGATGCAGTAATTCAGTTTTGAGTATAAAAATAATTCGGTTAAATCTGATTTTCTAATTTCTGTAATTTTAATATTTATTCAAACTTCAAAAGGCTATATCTTTTGCATTTTAACTCGGATTTGAGTGATTCAAATTTCTAAAAATTTGTAAAATTTAGATCTATTTAATGGTTAATTTTAATTGATTTTTGGAGTTCATTTGCTCTCTATTTTGGTATTTATTTGCTTTTCTTCTTCGGTACGCGTAGATGTTGAATTGTGCGACGCTTCGGAGGAAGATTCAACAACTCAAGATCAAGTTTCAGAGCAAGACCAGAACCTATTCCAAGGCAAGTTGTGCTTTGATCATGTTGAACCCATGTTTATACAAATGCTATATTGTTTTACTCTATTGCATAGTATTTCAAGTATAAAGTTGTTTTCAATTAAGTTGGGATTTAGCTGTTATACCAGATTGATCTATACCCTACCTTGTCATTTGTATGCCATTATCTATTGTCACCCTAGATTGGATCACTATAGTTGGTTGATATTGAAATCAACATGGGATGGTTAGATCGTCATAGTTGCTTAGCCGTGCCACGTCATCATATGTACATGAATCATTGATAATTAATCTTGACTAATGGAATATGGAACGATGTTATGAACTTATGTGTCATGTGGGATCACACAACGAGATTGAGTTGTTTGTGGCGAGTTATGTCACGCAACGATGTTGAATTGTTGATGGCACGTGGTGCTTGGTAATCAACTGGGTGATAATCACTTAGATTGGGGCAAGTGACAAGGAGCGAGTATGCCAAGGTGGGCCCAATGGGCAGAGGGTATGTGGATGTCTTGCCTTGATCACTCTAAGGACTTAACCTTGCAAGCCTTTGACCTGAGTCAATCATGCAACCACATGTCTGGTATGGGCCAGCCTAGCTGATTAAATTGCAAATGTCTTAACTTTGGTACTATCTTGGTCGGTGTGAGTTCCCGAGTTATGGAGTAATTCACATGGTGCAAGAGGGGGGCCCTGGACGTGGTAACCAGTCCCACCAGTGTTGAAACCTTAGCGGGTGGTACCGGGTTAAGCCAGCGCATTGTAAAGGCTTTGTCATGATCTCTTCGCCGACACACCAAAGGAAGTGTGTTAATTGCATGGCACCAAGAGACGATCATGTCGTGTGGGTAAAGTGCATAATCTCTAAAGAGAGTGTAAACCTATTCGAATAGCCGTGCTTGCGGTATTGAGCAATGCTCGGGAATTACAGTTAAGGGTTAGTTTAATTAAATGGAAAACTTGGTTGGGATGGCAGATTGCCATATGGAAGGTTGGAACTTGATTTAGGATTGGAAACTTGGTTTACGTGAGAAATGTTGAATCTTTCTATTATCGTTATTTGTTTTACGGTCTTTACAATCTATTTATTGTATTTATTCATAAATGCTGCTTTGTTGCAAAATAACCATGATAGCCTATCCTTTGAAATAAGCCCTGCATATAGCTATGTTAGAATTGCATTACATGCACAACTTGTTGAGTGCTTTATGTACTCACCCTTGCCAACAACATCATCGGTTGAGGAGTCTACATCTATCTTTGGAGGAGGAGTTCCATGAGGAGAGGCGAATGTTTAGGCGCGAGCCTTGTTAGTTACTGTGGTATCTTGAGGGTTATCTACGTTTTCATTCATTGCGATTTAATATGTTGTTCAGCCTTGCGAGGCATAGTCATGTAAGTGGACCATAAGGTCATTCAACTAGTAGTATATATCATATGATGTCTTTCATAATGCTTTCGCTATGTTTGGTTGTGATATTTACTTATGTTGAGCCTGTGTGCACTAGCGTGATCCTGGACTAGTGCGGTATACACAGAGGGTCCGGATTTGCATATTCGGGTCCCGACATAGGATGAACTCCAAAGCAATCTCAAATTGATTATGTGCATATTGATTCCATGTTCAATTATTTATATGCACATATATGCAATGGAGTTTATTCTATAATTAATGGTCTTAAGAGTATTGATCCCTTTCCACCACTCCATATAAATTGGATCATTACTTTTAGATTCCATCGAATTGAGTATATAAAACTTGTGTAGTTAATATATACTCATGATAATTTAAATACAATTTAAATTGTGTTCGGTTGCCATTCAATCAACAAAGAACTAGTCATGTGTTGATGGTTCACTTTGTTGATCCTAGGGCAATCGAAAGTTCTTGTGTATATGAAGCATTAGTTGCATTAGTATACTCAAGAAACAATTAATTTTTCAATCATTTGTCTTTGGATTGTGGTATCATCAAAGAAAAATATCAAAGGATCTTGGGAGCATCCATTATGTGTTAATAGAGTGCAATGATGATTGAGATAACCATGTGTTTTGGACTAACACTTTCAATGAGTTTGAAATAGGTTAAGTCCAAGGTTGAGATGGATAAACGGGATAAGTACATCATCATGTGTTGATTAGCTTCAAAAGAGGATCCCGAAGCTAAGACAAGGGGAGTTCATCATGTGTTGATGAACAAGATGAAGATCCCTACGTGAAGAGAAGATGATTGGTCATCATGAAAGCTCCAAGTGGTTGCGAGAGGCAAAGGTAAAAACTAGCTAGGGCTAAGGATGTGTTCCTAGCCTTTTACCAGTCTCGGTGTTTAGATGGGAGACCGGGTTGCTAGTATAGGTTGCCGTACTATTAAGAGGGATCGAGTCTTATAGCTTGAGCTTCATCATGTGTTGATGAACTCAATCCGGTTCACTCTAGCTCACTCTCTTGTTTGTATTTTGCATGAGCTAAGTATTTGCATGTGTTGCGAATAAGGGAGCTCATGCTCGCTTCTTATTGAATCTTGATCGATTTGGTTTTTGCATGGAGCTATGGATTTGCATGTGTTGCAAAAAGGGAGATAGCTCATGTAATTTGGTTTATGTGGTTTTTGCATGGAGCTAAGTTTTTCATGTGTTGCAAAAGGTGAGTGCTCATGCATCAGTGTTTTAGCCTGTGATTTGATCATGTGTTGATCATCACAAGGCTAAGTAAAGTTTATGATTTTTATATTTTCAAATGTGTTTTGCAAAAAATCTAGAGGTTATGGTTTTGATCCTAGAGCATGTATTGGCATTTGTAAATGTGTTTTGCAAAGTGTCGGGATCATGTGTTGATCCTTACATGGCTAGAGGATTGATCTCATGGGTTCTCGGTTTATTTGTAAATGTATTTTGCAAATTATTTTGATCATGAGTTGATCATCAAATGGCATAAGATTTGATCTTATTGACTCTTGCTAGCTTGTAGTCATGCTCTTGATCAAGTCTATGTGAGGGATTTCGAGAAAATCATATATTGGACTTGAGTGACTACATTGGACTTTATGTTTTGTGATATTTAAAAATATCTATGGTTGTTTAAATCTTGAGAAATGGTGGATATTGTAGCCCTCGTGGTAAGCTTTGCATAGAGTCCAAGATCACCAAAATCGGAGTTTGGAGTAAAAAGTTATGAGCGTTTTAATAGCTGAAACAGTGGTAGCACCGCCCCTACATGGGCGGTAGCACCACCCGAGCGGTGCTACCGGCCCTAGATAGGTGGTAGCACCGCCCGGGGCAGTAATACCAGCCCAGAGGCGACGTAAAAACTCTAGAGAAGTGTTCTTTAGTTGAAATGGCCGGTGCTACCGGTCCTAGATGGGCGGTAGCACCGAGGGTACTGTAGCAACGTCTAGTTTTTTGTGTTTTTAATGCACAAAACTAACCATTGAGCCTGGGGCTAGTGCTACCAGTCCTAGATAGGTGGTAGCACCGGATTTTGCTGATTTTTGGGCATTTTGCCCCCAACGACTAGTTTTCTTGAGGGGCTATAAAAGGGCCCAAGCTAGGAGGGTTTTGTTGCTGCTCTAGCACCCATTTGAGGTATTCTTGTGAGAGCAAAACCCCAAGAGTTCATAGAGCCATATTTGAGTGATTTGAGATTAAATTGATTTAGAGTTTCTTGTGTAGAATATCTTTGGTGTTGATTTGCTTTCTCTTGAGCTAGTGTGAGCCTCTCCTCTACATTGTGCATGTGTTGCATTTTGTGAGCAAGGAGAGAAGCCTCTAGTTGCATGTGTTGCATCTAGAGAAGGATTGAGCATCCTTGTGCATGTGTTACACTTGGTGAGGATCAAGCAACAGGCTTGACTTGTTACTCTTGGTGTTTACCAACACTTAGACGGCGTGTGGAGGCATCGTGCGCGGTGATCTTCTCAAAGAGACTGTGAGAAGGCCCGGCAAAGTTGTGAAGGTCGGAGCTCACCTACCCGGAGCGGGAAAGAGCTACCACTAGTGGAATCGAGGCGGGTGCTCAATTCGTGGAGCTGGTCCAAAGAGGTTTGGGCTAGCCTCAATGTGGATTAGGGGAGACCGGCAAGTCTCCGAACACCATGGTAAAACATCGGTGTGTCTCTTTGTGTTTCCTTTCAATTCTCTATTTACATTATTGCAATTTACATTCCTAGAATTAAATTGATTGATTGTCTTTAGAATTATATATTCTTGAGTAGAGACATAATTAGCTAGTGCACTTAGTGAGCCTAGTTGATTTAGGCTTTAATTTGTCAAAAACTTAGTTTATCGCTTCCGCATTGATTATTGTTTAGGTTTTGACATAGAGATCAATAGAGCGTGTATTTAGTGAGAAGAATTTTTAAAGTCACCTATTCACCCCCTCTAGTCGGCATCCTTGATCTTACAATAGCTTTACCCACAAGAAATGATCATCTCTTTGTGCAGCGCAATTGACACACTTCCTTTGGTGTGCCGCAGAGAGATCATAACATAACCATTACATTACCTAGATATGACTTTACACCAGCCTGGGACGTTAAACCCATACTATGGTAGAACTCAAAGCAAAGAAATGATGGGAACTCCCCATAGCATGGCGTACACCGTTGCATTGGTAAGTAAAAACCCCTACAAACAGACATAGAAAGGAATGCCTGTACTATCTCCCGCCTTCCATAGTGCAAAACCATATCTAAATAACTTAATAGGTCAAGTGTAACGACCCCCATTTTAACATAGAATGCAAAAATGGAAATCTAATGTGCATACAGTACTAGTCTCATAATCAGTGGCTAGCACGCACATTTACAATAATTGATATCACATCCATACTCTTTATTACAAATGATAATGGTAATTTATACAATAAGGTCTTACAAAACATATTGAAATGCAGCGGAAAGAATCAAAAGTCTTGTAGTGTGCCCATCCAACCCTCAGGCAACAGACAAGGCATAATGTCAGGACCGGATTTCCAAATCCGAACCCTCTGTGTATAACCCGTGCTAGTCCAAGAAAAGTTAGCACACACAGTGGAAACAGTGATGACAACACATCCATATCACGAAGCATATAGTATTAATTAAGCAAAAGAGTATTAGCCTTATGGCCAATTATTAAAAATAAGCAGCCTCATGGCTTGAGTTCAATAAGAAACGGCGGAAATGAAATAATAGCAATAAAGTAAGCCCATCCATTTGCCCAACAGGCAATTGACTGGGGTACGCATCCTAGTAATCTGGATCGCCTTCATCATAACCACAAACATAGAACTCGTAGTCACCTTCGACTTCTGCGGACTCCTCTGTGGAAAGTTAGGAATGTTGCAAGGGTGAGGACAGAATGTACTCCGCAAGTCTTGGAAACATAATGCATGATAACTATATGCAAGGCTAAACAATTGAAGGCATAATATGGCTCTTTTAGCATAAAGCAAAGTTTAATTGTAAATACCAATAGTAATTTCACAAAACATCATTTGACCAAAATGTAAATATCATAGTAATTGAATTTGATATGACAACTAAAGCAGGTTCTAGCTACCTGATTGGCTCCATCTGCCAAACCATAACCCGAGAGTTCTATCTGCTCACGGATTCCCAAACCACCATTTTCATTTAAAACAAAACCATAAAATCAATAATGTGCAAGCGTACCTCGCCTGCCCTTGACCGTGGGCACGGCTACTTAAGTAGTTTTAACTCTGCAGAGTGTGTATAACTTTACCCACAAGACATGATCAACTCTTGTTGCCAAGCTATCAACACACTTCCTTTGATGTGTCGGCAGAGATATCATGACAAGGCCTTTACAATGTATAACCCCAATATTAACATCGCCCGCTAAGGTTTCACCACCGATGGGTTCTAGCTGTCCAGTCGAAAGCCCCCTCTTGTGCCTGCCACCATCTGGCACTCACCAACTGGCGAAGCTAATAACGAGACGCACAAATTATTTAGCCAGGTCGTACCCATATAGACTTGTGGTTGTACGGTAGTGCTTGGTCCATGATAACACATGCTTCGGTCCTTAATTGACTAGGGCGGAACATTCACATTCCAAGGTCTCGTGCTTTCTGCACCCACCAAACATCCATCTGCCCTGGTCTAAACTATATTTTCCACTTTATTTCATTTAAATAAAGTAGCAACACCAATTACCGCAACATTACAAATAAGTTTAAACAATGTTTGAAATGATTCCCATAATGGCATAATACCGAAACGTTTAAGCTGGACTAAACCGCTCAACCATCCCATGCTAATCTACTGGTTATCTCTAAATAAAATATCTAATATCATCTATGGTGGAAAAGGTTTGTCATGATTAATGTCAATGAGGGTTTTACAAAGCTGGCATTTAACTAAACCCTAAAACTATATTTAAAGTACATTGCATAAAGTAAGCATGCATAATTTAAAACAACATAAGCTTTTCATAAAACATGGGATCAATATGTTCAAGTAAGACTTGCCTTCGCTGCCTCCTGCTAATTCTACCTTCAACTGCTGATTTGCTTGAGCTTCGACTGTGTCGTCTGATAGAAAGATTATGCCGCAATTGATGGATTGTATTCCAGGGAAGGGGAATTACATATAGAGGGAGAGTCCGGTTGGTTTAGGAAACAAACCGGACTCCTTCCTAGAATACAAAGATATATTCTATCTATACCCTCCTTCCTAGAATACAAGGATATATGCTATCTATAGCCAAACCTGCCTAACAGACTAGGATATATGCTATCTATAGCCAAACACGCCTAATGACTAGGAGGTGGCGGCAATATTCGAACACTTCGCGATACAGCGTCTAGGCATGGCGATGTTGAGACCGGACCGAAATCAAGAAGGCAGAGGAGGGCAATCCCTTTGTGAAGATGTCAAGAACCGTGATGTTGTCGGGACATGAAGAACACGGACATCACCGATAGCAACCCGTTCACGAGCAGTGAAGATCAATCTCGACATGCTTCGTGCATTGATCTTTGGACCGGGTTGGTGGAGAGATAAACCGCCGGCGTTGTCGCAATAGACAAGAGTGCTGCGTATCAGCGGACTGTGGAGCTCCTGAAGGAGTTGGCGCAACCAGCAAGCCTCAGCTACTCCATTGGCGGCGACCACTGCTCTCGCCCAACCTTTGGAATGAGAAACCGTGTGCTAACGCTTCGACGACCAAGAGACGAGGTTGTCGCCAAGGAACACCGCATATCCAGAGGTGGATCTGCGTATATCTGGGCAACCCGCCCAATCAGCATCAGTGTAGACCACAAGCTCGAAAGCGAAAGATCGACGAAGGAGAAGGCCGTAATCCAGAGTGCTTTGAAGGTAGCGTAGGATGCGCTTGACCGCAGTCAGATGGGGCTCCCGAGGATCATGCATGTGAAGGCACACATGCTGAACTGCATAAGAGATGTCCGGCCTGGTGAAGGTGAGGTACTGGAGAGCACTGGTGAGGCTCTGAAACTGGGTTGCATTGCTGACTCGGGCACCGGAGTCTGAGGGAACCTTGGCTTGAGTATCCACAGGTGTGGTGCATGGTTTGCAGTCAGCCATGCCAGCCCGCTCGAGAATGTCAAGTGTATACTGACGCTGAGACATGAATAAACCATTGAAGCGGCGCTGTATAGAAATGCCCAGAAAATGATGAAGCTGACCAAGATCCTTCATAGCGAACTCCCGCTGTAAAGCAGAGATGGTGCGCTGCAACAACTCTGCGCTGGAGGCTGTAAGAACAATATCATCAACATATAGCAGCAGATGTACCGTCTCTGAGCCGCGGTGGTAGATGAACAGCGAAGTATCGGATTTGGCCTCAACAAAACCAAGGGAGAGCAAGTAAGTGGCGAAGCGGCTGTACCAGGCCCGAGGTGCCTGCTTAAGTCCATAGAGGGACTTGTTGAGGCGGCAGACCAGATCCGGCTGAGCAGGGTCAATAAATCCAGTGGGCTGACTACAAAAAACTGTCTCAGTCAACGTACCGTGGAGGAAAGCATTCTTGACATCCAGCTGATGCACTGGCCAGTCTCGAGAAAGAGCCAGAGAGAGAACTGTGCGGACGGTGGCAGGCTTCACCACAGGGCTGAAAGTCTCATCATAATCAACACCGGGGCGCTGTGTGAATCCGCGAAGAACCCAACGCGCCTTGTAGCGATCCAGAGAGCCATCAGCATGTAATTTGTGTTTGAAAATCCACTTGCCAGTGACGACATTGGAGTCCGACGGCCGTGGTACCAACTCCCAAGTGTTGTTGGACAGCAGCGCGTCGTACTCTTCCTCCATCGCGCGGCGCCAGTGGGGATCAGCGAGAGCGGCACGACAGGATTTTGGAATCTGCGATAGCTGGTCCGTGATGTAGATGGCGGGGCATCCGGTATCCCTGCTTCGCGCGGGTGGTCATAGGGTGGGGATTGACCACCGAGCGAACAGGGACTGCGCCTTTGGGATGACGCGGTGGCGAAGGGGACTGCGAAGGGAATGCCAGAGGAGCCTGGCGGGGCCGGCGCGAGTACACCCTGAGCGGTGGATCCTGAGAGGTCGTGTGTGGCGCGGGAGAAGATGCTGGGTGGCGCAGGAAGAACCAGTGGTGTGGTCGGAGAACCTGCATGGGAGAGTCGGGAACCAATGGGAAAAACCACCGGATCCGACTCAAGTAAAAAATCCAAGTCATTAGTGGGACTGGGCGAGGCAGCGAAGGGAAAGTCGGCCTCATCAAACACAACGTGACGAGAGATCACGATGCGGTTAGTGGAGAGATCAAGGCACCGGTATCCCTTATGGTCAGAAGAGTAACCAAGGAAGACACACCGGGCGGAGCGAGGGGCAAGTTTATTGGAGGCGGTTGCTGAAAGGTTGGGATAGCAAGCGCAGCCAAAAACTCGAAGATGCTCATATGAAGGAGGGGTACCGAAGAGGGCGATGTATGGGCAGGGGGCGCTGATGGTGGTGGAGGGGAGACGGTTCAACAGGTAGGTGGCGGTGTGGAGGCTCTCAACCCAGTAGCGTGCTGGGAGGGAGGCTTGGAAAAGCAAAGAACGCACAATATTGTTAGTGGAACGAATTATGCGCTCAGCTTTACCGTTCTGAGGGGATGTGTAGGGGCACGACATCCGCAATAGCACGCCGTGAGTGAGAAAGAAGGACCGCGAGGAGGAGTTGTCGAACTCACGCCCATTGTCGCACTGAACAGTCTTGATGGTGCATCCGAACTGAGTGGACACATAAGAGAAGAAATGTGACAGAGTGGTAAAAGTGTCAGATTTCAAACGTAAGGGAAAGGTCCACAAATAGTGAGAGCAATCATCAAGAATTACTAAATAATATTTATAGCCCGAGATGCTGACAACTGGAGATGTCCACAGGTCACAATGAATTAGATCAAAAGTTTTAACAGCGCGGCTGGGGAACGAAAGTCTAATGTGACGACCGAGTTGGCAAGCATGACAGAGTGAATCATGTGTGCTTTTATTACAAATGATAGCTGAAGAACTAGATAATCTAGATAAAGCGGCAGGACCGGGATGGCCAAGACGGCGGTGCCAGGTGGATGGAGACGCGGCAGTAGCTAGGGCGCAGGGGGTAGCAGCACACGAAGGAGAAGCAGCGTGTGACGGGGTGGGCAGGCTCAGGGTGTAGAGGGGCCCGGAGCTATTGGACTGACGATCACATTCTGGTAGCAAGATCCTTCACAGAGAGGCCCGGAGGGTCAAACTCAATAGAGCGATGATTGTCATGAGTGAATTGTGAAGTAAAGAAGATTCGAATAATGTCAGGAGTGCAAAGGATATTGTTAAGGTAAAAGGGGCCGGGAAGAACCGTGTCTCCTACTGAGGTGACCGGTAGAACAGACCCGTTACCGACAATGAGAGAAGAAGGATGCGCAGAATTAGGAGGTCGAAACAATGATATGTTACCGATGTCAGGCGTGGTGTGGTTGAGGCGCCGAGTCCGCAATCCGATTGGTGATAGCGGGGGTGTTCAGTGTCATGGTGCTAAAGGAATTAGCGAGTGATCACGATCCCACTCACGGTCCAGTAAGCCCAGTGGGGAGGTAGCAGTGCGCCAGAAGTCTTATTCTTCTCGCTTTATCACAGGAATGCCGGCAAGGGGGCCAGAGGCGGTGTGAACGGTGGCCCGACCTGTTGGACAGGGGCGCCGAAGGTGGTGCAATGGACGGCAGAACTGCTTCGATGATAGGGGGCCGTTGTTTCTTTGTAGAGGAGGGCGTTGCTGCTGTCCTCCCGCAGACAAGCCAGGCCACATGGAGATGGTACCCGTCCATGGGTTGTAGAAAGTCGGCCAGGGAGCGCCACCCTTGCCGTTCCCGTTCCGGCGGTTTTTGCGGTTGTTTTTGGAGCCGGAGCCACCGTTCGAGGTGTTGGGGGGCGGAGCGGCCCGCTGGTCGCAGAGGATGGAGCAGGTGGGGCGGGCGAGAGCGCTATTCTGGCTGCCACCGGCGCAAAGAAGCACCAGAGAGCCGTGCCGACCTCCGTGGAGGCCTCGGTTCCCATGGTGATCTCCTCGAGAAGAAGATCGTTTTGGATGGAGTGGAACGTCGGGAACGGGACGCCGCGCTTGAGGAAGGACTTGAGGTGGTCGAAACGTTTGTTCAGACCCCGCAGGATGTTGAGGACGAGGGTGCGATCGGGCAAGACCTCGCCGAGGTCGCGGAGTGCGTCGACCATGCCCTTCATCGTCCGACAATAGTCATTCACGTTCAGATCACCTTGAACGAACGTGCGGAAGGTGGCGTCGAGGTGGAGGGCTCGGGTCTCGCGATTCCCAAGGAACTGGTCCTCGATGGCAAGCCATGCATGGCGCGCCGTGCCCCCGTGCTCGCGCACGGTGTCCTGTAGATCAACGGTGGTCGTGCCTAAGATCCAGGAGAGGACGACGCTATCCATCCGCTCCCAGGACGGGGTGTCGGCGACGTCAGAGAGCACATGGTCGACGAGGGCGTAGCGCTTGAGGGTGAGAAGAACGAGGTCGCGCCAGCGTGAGTAGTGGGTGGAGAGGGGGTTCAGAACAACTGAAACGAATAAATGTATGTTCTGGACGCCGGAGGCATGGGCGTGAAGGTTGGTGATGACGGCGTTCTCGTAGGCGGCGCTGTCGTTGTTGGGGACGATCTGCTCGTCATCATCCTTGGAGGGTGCCACCAGCTTTTCAGCGGCGGCGACTTGGCGCTCCAGGGCTTCGTTGACGGCTTTCTCCGTTTCCAACGCGGCAGCGGCATCACGGACGCGGGCGCGTGCGTCGGCAGCGGCTGTCTTGGCTGCAACGATCGCGGAAAGGAGGGCGTCGAGCTCCTTCTTTTTGGCGGTGATTTCTTCCTCTGCACGCGCAGCGGCGGCGCGCTTCTCTTCCGTCATGGATTCTCCGGGAGCCATGGTAGGCGCCGGCAAAGAAGCAGGGGCGGCGGCGCTGATCTGCTTGTGGCGGCGGCGGCAGGAGGTGAGCGGCGACGGCAGGTCAGGGCGGCGGCGGCAATTGTTGAGCGGAAGCGATATCTCGTGATACCATGATAGAAAGATTATGCCGCAATTGATGGATTGTATTCCAGGGAAGGGGAATTACATATAGAGGGAGAGTCCGGTTGGTTTAGGAAACAAATCGGACTCCTTCCTAGAATACAAAGATATATTCTATCTATATGAAAGGACAGGGGATGTCGCCTAGAGGGGGGGTGAATAGGCGAATTAAAAAATTAAACACTAAATGCAGCGGAATAAAAAATTTGCAGCTAAATAAAATCTCCCGAGGGTCCAAGTCCGGAGTGTTCGGGATTTTTATCCGGATACTCCGAAATATCCGGATGTCAGGGTTTCGAGTCCGGATACTCGGATTGGATCCGAGGACTCAGCCGAGTGTCCGGACTTATCTCGGATACTCAAATGTCCGGACTATCCGGGTTCAGAAGTCCGGATACTCCGGATTTAAGACCTCGAAATGAGATTTTAAATCCCTGCAATTTTTCAACAATCTACTTGAATACAAAAGATCTAAATGCAATCAGGTACCAGGGAATGATGTAGATCTAGAGCCAAACACAACAAAAGAGTAGATCGGGCAATTTCAAGATTCAAAATCAAATACTAAAGCATGAGTAAGAAGCAAACTTGAGACGATGATTTTTCACCGAAGTTCGGATCCTTGAGGGGATCCTACGTCTCCGTTGAGGCGGCTCGGTCACACTTGAGCCGGGGTCTCTTTCAACCCTCTTCCTCCCGGTGTTGCACAAATGCACTCGCCGGTCTTCACTCCTTTGATTCCTTCCCTTACAGAGGCGGAACCGACCTTCACAAACTTCCCACGGCCAACCACACAAAGCTCCGGTGGCTCGTAGGCGACCTCCTAGCCGTCTAGGAGTCCTCAACCTCCAAGAGTAACAAATGCTCACGAAGAACAAGCGTGGAGATGAAATCAAGTGCTCAATCAACTCAAATCACTCACTCCCCAAACTCTTCCCAACCCTTCTCACAAGGGGATCACTTAGATCTAAGGGTAAAGCTTCCTCAAAGCCCCCCACAGCCTCTCAAAATCCACACCAAAAAGCCTCTTCAAAATGAGGGAGGATGGGGCTATAAATAGAACTCCCCAAAATCTAGCCGTTGGGGCGGTGCGCAAGACAACCCGGAGACTCGGATAAATACCGGACACTCGGACAACCCGGAGTGTCCGGACTTAACACCGGATACTCCGGACCAACTGAGAGCACCCACCGAGGGTGTCAACCCGGAATGTTCGGACAAAAACCCCGGACACTCCGGACAACCCGGAGTGTCCGGACTAAACACCGGATACTCCGGATTGCACTGAGCAGCCCGACGAAAACGAGCATAACTTTTGACTCCGGACTCCGGACTCCGATTCCAGAGATCTTGGACTCTACCAAAAGCTAAGAACGAGGGCTATACAACCAACAAGGTCTCACTATCCAATACTCAAAGGATAACCACAGATTTCACAAAGAAATCAAGAGAGACCTACAACCCTCACTTTCCGGCACTACCAACACCACTCTCTTTCTAAGATTCACAAGGATGGATCACTTGAGCACTTGACACATCTAAAAGTCATTCGACATCGCATCCCTCTTAATAGTACGGCAATCCTTAGACTCAAAAATAAATCAAAGATAATATAAGTCTAGAAATAGTCACTTGCCGTCTTTTTTCTTAATGTCGATGCATGAAGACTTTCACCATATAATTGATGACATCTTCACCTTGTCCAACTCGACTCGATTCACCTCATGAGACTCTCGTCCTATCAACCTTGACTTGATCATCCTCTCTGACGATCTCCACGCCAAGTCGATCTTGACTTAGTCCTCAACTCTTGGTGACACCGCCGTCTTGTTGACCTCGGCTTAACGATCATCCTCCAAGATACCTTGGTCATCATACACAGACGGGACCTAATTCTTTCCAAACTACTCATGAAAGACATTAGTCCCAAAAGCTCAATAGATATGAACAAATTGATATTTGTGAGCAATTGATTACAACAAGTGTTTCATATAAAGAAGCACAACATAAATGGAAACACTTGACATAAGAAATGTTCTCTACTAAGTACATCATGATGAATATGTAATTGATCTATATGCACTAGAGAGATAATTGCCAATATGATGAATCAATTAAATCATGGCGAGGATCACAGTCTTTACTTAAATGAAGCACATGATAGAATGTACACGAATTGTACATGTGCAAATAATATTTGGAATAAGAGTAAATATGTGATCCAACTCTAGATTAAACTTCACCAAGAGAAGTGCATGAGAAGATACACAACTAAGACATGCATGCACCAAGTCAATCTATAGCAATATGAAGTTTAACTCTAGTTAATACATGCATACTAAAAACAAAGCACATAATGAACTCAAATGAATATATATGCACAAATAAATATGACATGAACCAATGTGCATATATATAATCAACATGCTACTTGGAGTTCACTATGCATTTGCATGAAAGGAATGCAATAACAAATATAGAATAGATACCAAAATTGCATACCTTATCTTTGCTTAACCATCCCACTTGATTTTCCTCTAAATAGATGAGACTGATACTCAACTAGGCAATAACAAGTTAGTCTCATAGCAATATAATCATATTAGAGGTTTGTCATTTGCTAAGCACTAAGTTAAGCATTTATTTAATTGCATAGATTGTCATTATGAGTGTTTGTCATTAATCACCAAAATAACATAAGTGCCTAGATGCACTTTCAATCTCCCCCTTTTTGGTGATTTATGACAAACCTATTATCAATTGCACCAAATGACAATATTAAGATATTTTAGCATTAAAACAAGCATAAAGATACAATAAGAGATCATACTTACAAATCATCCCTTTTTGTCAATCGATTAGGGGACAATTGATAAATCCATAAATTCTCCCCCTTTTGTCATTAATCCCAAAAAGGTGCTTAAAAGATTCTTATTGTTTATTCAATAAAATTTGTTCTCCCCTTTGATTGCACACTCAATAAAAAGATTAGGGAGAAATAAAATAAAAATAAGGAGCTAGTAATAGGACAATAATATTAAGCTCCCCCTAAATCTAGGCAAGGTATGATACCAATTATTTCCAAGATTTAGGTAATAGATTTTTCTAGTTATACAAATTTAAAGTAGTCATGATTCACAGGATATAAGTGATGCTTAAACATGACACACGAATATGATTTCACATGGAGAAGATTTATTCTTTAAACATCAAGATCATATAGCAAATTTATATAATTTAAGCACATGCTCATGATCAAATTAAATTCTAACAATCAAGATCATATAAAGAAGATTACACAAGAAGGAATTGCTTATATGATCACAAGATGTATACAAGATCATGAATCAAAATTTGTATAAGTGAGATGCACTTTCATGATCAAGAATTTCATAAACTTATCAAGGGCATACCTCTTTGCAATGTGTCACCCATATGTACCTTTTAGTTCTTGATAATGCCGAATGCAAGTTAGATGACACTTCAAAACAATTTAGGATTAGAGGATACCTCTTGAAAGATACCAATTAATCATACCAATTGAAAGATACAACACCATTTAGAATGACACAATTTAGCATAATGGTGTGCATGACATTATTGAATATGGTCAGAAAAGAAACACGTCCCTTTGTCGATTCTTGTCCACCGCATGTTCGAATTGGTCATTATCACCGCGCCCGGTCTTAGATCCCTCGTACTATGGAGCTCCTCTCCATTTCCTTCATCCCACCGTCGAAGATGACCCCTTTTCCAATACCTTGAACATCAATAGACAAGCACACGATTTCTGGGAACAAATATCTTTTAATTTGACCCAAGTTAGTTTGATAATGTGTAAGTACAACATGCATGATATATATGATATACAAGACAATACTCTTTGCATGCAATTTAAAACAATTCAAGATATCAATTAAAGATTTTATTACATCACCTTATAATGAAAATATTTGAAACTCATTCAAATTTAATCTTGTCATCCACTTGTAAGAGAGACAATGAGTAAAACACATTCAAACTCACTCTTGAGCTTACAAGGGAAATTTTCTCTTTTCCATAATAAACTCGAAGTTATGCAAGAGAGAAAACATTTTGAGGCTAAGTTACAATTAAATCCAATTTCCAGAATAGCTTAGCCAAAAGATGCACTTTCATTGGAATGAAAACTTAAATAGATATGCTCCACTTAGAAGCTTGGAGCAATGAATAAGTTCACTTAGTTTTCATATTGAAAGGCTTGCCAAGATTCCAATTTAAAACTCTTAAAATCTCAAAAAGATGCAAAATAGCAGCGCAAAGTCGATTATAACTTTTAAACCATTGCTCAAATACAAAAATCATCAACGCGGAACAGATTCGTCTCGAAATCCTCTTCGAGGGCTATGAAGACTGAATATTGATTTGAGCAAAGGAGAAACCCCAAAAATAGGATGAACAAGATATTACAAGAAAGTATAGATAGCAATTTAAAAATTTGGGCCGAGCAGTATAACCCGGATACTCCGGTGTTTTTGATCCGGAGTGTCCGGATAATCCGGATACTCCGGATAGATCACCCGGATACTCCGGGTTGTTCAGCTTCATCCCTAAAACTGAACATTTTGAATTTGGATCAAATCTTGATCAAATGAAGTCCAATAGCCATAAGATTTTGCGAAAATGATCCATGAACATCCAAGAGACTTTTTCCAAAAGGATTTTCTCAAATATCACTCTCCAATCAAAAATAGGTCATTAGAAGCATTGGAGGTTTAGTTTTGACACTAAGTCAAATAAAGTCAACAATCTTGCAAATGAGTTCAAATAAATTTGAGAATTTTCAGATATGAACTCCATATATGAGAGAAGGTTTTCCAACAAGGATTTTTAATAAATAAATTTCATTTCGAGAAATATGATGAAAGATGCATATGAAACACATAAAAGATTAAGATTTTCACCAAATCCTAAAGATGGAACCAAATGAGTTTTGAATGGTAATATGCACTTATATGGCTTCATATGATTTAGAGAGATGTTTATAAGCCTATTTGCATAATCAAATCCATTCAAATCGTAAAATCCAACTTAATGCGAGAGTATGCCAAATAAGATTAAAAGAGAGAAAAAACCATAACTATTCAAATTATTTGAAATTGTGCAGAAACATTCTTTAGACTCCCAAGAAACTTTTCCAAAAAGAATTTTCCAAAAAGGAGTCTCCAAACAAAAGATATGCCAAATTTTGCTTTGAAGGCATGATTTTTACTCAAAGAGAAGGAAAGTCAAAACTTTTTCAAATTGAGTCCAAATGATTTGAAACTTTCCAGAAATAAACATTGGACTATTTAGAAGGCTTCCCAAAAATAATTTCATTAAAAGGAATTTTCATTCGAAAGATATGGCAAAATGCGCTTTGTAGGTTTGAAAAGAAATTGAATTTTCACCAAATGCTCAAAATGCATTCCGGATTGAAATTTATGGAGATTTGAACTTTCATAGCTTTGTATGAGTTAGAAATACTATTTCAATCCAAGATATACAAAGAAATCCAATTCAAATAGCGAAATCCACAAAATGCAACAACGGGTTATTTTGGGTCAAATGGATGATTTTAGCCAAATTCAAATGGCTTTAACTTTTGAACGGTTGGTCGTTTGGAAAAACTTTGAACTAAAGAAATGCTTAAAATGACCAACCCTATGAGTTTTGTATTGACCACTTTTCAAAAACTCAATAGATTTTAACTTATAAAAATATTTCATTTAATTCAAAAACAAGATCATATAAGATCTATTTGAGGCCAAAGTTTGACTTTTAGCTTCTAGCCAAGGGTTAGATACTTGAAAACATTTGAAATGCATTTGAAAACATTTTAGAAGACTATTTTCATAAGATTTTGCATTTCAAACAAATATTTTGCTTTTATCCCTTTTTGAAGCAAGTTAAATAGGAAATAGTTTTTCATAAAAAGCCTCAAAATACAACTCAATTTGGATTTCATGCAATTTCAATTTCCATGGCTTAGAATTGATTATCAACATGGTTTCTAGCCAACATTTATAATGAAATCCAACTTGAATGCTAAGATTTGAGCAATATGCTTAAATAAGCTATTTTAGTTCAAACCAAGAATTTTCGCCAATTTTGATTTCAATATAGAATTTTCATTTTGAAAGCTTGTAAAACATTTGAAATACATATTAGAATACTTTTACAAAGCTTTTCACAATTTTGGGCCTTTTAAACATAAGATTTGACTTTTGACCAAAATGGTCCTTTTGAAATAGCTATTTGTAAAACAAAGCCAAATATTTCAACACAAGATTCAAATGAAGAATAAGATGAGATATAGAGATTTGAATTCTACGTATGAGTCTAAGATACCATTTTGAACCAAGATACTACACAAGATCCGGTCCAAACGGAGAAACTCACTAAGTGCAATAGTATGACTATTATGGGTCAAATATAGTTTTTCGGCGAGTTTCAAAATCGAATAACTTTCGCTAGGTTGGTCTTTTGAAAGTCTTTTGAACACAAGAATTGTTAAGAATGACCAACTCTAGGATTTTCGTTTTGGAATTACTTTCAAAATCCTTTTACATTTAATTCTATAAAAATTATAAGTTTAAATCCAAAACAAGATACTAGAAACTTGATTTTGGGCATGAAACTCATTTTCTTTGTAAAATAGATTTTTTGAAGCCAAAACCCTTTGAAAAACGTTTCAAATACATTTGTATACATTTTGCAATTAGTTTTTCACAAGAATACTAATAGTATACAAAATTTTGACTTTTGGCTAAATGGCTTGATTTTGAAAATATATGTTAGCACTTATATAAATATGGGCACATGTAGGGATGCAATATACATGGATATGAATTAACACTCCCCCTTAATGTGCCACTTACCCAAACTTGCTCAAGATTGCAATCAAAACAATTAATAAGCATGAGCAAGCATATAATCAAGCAATCTAAATTGATTTTCATGAATAATGCAATATAACCTACACAAGGCTATAAGCTATAAGAATCAATTTAAATACTTGTTACCCGAGATGGCATTGGTTCATGATTGGAGTGATCATCCTCATGCTTGGCTCCATTTTGCAAATGATTAAGTCATCTTCCCTTTTGAAGAAGCCAAACGTCCAATCCATCTCATATTGCCTAAAAATCTTTTAGGCGGTTTTTGGTACCCAATCCTTGTTGGGTCCAACAATGTTAGTCACAATAGATTTTGGAACCCAAATGGTCCTAATTTGGATATTATTGAATTGACTAACATAATTATAAATAGGTTTGCAATAATTATTCCTCCTAGGCAAATGATTGGCATTTTTATGAAAAGGCTTAGGAGGGCAATGATATTTTGCAAAACCATTTCTAGTTTGATCTCTTCTAAGCATATGATAATTGAAATTATGCATTGGCTTAGAGGATCTATCAAATCTAGCAAATGGTTTGCTATTGTTATTTTTCCTAAGCACATGATCAACATGATTTTTCTTGGTCTTAGGAAGTCTAGCATTTTGAGCAAACACATTTCTAGATTCATTTCTCCTAAGCAATTGAATATCATAATTTTGCAAATACTTGGGAGAATCGACAAACTTGGCAAACACATTGCCATTTTTGTCCTTCCTAAGCAAATAATGATCATTGACAATAATAGGCTTAGGAGTAATACCTTTGGGACAATCCTTACCGATGTGTCCCTTTCTCCGACAATTGTAGCAAGTAGGCTTTGAGCGTCTCTTCTTCTTCTTGACTTGCTCTTTGTCGGTTTGCCTCATTGTTGATGGTTGTGGCTTGATCTCCACTTTATTAGGGCACACGGAGGCGAAGTGTCCCTTCTTGTTGCAAGCAAAGCACTTGATGATCTTCGAATGTCTTTCGTTGTGCCTTGTCTTGCTAGTCTCCCTCTTGGAGATATAGCCGAGTCCTCGCTTATCTTGAGGCGCCCTTGGCTTGCTCAAGATCTCGTCGAGAACGGCTTTTCCCTTGATGCACTTCCTCAAGTCATTTTCTAATCTAATGACTTTGGCCTTGAGCTCATTGTTTTCCTCTACAAGATTAGTCTCAACATGCATAGAGGAAGTGGAAACATTTGAATTTGAGCAACAAGGTAAATCATTGCAAGAGGTGGATATGTCAAATTTTGATGAAATATTAGGATTAACATTTAAGCAAGACATTTCATCAATTAAATCACATGAGATTCCTATATCCACCTTAGGCTTATGAATTTCTTTGAGAAGGAGGGATTCATGATTTTCTTGAAGCATATTATAATCATTTTGAAGTGATTCATGTTCAAGCTTCAAAATTTTATATTTCTTTTTCTCCTTTCCAAGACATTTATTGAGCTCCTCAAGCAAATTCATAAGTTCATTATAAGTGAGCTCATCATCGTCATCATCGTCACTTACCTCATTTCTACCTTTCGCCATGAAGCAACGGATTTGTGATGGAAGAGCATCTTCATCGTCACTTGAGGCGGAGGTTGATGGAGATGTCGGTTCTTCATCACTTGAGCTTGAGGCGGAGCTTGATGTTTCATCTCCCGACATCTCTTCCTTAATGCAATCCTCAATAGAAGTGGATGATTCAAATAGTTCTTGAAGCTTTATCCACATTTCATGAGCGCTCTTGAGATTGCATATTCTATCAAAAATTTCATCGCTCACAACACAAAATAAAACATTAGTAGCTTGAGCGTCGAGATGTAGGCATTTCTCTCTCTCCTTGATTGGAGCAACTTCATTCAATGGAGAGGAAAAGCCGACATCTACGATCCACCATATTTGGGGCTCATGGATTTAAAATGAGAAGTCATAATTAATTTCCATGAAGCATAATTTTTGCCATCTAGCACAAGTGGATTATGTGAGTGCACTAATCCTCTAGTCGACATCCTTTACTCTCTAGACGGTTAAGTCTAATAAAGGAGAGACCTTGCTCTGATACCAATTGAAAGGACAGTGGATGTCGCCTAGAGGGGGGGTGAATAGGCGAATTAAAAAATTTAACACTAAATGCAGCGGAATAAAAAATTTGCAGCTAAATAAAATCTCCCGAGGGTCCAAGTCCGGAGTGTTCGGGATTTTTATCCGGATACTCCGAAATATCCGGACTGTCCGGGTTCTGGAGTCCGGATACTCCGGATTGGATCCGAGGGACTCAGGCCGGAGTGTCCGGGACTTATCTCCGGATACTCCGAAATGTCCGGACTATCCGGGTTCAGAAGTCCGGATACTCCGGATTTAAGACCTCGAAATGAGATTTTAAATCCCTGCAATTTTTCAACAATCTACTTGAATACAAAAGATCTAAATGCAATCAGGTACCAGGGAATGATGTAGATCTAGAGCCAAACACAACAAAAGAGTAGATCGGGCAATTTCAAGATTCAAAATCAAATACTAAAGCATGAGTAAGAAGCAAACTTGGAGACGATGATTTTTCACCCGAAGTTCGGATCCTTGAGGGGATCCTACGTCTCCGTTGAGGCGGCTCGGTCACACTTGAGCCGGGGTCTCTTTCAACCCTCTTCCTCCCGGTGTTGCACAAATGCACTCGCCGGTCTTCACTCCTTTGATTCCTTCCCTTACAGAGGCGGAACCGACCTTCACAAACTTCCCACGGCCAACCACACAAAGCTCCGGTGGCTCGTAGGCGACCTCCTAGCCGTCTAGGAGTCCTCAACCTCCAAGAGTAACAAATGCTCACGAAGAACAAGCTTGGAGATGAAATCAAGTGCTCAATCAACTCAAATCACTCACTCCCCAAACTCTTCCCAACCCTTCTCACAAGGGGATCACTTAGATCTAAGGGTAAAAGCTTCCTCAAAGCCCCCCACACAGCCTCTCAAAAATCCACACCAAAAAGCCTCTTCAAAATGAGGGAGGATGGGGCTATAAATAGAACTCCCAAAATCTAGCCGTTGAGGGAAGTTGCAGACAACCCGAGACTCGGATAAATACCGGACACTCCGGACAACCCGAGTGTCCGGACTTAACACCGGATACTCCGGACCAACTGAGAGCACCCACCGAGGGTGTCAACCCGGAATGTTCGGACAAAAACCCCGGACACTCCGGACAACCCGGAGTGTCCGGACTAAACACCGGATACTCCGGATTGCACTGAGCAGCCCGACGAAAACGAGCATAACTTTTGACTCCGGACTCCGATTCCAGAGATCTTGGACTCTACCAAAAGCTAAGAACGAGGGCTATACAACCAACAAGGTCTCACTATCCAATACTCAAAGGATAACCACAGATTTCACAAAGAAATCAAAAGAGACCTACAACCCTCACTTTCCAAGACTACCAACACCACTCTCTTTCTAAGATTCACAAGGATGGATCACTTGAGCACTTGACACATCTAAAAGTCATTCGACATCGCATCCCTCTTAATAGTACGGCAATCCTTAGACTCAAAAATAAATCAAAGATAATATAAGTCTAGAAATAGTCACTTGCCGTCTTTTTTCTTAATGTCGATGCATGAAGACTTTCACCATATAATTGATGACATCTTCACCTTGTCCAACTCGACTCGATTCACCTCATGAGACTCTCGTCCTATCAACCTTGACTTGATCATCCTCTCTGACGATCTCCACGCCAAGTCGATCTTGACTTAGTCCTCAACTCTTGGTGACACCGCCGTCTTGTTGACCTCGGCTTAACGATCATCCTCCAAGATACCTTGGTCATCATACACGACGGACCTAATTCTTTCCAAACTACTCATGAAAGACATTAGTCCCAAAAGCTCAATAGATATGAACAAATTGATATTTGTGAGCAATTGATTACAACAAGTGTTTCATATAAAGAAGCACAACATAAATGGAAACACTTGACATAAGAAATGTTCTCTACTAAGTACATCATGATGAATATGTAATTGATCTATATGCACTAGAGAGATAATTGCCAATATGATGAATCAATTAAATCATGGTGAGGATCACAGTCTTTACTTAAATGAAGCACATGATAGAATGTACACGAATTGTACATGTGCAAATAATATTTGGAATAAGAGTAAATATGTGATCCAACTCTAGATTAAACTTCACCAAGAGAAGTGCATGAGAAGATACACAACTAAGACATGCATGCACCAAGTCAATCTATAGCAATACGAAGTTTAACTCTAGTTAATACATGCATACTAAAAACAAAGCACATAATGAACTCAAATGAATATATATGCACAAATAAATATGACATGAACCAATGTGCATATATATAATCAACATGCTACTTGGAGTTCACTATGCATTTGCATGAAAGGAATGCAATAACAAATATAGAATAGATACCAAAATTGCATACCTTATCTTTGCTTAACCATCCCACTTGATTTTCCTCTAAATAGATGAGACTGATACTCAACTAGGCAATAACAAGTTAGTCTCATAGCAATATAATCATATTAGAGGTTTGTCATTTGCTAAGCACTAAGTTAAGCATTTATTTAATTGCATAGATTGTCATTATGAGTGTTTGTCATTAATCACCAAAATAACATAAGTGCCTAGATGCACTTTCACTATACCCTCCTTCCTAGAATACAAGGATATATGCTATCTATAGCCAAACCTGCCTAACAGACTAGGATATATGCTATCTATAGCCAAACCTGCCAAACAGACTAGGAGGTGGCAGCAATATTCGAACATCGTCTACACTCGAAACGAGAGTAAATAAATAAAATAAATTCAAACAAAATTAAAAAATAGAAAATAATGGTACTGGAAGATAGATCATGAATTTAGATGAATTTAGAAATTTGAATCACTGGAATCAGAGCTCGAACGAAGGAGAACGGGCTCCTGGAAGATTCCCAGATCCTAAATTCAGGAAAAAAAACAAAAGGCTGACACGTGGCACAATCTGATTGGCTGGAATTTTTGGATTTTCTGGAAAAAGAAATGAAAGAATGACTTTTTGGCTGACAAGTGGGACCCACTAGTCAGAGACTCGAGTCCTGATGGGTGCGCCCACGAGGGGAACAACGACGCGGCGCATCTACCGACGAGGATGCCACGCGACGGGTTAGGGAAGACGTGCCCGACCATGTGGCGATCGCGTACGCCATGCGGCGGTGACGCGGATCTTGAGGTGGACGCCGATGCGCATGCGGCGACCACTCGGATGGGCCATGCATCGCGTATCCTGTAGGGACCCGAATCCACTGATTCGAACCCACTGTGTTTACTGCACTATTCCCAGGATCAACGCTAGTGCACACAGCTTAACATTGGTACATATCACATCATACACAACGATAATAGAATAATAGTTCATTTATTGATATAGCTAAATGTATGATCTTATGACCAACTTACATTATTAAGCCACGCGAGGCAAGGCGGAGAATATAAGCTAATAATTAAGCGGCGGAAAGTAGAAAGCGTAGATAGCTCATCGAGTTCACCACAGCAACCGACAAGGCTCGGACCCTAATGACTCGTGTCTTCATGAACTTCATCTTCCAACACAGTGTAGATTCTTCAACTGTTGATTATTGTTGTTTGGCAAGGGTGAGTACTTAAAGCACTCAACAAGTTGTGCACGAGAATGCGTTCTATTTATCTATATGTAAGGCTTATTCCAAAGGATAGGCTATCATGGCTATTTTGCAATAAGCGACATTTATGAACAAATACGGTGAATAGATTGTAAAGAATGTAAAACAAATAGCAATAATAAATAAATTGGTATTTCTCAAGTAAACCAAGTTTCCAATCCTAAATCAAGTTCCAATCTTCCATATGGCCATCCCGCCATCCCAACCAAGTTGTCCAATTTATTAATCTAACCCATAAGCGTAATTCCGAGCATTGCTCAATCATGAGCACGGCTATCCGAATAGTTTCACACTCTGCAGAGGTTATGCACTTTACCCACGTGATACAACCAAACACCACAAAGGCGAAAGATTATAACAAAGCCTTTACAATGCTCTATCTTAATCCGATACTACCCGCTAAGGTTTCAACACTGGCGGGTCTGTAAACCACATCCAGGGCCCCCCTCTTGCGCCATGTGAATTACACCCTGACCCGGGAACTCACACCGACCACGATAGTATCAACATTAAGACTTTGCAAATTACTCAGCTAGGCTGGCCCATACCAGACATGTGGTTGCATGATTGACTCAGGTCAAAGGCTTGCAAGGTTAAGTCCTTAGTGTGATCAAGGCAAGACTTCCACATACCATCTGCCCATCGGGCCCACCTTGGCCTCCTCGCCCCTTGCCACTTGCCCCAATCTAAGTTATTATCACCCGGTTGATTACCAAGCACCACGTGCCATCAACAATTCAACATCGTTGCGTGACATGACTCGCCACAACAACTCAATCTCATCGTGTGATCCCACATGACACACAAGTTCATAATATTGTTCCATATTCCATTAATCAAGATTAATTATCAATGATTCTGACACATGTGATGACGTGGCATGACTAAGCAATCTACAACGGTCTAAACCTCCAATGTTGATCATAATTATTAATCAACTATATTAAACCAATCTAGGGTGACAATGGATCATGGCATACAATGACAAGGTAGGGTATAGATCAATCTGGTATTTTAGCTAAGCCCAATCTAATTTGAAACAGTTGTATATTTAAAATATATGCAATAGTGTAAAACAAATATAGCAATTTTATAAACATGGGTTCAACATGATCAAAGCACAACTTGCCTTGGAATAGGTCCTGATCTTGATCTGAAGCTTGCTCTTGGGTTGCTGGATCTTCCTCCGAAGCGTCGCACAATTCAACGTCTACGCGTACCGAAGAAGAAAAGCAAATAAATACCAAAACAGAGAGCAATTGAACTCCAAGAATCAAATAAAATTCACCATTAAATAGATCTCAATTTTACAAATTTTTAGAAATTGGAATCACTCAAATCCAAGTTACGATGCAAAAGATATAGCCTTTTGAAGTTTGAAATAAATACTGAAATTGCTAAAATCAGAAAATCAGAATTAACAGATTTATTTTTAAACTGAAAAACTGGTTTATGACGTCAGCGTGACATCAGCATGACGCAGCGCTGGACCGGACCAATCGAAGCCGACGCGCGTGTCCCGGTCCATGGATGAGTCACGGCGTGGCTCGGACCACAGTGAACCCGGTGCCGACGCCGGACCTGCGCTTGACACGCGGCACGATCCGGTTGGTCACCCCACGGTTCAATCGATTCGCGAGACACGATCGAGCGGCCCTAATTATTCGCGACGCGGCGGAACCTCAACCCTCCGCCACTGATCGGACGGCTCACGGTTCACCCGTCGGCAATGGCGACGCCGCCACGAGACTCTTTACGGACTTGAGAAGGCGGCGTTCCCGACGGCGATCCAACGGCGTTCGGCGATGACACCTTACGGTTCGACGCGCGGCTTCACGGCGAACCGGATCCGGACTAACGCGGCGAAGAACGGCTCGATGGCGGCGTTCGCGGTCAAAACTCACGGCGGCGCTCCCACGAATGCGACGAGGTTGGTGGTGCTCACGGGGCTCCACGAGGCTGCGGCGCTTTAGAGAAATGTTGCGGCGGACGACGAGCGAGTCTACGGCCTCGGCAGCGACTTATATAGCACTCGCCGAAGCGCAAGCAGCGATCCAAGTCGACGCGCGGCGAACTTAACCGGATTCCGGCGGCGCAGCGAGAGCGAACTCCTAGTGCCCGTCCGATCTCAAATCAGCGGATGAGATCTCCCGAGGCGTGGCACAATCCGCTCGGATCGACATCCAACGGCTGCGGCTAGATCCTTTCCTTTTTCGATCCATTAATCTGAGCCGTCAACCAACAAAACCAGCGGACGCCGATCCTAGGGTTTGAGTTAACCGCGATGGCTCTGACCGTCCGATGCGAGATCAAGCGGCCACAGTGCGCACCTCCACACATGGGCCAACTGGCCGCACCGACGCTGGGTTTACCACGCACGGTGTTGGGCTTGGTCCAACAACATTCACTGTGTTATTAAAAGATTTTGAATTAAAATAATTCAGAAATTCATTTTATTTGTTTTAGGCAATAAAACAATCGGGAAAAATCAAGAAAAATCTCAAAAATACTTTGAGACATTCTGGACTTAAATAAAATATTTTTGCCAAAACTTTATTTTAACTTTGCACAGATTTAAATACTTTTGAATAAAAAGCAATAAACTTGCAATAACATTTAATTCAAATAAATCCAGAAAAATCCAAATAAATTCCAGAAAATCACAAATGCACTTTTAAGCAATACAATAATATTTGGCAGATTTTTGGGATGTTACATATCCGGCGGCTCCGTTGGATCAGACGGCACAGAAGCGAGGCCGTGGTGACCGCGATGTGGTAGAATCTGGCGCGCACGTTTGCTATCGGATGGCCACGGCTTGGCAAAGAAGAATGACGACGGCGAACGGCGGCTCGACTCACCGGACGCGAGGAAGAAGGCATGGCAAGCGGTGGAACTGGGCTGGATCGGACGCGAGCCGGTGCGGATCTGGAAGAGGAGGTTCAGGCGAACTCGAGGAGGTGCACGGCTGTGGCGGAGATGCACCAGAGCGGCGAACCAACGGAGAAAAAGAGCTCGGGTGGGAGAGGAACTTCGATGAGCTCACAGGAGAAGACGGCGGCGTGTCTGGCAATAAGAGTTAGGGCAAAGGAGGCGGCGCAACGAGGCGAACCTCGGACGGGGCAAGGCTGCGGCTTAAATAGCCTGGGGAGGCGTGCCAGGTGAGGACTCCGAGATGGCGGCTAGGGTTACGGTTTCGGTCGAGGCGGCAGCAAAAGCAAGGTAAGTGGGCCGAGCACAGGCGGCCGAAGCAAGTGAGCGGCCGAGGGGGGGCGGCGAGCGACGGCTGCAGAGACAGGCCGGACCGGGCCACGATGGAAGAAATCAGAATGGGCCGGCGGGAATAGGGATGGGCCGGCGGAATAAAATCGGCTCGAGAGGAAAACTGATAAAGAAATGATTTTTTCATTTTAGAAAATTCCAGAGAATTAAGAAAAGCCAAAATAAATAGCAAATAAATTAGGAAAAATTCCAGAAAATTCTCAAAAACACTTTTAACCATTTTGAACCCAAATAAATTATTTTGAATTTATTTAAACTTAAAATTTTGATTCAAATAATTTGCTTGCACTTGAGAGCTCAAATTAAAATTCACAAAAATGTTGAAAACTTAGGGAAAAAATAGAAGGCTAAAATTTGGAATGTTGCAAATCTCCCCCTAAAAGAAATCTCGACCCCGAGATTTGGACGGACTAGGGAAAAAGACTGGGGTACTCTTGTCTAAGATCTTCTTCTCGCTCCCAGGTTGCTTCCTTTTCTGAGTGGTTGCTCCACTGAACCTTGCAAAACTTGATTGTCATGTTCCTTGTTCTGCGTTCTGCCTCATCCAAAATTCTGATCGAATACTCTGGGTAGGTGAGATCATCCTGTAGCTCAGCATCCTCAATCTGCATCTGCTCTTCTGGTACCCTAAGACACTTCTTCAACTATGACACATGGAACACATTGTGCACATTCGATAACTGTGGTGGCAGCTCTAACTGTTAAGCCACTTCTCCACTTCTAGCTAGGATTGGAAACGGTCCAATGAACCTTGGTGCTAACTTTTCACAAACTTGAAATCGACGTATCCCTCTAAGCGGTGAGACTTTCAAGTACACATAGTCACCAAGAGCAAAGGTTAACTCTCTCCATCGATTATCAGCGTAGCTCTTTTGCCTAGACTGCGTTGTTCTCAAACTTTCTTGAATCATTTTTACTTGTTCTTCAGCCTTTTGCAAAATAGAAGGGCCAAAGACTTGGCGATCTCCTATTTCATTCCAACAAAGAGGTGTCCTGCACTTTCTTCCGTATAACGCTTCAAATGGTGACATCTGCAAGCTTGCTTGATAACTATTGTTATATGAGAATTCTGCATAGGGTAAACTTTGATCCCAACTTGCCGTATTGGACAATGCACAAGATCTTAACATGTCTTCAAGGATCTGATTCACTCGCTTAGTTTACCCATCAGTCTGAGGGTGATAAGTGTGCTGAAATTCAGATTGGTACTCAATGCTTCTTGCAACTTTTGCCAGAATCTTGAAGTGAATTGAGTGCCTCGATCTAAAACAATCCTCTTTAGCACACCATGCAAACACACGATTCTTGACATATACAACTCTGCGAGTTTATCTCCCTGATAGGTTGTTCTCATAGGAATGAAATACGCAACTTTTGTCAATCGATCCACTACAACCCATATTGAGTCATGACCTAATATGGTTCTCAGAAGTCCTGTAATGAAATCCATTCCAATTTCTTCCCACTTCCATTCAGGTACCTTTAACGGTTGTAGCAATCCTGTGGATCTTTGATGTTCAGCTTTAACTCGCTGGCATACATCACACATAGCTATGTACTCTGCAATTTCTTTTCTCATCCTTGGCCACCAATATATACCTCAAAGATCATGATACATCTTAGTATTACCTAGATAAATTGAGTATGATGACTCATGTGCCTCCTTTAATATCAACTGCTTGATCTCTTTTTGATTTAGCACATAAATACTTTTTCCAAGCCAAACTGTTCCTTCTTCATCTTCTAAAAATCCTGGGGCTTTACCTTCCTTTATTCTATCCTTGATCTTAGCAGCTTCTTTATCTGACTTCTGCATCTTTTTAATCTGATCCATCAAGGTTGTTTGAATCTCCAAAGCAGCAACGGAACCTTCCTCCACTAGTTCCAAATTCAAACGCTGAAACTCCTCGTGAAGAGCAAGTTGACCTTCTTGAATCATCAAATTATTGCAGTAGCTCTTCCGGCTTAAGGCATCGGCAACTACATTAACCTTGCAAGGATGGTAATGTATTCCTACATCATAATCCTTGATTAACTCTAACCATCTTCTTTGTCTTAGGTTGAGATTTGCTTGAGTGAAAATATACTTCAAACTCTTATGGTCTGTGAAAATTTTGCATCGATTCCCAATGAGATAATGCCTCCACAACTTTAGTGCATGCACAACTGCAGCCATTTCCAAGTCATGGGTTGGATAGTTTTCCTCATTTGGTCACAATTGCTGTGAGGCGTATGCAACTACTTTGCCTTCTTGCATCAAGACACATCCAAGTCCCTGTCTTGAAGCATCATAGAAAATCTCAAAGTTCTTCTGAATATCTGGTAAAATGAGCACTAGGGTTGTAGTCAGTCTTTTCTTTAATTCCTGAAAACTTTGCTCACAAGATTCAGACCATTCAAACTTCTTTTCTTTCTTCAACAACTGGGTAAGCGGTCTTGCCATCTTTGAGAATCCTTCTATGAATCTTTGGTAGTATCCCACTAAACCAAGAAAACTTCTGATATTAGGCACTAACTTGGGTTGCCTCCAATAAAGTACACCTTTCACTTTTTAGGGTCTACTGAGACACCTCCAGCAGAAATGCAAGGGGCATTTCTAATCCTAATAGTCTGGGCCTCAAGCTTCTTCCTAAGTTTGACTTGGATTTTATCAAAGTCCCCCTCAATCTCAGCACATCGCAAGCAACTTTCTTGTGACTTAGCCAGTAAGTCCTTAGCAAGATTAGCACACTTGATATGTAAAGATTCATTGTTAAGTTTTAGTTGCCTACAACCCTCACATGAGCTGACTGTGTCCTTAGAAGTATGCATTTCAAGTTCATGTTTTCTAGAAGAAAGCTTCCTAAGGTGATCGCTCATGGCATTAATTTCAGCAAGAAGATTAGGGTAATTTTGACATGGAGTAGAGCGAGCATGAAGAAAACTAGTCTCAACAGAACTAGTGTTAGCATTCTTCTACCTAAGACCATCAAGTTCAACAAGCACATTATCATGTATGGTCCTTAGGTTCTCTAACTCTTCAAGCAAGGCATCATACAAAGAATAGTCATCAGTGACTCGGGAAGGAGAAGATCTAAGAGAAGTTAACTCCCGAGTCAAGGTACCTACTTCCTTCTCTAACTCCATACACCTAGCTCTAGCTCTAGCATGAAATTTTCCTAATTTGCAGAAAGCTTCATTGAGCTGGTCATAGGAGGGTACCTCGTCCGAGTTGCTATAGAGCTCGGAGTCGTTGATGCCATTGGCGTCTGCCATGAAGCACATGCCAGTGAAGTCATCACCGCCTTTCTTCTCTTGCGGTTCATCCTCGCCCTTGTCGCTCCATATATCCGTGTAGGAGAGGTTGATGTCGTCAAGCGCAGCGAGGACACGGTGAAAGAGATTCTTGTTCTTGGAGAAGTTGTGGTACTTCTTCTCACATGCCGGCTCGCGAACTGGATGCTTCTTGTTGTGGTTCTTGTCGATGTAATCGTTCTTTGCCTAACCGCCAGTGTCGTTCTTTGCCTTCTCCAATTTAGGGCAATTCGCTCGAATGTGGTTGGGGTCACGACACTCGAAGTAGGTGATCATGCCACCTCTATTCCTCTCTCTCACCCTCTTGTAGGCATGAGAAAACATGCGAGCAAGAAAAGCAAGCTCATTTTCTGAAAAATTTTCTAGTTGGTCATCGCTTAGCTCGCAAAGGGTAGAGAGGGAAAAACCAACAGAAGAATCAGAAGAAGAAGATCCGATGGGATCGATAACCAAAGCCATCGACTGAGATTTCATCTTCCAAGAGACGACATCGATTTCATGAGTCTTGAGGTGGGAATAAAGCACGTCAAGAGTCAGAGTCGACAAGTCGGTGGTGTCCTTGATGGTGGTCACCTTCATCTCCTAAACTCTAAGATCGAGTGCAGTCAAGAAATGGCGAGCATTATCCGAGTCAGAGTATATGCATCCAACTGCTCGGAGATCGCTCAAAATCTTAGTAAAGCGACTGAAACACTCATCAAGACTCTCACCAGCGTGTTGTTCAAACTTGTTGTACTCACGCTTGTACTGGCCCTGCCTTATGGTCTTGATTTGAGTAGTGCCCTCATGGTAAGCATCGAGGGTCACCCAAATCTCGTGAGCGGAACAAAGGTGAGAAATCCTATCATACTCACTGCGGCTAAGACTCTGTATGAGAATATTCCTTGTCTTAGCATTCGCCCCAACGTCAGCCATATTGTCGGCCGTGATGTTTTCATCAGCAGGAACCTCATACGGGAGTTTCACATTCTGCCATATCAGGAAGCCCTAGGCATTGATGTATGACTCCATTCGCGATTTCCAAAATAAAAATCAACTCTAGAAAAAATAGGATGTTTGGTGGAATACTTGTCCATCGCCATGGCTCTTGAGACTGGTCAAGATTTATGGAAGAGCAAAACCGGCTCTGATACCAATTGAAGGACCAAAATGGCGATCAGAGGAGGAGTGAATGATCCCAAAATAGATTTTATCCCCCAAAGAAACCAAGCCAAAACCCTTAGAAATCAAATGAAAGAGGAAGAATTAGTTTTCACAATTTTCAGCCTGAGGCCAGCACTACCGAGGGTACTATAGCGGGAGTGCTGGGTGTACTGCAGCTACAGGAAATGCGAATGAACAGTGATTTCAGCACGGGTTCAAAAAGGAAAATCGATGAATCTTTTGATCCGCTGATCCAAACTCAATGAAACTTTGTGGACACCTTCCTATGGATGTCAGGAACCTATTCCAACCCTCGATTGCAGGAATCAACACCAAAGTTCCAACCTTTTTCAATTTTACGGAAGGGTGCACAAGAACGAGCTCAAAAACAAAAAATTGGCTCTCAGCTAGCTCGTGGGTTCTTGATGATCAAGATGATTCTAGATGACTCCCCACATGTCATAGCAAGCTAGAACACAAGACAAGAACACCCAAAACTCATTCTTCCAAGATTGATCCTCTCAAGAAAAAAAATTGGTTTCTTTAGAGAAAGAACTCAAGACTTGTCTAGATGATTGGGATATGGTCTAAAGAAGACTCATCCATCAATCATACATCCTCAGCAAAATATCCAAAACCATGTAGAAGGAGGGGAGGTAAATCCAAATTGCAAGTATGTAAAGACTGAATTTAAGTGCGGAATGTAAATGTGGAAAATAAATTCATAATTGAGATGAATGGTTTTTTATTTCTGGAATAGAGGTTTACAAAGCCTCACAACAAAGTGGGCAAAGCTCAAAGGAGCATCAAAACCTCTAAAACCTTCGAGAGGAGGATGGCACCCCTACCCCTCTATTTATACTACTCTTGAGTCATCCTCCACCCTTGGATGAGTCCTAAACCATAAGGCACACCATCAAGGGCTAGGATTGACCCACTCATACAGCAATGCAAGGGCTAACCCAAAACCCAACAAGCAAATGGGTTTTCTTGCATGCTTCTCAAAGCGTACTAATTAGACCAGCTAACCTATCAACTAGACCAAGATTCAATGGCCCTCATTGATCCATGCAGCGCCTATCTAGCATCTCGTCTGTTCCTTGTCTTCATGGCTTGCCACAACTCCGTCTCCGATCATCTTCCAGCAATCCCCGATCGTCTGAACCTCCAACGCACCTCACCTAGTCCCGATCATCCTTCACCTCACTATGATCTAGCTTCGTCGACCTACAACCATTAAAAACAAGGAAACACATCACATAGTATTGCCCACAATTTTAAAATTTAAATCCCAAAAATTCTCTTGAAGCTCGGCACTGCCGCTTCCTAGGGCCAATAGTGCCGCTTTTGCCGGCACTACCGCTCCCCAGTAACTACCGCCCCTTTGGGCCGATAGTGCCGCTCCTGGCAGACACAGCTCAAATTGCTTCATTCAAAAAATCCAATTCAAATCAAACTCAAACCAGAGCAAACCAAGCTTAAATTTAGTCAAATACTCATCACCAACATGAGTAGACCTCCACATGGTATTTCAGCGACGTATGCCAGTGAGTCAAAGCCGAGCATCAACGTCCTGCTGGACTTCTTCAGCCCTTGCAAATCCCTAGATGGAAGTGGGATGACATTAGTATGGATTTCATAACTGGTCTACCTAAAACCAGGAAAGGACATGATTCCATATGGGTTATCATTGATCGGTTAACTAAAGTAGCTCACTTTATACCGGTTAAGACCACTCATTCTAGAGATAAGCTAGATGAGCTATATTTGGAAAACATTGTGCGACTACATGGTGTCCCAAAGACTATTGTATCTGACCGACGTACTAAGTTTACCTCTCGTTTCTGGAAAATCTGCATAATCTCTTGGGAACTAAGCTGAAATTCAGTACAGCTTTTCATCCTCAGACTGATGGACAGACCGAAAGAACAAATCAAATATTGGAGGATATGTTAAGAGCTTATGTGCTATCATATAGCACCAATTGGGAGAAATGTTTGGCATTCGCTGAATTCTCCTACAATAACAGTTTCCAAGCCAGCCTACAAATGTCACCATTCGAGGCCCTTTATGGAAGAAAATGCATAACACCTCTCTTTTGGTCTAAAGTAGGTGAAAGAAAATTCTTTGGACTAGATCTCATTCAAGAGGCCCAAGAGCAAGTTGATTAAAAGAAGCTCGGTCTGGCCAAAAAAGTTACGTCAACAATCGTCGACGTGACCTCAGCTTTGAAGTAGGAGATCATGTTTATTTGAAGGTTTCACCTCTTCGTGGAGTCTGATATTTCCAAGTCCAAGAGAAGCTAGCTCCTCGGTATATTGTACCCTATCAAATTTTGGAAAAGAAAGGAGAGATAGCGTATAAATTGGAACTGCCTCTACAATTGTCAGATGTTCATGATGTCTTCCATGTATCTCAGCTCAGGAAATGTCTTCGTGTTCCATCTGAACTCACTCATTTAGAAGATATCGACCTGCAACCAAATCTATCCTATCAAGAGCATCCGATCCGTATCTTGGAAGAAGTAGAACGACATACAAGAAATCAATCCCACAAAATGTTAAAAGTCCAATGGAGCAATCACACTCAAGATGAAGCCTCGTGGGAACGTGAATTTCATCTCCGGAAAGAATTCTAGATTTCTTTCAAACCTCGCCAAATCTCGAGGGCGAGATTTCTGTAAGGGGAGTAGGTTTGTAACATCCTGAAAATTTGTGAAAAATAAGAAATCAATTAAAAGATTTAATTAAATTTCATTTTGCTTTTCCAGGCTTTTTCTGAATTTTCCCTAGATTTTCTTTGTTTTCTTTTATTATTCCTCTAAAGGAGAAATCCTTTTAATAATCATTCCAGCATTGAAAAAGTGAAAAGAAAAGAAATGTAAAATAATAAAATGATAAAAATCTCTAAAAAAATCTTTAGAGATATCTAGAACCATAAATTTTAATTTAAAAGTCATATCAATGTAATTAAAGGTGAAAAGAAAGGCAAATTAATGGATCTTGACTACAAACAGTAAAGATGTCAGCATTAAATAAAAATAATTCTTCATAAATTCAATCTTAAATTTTTATATTATCTTCTTATTGGATATTCCTATCAACATTAAAAATATCAAGAAATAATAAATGAATTTTATTAATTTAAAAATTCGAAAATAGAAAAGCTGAAAATCTAAAAATAAGAATGTCAGAATTGTTATAACTTATATGTAAAAGATATGGATCTAAAAAAAATTCAATAGCCTAATATGGCCATAAGTAACCAATTAAAAAGTTTTAAAAAATTTAATAAGAAATAGACTCCCAAATAAATTAGAACCAGAATGCACAAAATATAGCATAGTGCATTGTCAGAATTTTTATAAATTCTAAAGACATCACCTCAGCCTGAAATTTCGACAGTATAATCTACCATATCTCAAGTACACGCAGAAAAATTCTAATTAATTTACCAATAATATAGGTAACAGATTCGTTGAATCGAATTCAGTTCGGTTTGCACTAGAACATGGAGTTCTCCTCTTCTCTCACTGCCGCGATGGCCCAGTCTCCTGTGCAACCCCAACTGTCAGCCTGAGCTCATGTATTCTTCCTCCTCCTCTGGCCGAAGCTCCCAAGAAAAAGATCATCGACTGTAGCCCGCGTCATACTTGCGATTTTGAGCCGCTCGAGGTTCCAACGCCATCATTAGCTTGCCACGTAGCTGCCTCGCCCGCAAATTCCTCAAGCCTACCCATGCCATCTCCTGTGGAGCCGCCGCAACTTTCCCGACAAGTTCACACCAGGTGGCCTCTAATCTACAGTAAATTTTTCGCAGAAGGGCGTGCTTCATTTCCCCTCTCCTCTCGTTCACTCTCATCCACCAAGCAACACCAATTTCCACATTTTCTCTTTGTGGCCGAAGAACCCTAGAATCGGGATCGACCTCGATTTGAGGTAGTACCTTCATTCATTCTCAAATTCAGTTCCACACAAGTATCAGTACCTCACAGGGATCAAAAGCCCTCTTTTATTTGCATGGATTATCGACCAGAGCCCCGCCGCCACTGTTGCCCTTTCTTCTCCAGAACCGGCAATCGGTGGTGAGCACATCCGACAAACTTTTGTAGTCCCGAATAGGAAAAATGGAATGCTTAGTTTCCCCTGATGCTAGAGCTGGAACCGATTCCGTCCGGTGAACCTTCAGTCGCCGGTGCGGCCTTCTACCATGATCTCCACTGCTCAACTACGGTGATGAACCATCCCCGGACGTCGCCGAAGGCCATTGAGCTATGCCCTAGATGCACAATGTACTGATGAAGCTAACCATACTACTAGTTCAGCTCAGCACCTCTGGCCGTAGAACGCCGCCAGCAAGCTTGAGTTCATCGGGCTCTGCTCTGAGTCTCTGCATTGCGGGTCCTGGTCGTTAGTGACTGCAGTCGAGCCTCTTGCGAGCGCACTGAGTCACTGCCGGGTGGACCCGAGGTGTCAGCGACTGAGTCGTATTTGAACGGAGAGAAAAGGCGTGCAGCTAAAGGCGTTTTCAGTATTCTGAAAGCATATTTTGCTATTTCTTTTAATTTTCAGAACCGAATCAATTCAAATAGCGATAACTTCAAAAGTATAAATCCAAACACGATGAAACAAATTTCTATATTCATATAAAATTAATTTATTTTAGAATATATAAAAATATTTTGAAAAACTGCTCTGGATAAATTTGAAATTCAAATTTAAAAAGAAGGCATAAAAATAGGCTATATGTAGAAATTTTGCAAATGAACTTAGATTTTGATAAAATCAATTTTGTTTTGATCCTCATTCTGCCAGCAACCCAAATATGTAAAAATATTTGAAAATCTAATGTGCTTTCGGTCTTTTCTGTTAAAGATTAGCATCAATGTGTTTAATATACAATAATGGATAAACTTATGCAAAAGAATTTTTAAAACTTATTAAACCATTTCTGTAAATCAATAAAGCAGTAGTATACTTGATTATGTAGAAATAATTAGAAAGTAATGGTTTGAATCTGTTTCATGCATCTAGGCCATATCCTAGTGCAAAGAACATATAAATGTATACTTGTACATATAGCAATGTGCATACATCTAATAACAAGTATATAAAGACTTATCTGATAAATCAATATGTTAAGTATTCATGATAGATTAACATTAGGCAGCATGACAATAAATGTTTAGATCCAAAATCTATAGATATATTGCATTGCATCTGAATCAACAACTTAATGCTTTGTGCTATCATAGTAACACTAATCCTTCTATTTCAAATAATTTTTGCATCTTGAATTCGAAATTATAAACATGAAAATACATAATTTTAGCTTCTTGAATTCGTGAAAATAAAAGGAATAATCTATAGGAAGCAAGAAAACACTTGTTACAATTTGGTCCAAAAAGTAATAATAATAAGCAAGAATAAGAAGACTGCATAAACACATAAACATGAATCGTAATCATAATAAAAACCACATATGTTTTTATGAGCAAGTTTCTATTCGGGTTTTCTAACTATCTTCTTTTTGTCATTATTTCGGTTTGCTTTATGCTTGCATTTGCGATACACTACAAGTCTTGCTGAGTACAAAATGTACTCAATCTTGCTATCGTTGTTGTTTAGGTGATGAGACAGAATTCCTCGATGAGAATTATGATAACGCAGGATACGGGGAGTTCAACGATGACATTTTCTAGGGTTTTCACCTTGTCTGTTGCCTGAGGGTTTATGAGAACACTACAAGATAAACAATGTTTTGCTGCAAGTTTCGAGTTTTGGCTTGTAATAACATTATGTAATCTTAAGACACTCCTGCGTATGTAATATTATTATGTATGGATGTGATTTCAATTTGTAAACTGTGCGTGCTAGCCACTGATCATGGACTAGTACTGTATGCACAGAGAACCCATTATTGTTAATTATTATAAAAAAAATGAGGGCCTTACAGCTCCTGAGCACGACAGGTGACAACAGGGGGCTAGATTTGTAATTCCGCTCGAGAGGAAACTAGATTTGCAAAATCGAGGGAAAGGAGGATAGAAAAGTGATCACTTCAGATCTTTCCACAAATGAGAATCAGTGGGTCTCTTTCCTACATGTCCAAGACACTTTTTTGACAGGTATTTTCTTTCTTAATAAATCTTGCCAAAAGCCTTCCTCATTTTCCAATTTCCACAATCATTTCCCTAAAAGAGCAATATTCATTGTTTCTAAATCAATTATTCCTAGTCTACCTTGATCTTCTGACATACATGCCGCTGGGCAACTGACCAGATGATGTTTCCCGCACTGTTGATTATTTTGCCATTGGAATCTCGATGTATAATAGTCCATCCTTTTCTTAACTCTTTTTGGCAACTTGTAGAAAGAAATCATATACATTGGGAGGCTACTCAAACTTGAACTGCCGCCAATGGATAACATTTTTCATTGAAAACAGCTTAGTTTTATTATCAAACTTGTTTTCATTGCTTTTCCATTCAGCATTCTTAAATCTTCTTTTGATCAATAGGAATCCCGAATATTAGATGTCATGTTTGTCATGAGTCAGGCCCAAGCAAAAAAAACTCCACTTTATGAAAATTAATTTTCAGCCAACCATTTCCTAAGGAACCAAGACTACATTTGTTTTGTTTTCCGATACCTCAAAATATAAAATGGACAAATACCTTCTCTCAGGAATTTATAAAATTCATAGGAATAGAAATCCATGTCCACAAGTCTCAGCTGGGTTGTAATTAGCTAGTAGAAAGAAATAAAGAAAAGAAATGCCTCTGACAAGTCAAACGTGCGTGAAGCAGAGAGAGCCAAACGGGCCGCCCGGCACGTCACGCCCCATTTAGACAGGGCCCGTTGCGGCCCGGCTTGTAAACGGGCCGTGTCGTGCCGACCCACGTGCCGGGGTGCCAGCCCAGGCACGGCCCGTTGGCCTCACGGTCCGTGCCGTGCCGGCCCGGTCTTTCGCGGGCCTAACGGGCCAGGTCGGCCCGGTAGCCCGTTAGTGCTAGAAAATTTCAAAAAAATCAGAAACAAATTAGAAAAATCGACAAAGTATGGCAGAAAATGCAGAAAAAATTCAGAAAAATAGGAGAAATTTAGAATAATTATAAAAACTCGAAGGATGTAGAAAAACTTTTTAAATATATATATAAATTAAGAAAAGGCTAAAATATGAGATAAATTCTAAAATGAGACAAATAATTTAAATTAAATAATGAGCTTTATTGATGTTTGGCTACCTCGTTAAAAACTTTGCCAAGTAAAAACTCAACACGAGAAAACCTTGGCAAAGAAAAAAGAGTACAGCCTATAGCTCAGTGATACAAGAAAAAAGTGAAGATTACAATTATTCTTCCTCATTATCTAGATAAGATTTTTGAACGTCTCTACCAGCTCAGTATTTTCTGCAGTATGTTGAGCTCGTTGATCAGCTTGTTCCCAATCTTTCATAGTGAGAAGTATTTCCACCATCTCACTTGTCAGATTTGTTCTTCTCTCCTCGATTATTCTTCCGGATAGACTGAAAGTAGACTCCAAAGAAACCTTGGAGACAAGAAATGTTAACACATCCCGTGCTAATATGGAAAGCACCGGATATGTTATCTTGTGCTCGTGCCACCACTGCAAAATATTGAAGTCCTCCTCTTGCTGCTCTTGGTAGTTGACAGTGTCGCTGTTGAGATAGGCAGCTAGCTCCCCACCACTTTATGTATCCGCACTTGTCGTTGATGTAGTTGAACTCCTTGAGGAAGAGCCACTGCACCCTATATCTTTCCCCACACGGTTTTTTTACCTGTTGTGGGTACTGGTGGAGGTCACTGCATGCAAACTCCAGCAAACTTTCGATCGTACTTACCATAAACTTGAGATAAGTTAGCACGGATAGTTGAAAAATAACTAGAATAATCAGTACCTACCACATCACTTAGAAGTGAGAGAACATTAGAGAATCCTCGAACTTTAGCTCTAGGATCTAAAATAAATGCAAATGCATATAACATAGGAATTTCTTGCCAATATTTCAAAATTTTAGTTTTCATAGCATAAACAACTTCACGCAAGATCTTATCTTTTTTGTGGCTCTTTAAGTGGGTAGCAATTTCTAAAATATGATGCAAATTAAAGGAGAGGTTGCGTAATAAACTCTAGATAAAGCAACAGTAGATTCAAAAAAAAGTTCTAAAAATGACAGCAAGTATTTAGCAATATACCAATGTTGCTCTGTGAGTAACGGCTGACCATCCCTTGTACGACAGTGCGTGTTAATAAAAACAGAAAATGTACTCTCATATGGTATGAGATTCTTAAGCATCAAGTAAGTAGAGTTCCATCTAACAGGCATATCCGAAACAAACTTACGCGGACGCACATTCATTGCAATACAATTAGTCTTAAATGTTGCTACTCGTTGATTAGAATAATTTAAGTAAGATATTGCAGTGCGAAAAGGTTCAAGATACTTATCTAACCTCTTCAAATTAGATTTAACTATAAGATTAATAATATGGCAAGCACAACGCTAATGTAATAAGAAAGATTCAGCATAAGAATTGAAAAACGGAGTAAGAATGTTCATGGCAGAAGTATTTGCAGAAGCATTATCTAATGTTATTGCAAAAATCTTATCACTAAGACCAAAATCTTCAACAACTTTTACAATACAATCAGCAATATTTTCACCAGTGTGTGCTACATCAATTAATTTGAATCCTATAATTCTCTTTTCTAGTTGCCAATCATCGTTTACATAATAAGCAACTACACTAAGGTAATCCTCTTTAGCTCTACCACTCCATATATCATATGTCAAAGACATAGAAAAAGTACATGTATTAAATTTTTCTTTTAGGTTATTGCGACAATTATTATAATATTTAATCAAATCTCTAGTTGTTGTCTATTTAGAAACTGCAGAAAAACCTAGGATTATGAGCGGTCCTAATATAGCTTTCAAACGCAGCTGACTCACCAAAATTTAAAAGAAGATCTTGAGAAGCGATTAAACGACAAAGAGATTCATGAGCTACCTCAGGATTGTAGTCCCAGTTACGTACCATACCGTCGGGGTTGTACTGCAGCTGCGTCTGTCTCAAAACCATCCCTATTTTTTTTCTCTAGCTCTCAGCATGCCTCTTCAAGTGCCCCGTTCCACCTGAAGATTTCGTAGTTAATTTATGCTTACAATATTTACAAACAGTATACCTGCTGTGGACGTCGTTTGATGTCTCAAAAATCTGCTCGAAATCTTCCCAGACTCCCGATGTACTGCGTCTTGTTCTTTTCGCCCCGGTGCTTGCTGACGCAGTAGCACTTGTAGAGCCTGAGGATGGCACAGCTCCTACATCTTCTTGGGCTTGATATGATGCAAGAAGCTCCTCGGATGAAATACCGAAATCAAAAGTTAGAAACGGCAGAAAATCCCCGGACTCCATAAAGCAAACTACAAGAAATAATTACGCTATTAATACTAAAATATGATTTAAAATACTAACAAAATGAAAAAATAAATCACAATTATCACCTTGATTTCTTGACAGAAGCCGAATTTCGGATTTTTGGATTTTTGACAAAACTACTTTGAATTTTGCCAAATTACCACCAAGAGCAAAAGAATTTCCACAAGAGAATGAGTAGAAGAGAATGCAAGATTACTGATGTGGAAATGGAGGGCAACCACCTATTTATAAGAAAGAATTCGAAAAATTTTTGAATTTTTTCGGATTTTTTTTTAAATTTTTAAACCCCAACGCTATTTTTTAAGAGGGCTAAACGGGTCTTGCCCGTGCCGTGCCAGCCCCGGTCGTAAATGGGCTATGCCGTGCCGGCCCGCCGTGCCACACTGCCGACCCAAACATGACACAGGCTGATGGGCCATGCCGGTAGGACCCGTTTACGGCTAAGCCGTGTCGTGTTCAGTCCGCACTGCAAGATTCTGTTCTGTTGGAACCAACGCAGAGTAAGAGAGCTGAGCTCAGGGTTCAAAAATCGACGAAAATCACTCGATTTTCGCGATTTTCGCCCGTATCGCCATGGCTCGGCTTCTAAACCGCTCGATAAACCGGTCAATTTAAAAAAAAAATTCAAAATTCGAAAAAAATTATGCGGTGTAACTCGATCGAAAATAGGTGGAAATCGCTCGATTTTTGAAGAAAATCGACGAAAATCGCTGAAAAAATCGACCACCAAATGAGTTCAACTAGTATGTCGATTTTCTATGGAAATCTAGCGAATTTCTATAGAAATGGTCGATTTTTGATAAAAAAAAAATCAAAAAAATTGATTTTAAAATTCTACGATTTTTGACGATTTTTTACCGATTTTCGGCTCGATATTTCCGATTTTCGATTTTCGATCGAATTTCACCAAATCGAAATTGTTAACCCTGGCTGAGCTCTTCCTCAGTCCAGAATCCAGATCTACTCAGGTCTCAACAACCCCCGTCCGTCGCGGCGCTGGCCATGGCCGTGGGTGGCGACGCGGCCAGCATGGTGGGCGTCGGCCTCGTGTGGGGTGTCACCAACGCCTTCATGCGCCGTGGCGCGCTCGTGTGGGACCGCCGCCTTCGCTCCTCCGGCGGTACGGTCCGGCGGTGGGCGGACCTCCTCCTGACGTGGCAGTACTCGGTGCCGTTCCTCGTCAATCTCTCCGCCTCCGCCTCCTTCTTCAGCCTCCTCGGCGGCGCCCCCATCTCCGTTGCCGTGCCAGTCACCAACGCCACCACCTTCGCCGCCACCGCCGCCGCCGCGGCCCTCCTCGGCGAGGAAACCCGCCCGGCCCCCGCCGCGCTCGGCACCGCGCTCATCGTCCTGGGCGTCTGGGTCTGCATCCCCTAGTTTAACTTGTCCCAGTCGATTCGATCCCCGTCCAAGAATTCGATCTCCTACGGCTCCGCATGTGTTTGTTGAATTGCTCGTGCAAAACAGCGAAAGAAGTGATGAATTCAGGCCTGTTTGTTTTTTCTCCACTAGATACTTTTTCTTTTCTGGCAGAAATAAAGCTTTTGATCGCCATTGTTATTCTAGAGATGGTGTGCATTTTCTTTTTCCAGGAACTTTTTCATAGACTCTTCTTGCTACTGCTCTGGCTTCTATTCAATCATCAACGAGCACGGAACTGTAGCTCAGGCCGTGTCGTTGAAACAGCCCGAATATTTTTTTCTGCTGCTCTAACAAACCCTAGCATTTTTATTTCTATTTATCATGACACGGAAAAGCTATATACAAGAAAAAAATTACATGCAAGGAAATAACTAATCAAAAAAAAAGCCTAATCACATCCCAAAATACAAAACTTTCCTAAAACAAATTTTCCCAAAAATAAGACTTTCCTAATTACAAGATTAATTCCATCAATCACCTTCTTAATCTTATAACACAATTCTAACTTATTAAGGCAATCGGTCTCAACTACGATTTGCCAAACACATACTCGATACTAGATGGAGAACACATCTCCTCAACATCCAGGACTCATCTTCGACAGAGTTGACTTTAGATGTCGAATACATCTCCTCAACGTTCTGAACTCAACTTCGACGGACTAGACTTTGGACGGCGAACGCATCTCTTCAACGCCCCTGAGTCAACTTTAACACACGACTTTGCACACGCAGCACCTTCCTTTTGATCTTCTAGTGCAGCATGATCTCTTCTGATGCGCACATCATCTCTGAAGAAACTCGCGTACGTACACGTTTATTTTGTGAACACAACTTGCACAAAAATACGTAACTCTTTTTTTTCTTCACGCCCGCCACCAAAGAGCGATCTGCTGCTACTGCTGCACCTTGCGCTCGCATGCATGCATGAGACCAGCAGCCTGTTCTTATTGTGCTTCTTGTTGTACTTGCTGTCGCTGCACACCAAGAAGGAAATCTCCTCACGCTCACATGCATGCAACAAACCAAGGAGCAATCAAAACTAGTATTCATCAGTTCATGGACGCGAGAGCACGCGTACGCGGTTGGCCGCCACGGCGGAGGCTTGCACCCGTGCATCCCCAATGGTGGTTCATGCCCGTGCGGCCCCGGCGATGGCTCATACGCCCAGCTTCACCTCGGTTTCCGCGCGAGGCGGTGGCTCTTCGTTTTCCGCAAGCATCGCTTCGGCAATACACCCGCCGCGCCATTCGGAACGTGCTCGCTGCGCCTGCAACCGAGCCGCCAGCACTACCCTACTCATGCCACCCGACGTTGGCCACGCGCTTCATCGGCCAAGCGCTCAATGCGCCTTGCTAGCTGCGCGGCCGCCATGCTTCATGCCCATAGCGCCTCGTTGTCGCACCGATACTGCCGACCTGTGGCCTCTAGCCACCGCCAGAGCTCCTCGACACTGCATCGATGACAACAATAGCCTGCTTCCTCAGGTGCTACCCCCGAGAGTCTCCTCATCCCGGGGCAGCGGGTTGATCCAAAACCTTAGACTCTGATACCAAATGTTGGAACAGTCAAGAATATTTTTTCTGCTGCTCTAACAAACCATAGCATTTTCCTTTCTATTTATCATGACACGGAAGAGCTACATGCAAGGAAAGAATTACATGCAAGGAAATAACTAATCAGGAAAAAGAAAGCCTAATCACATCCCAAAATACAAAACTTTTCTAAAACAAACGTTCCCAAAAATAAGACTTTCCTAATTACAAGATTAATTCCATCACGTGCCGGGCCCGAGAACCGAGCACGATGGGCGGCACAGGTCGGGTCCATACCGACACGGCACGGAGGCACGTCGTCACGAACGGGTATGGAGCACGCCGCAGCATGACGGCACTGCTGCAGGCCCGCGGTAGGGCACGTCGGTCGCGGCAAGGAGGTGGGATCATGGGGGAGAGGAGCGGGGGTTACCTTCCAAGGCCACCGATGTTGCCGCTCGACGGCACCCCGAGGCCGCATCGTGCCGCGCCGCCCGTAAAGGCCTCACCGCCTCGGCACACCCGCTGCGCCTCGGCTCCCGCGTTGCGTCGCGTCGCCGAGGTCGCTGCCCATCAAGGCCTCACCGCCTCGACTCCTCTACCGCGTTTCCTCGGCTCCCACCCCACACTGCTCTGCCTTGGCTCCCCCGCGCGCACCCTAGCCCTGGCTGATGCTCGCGCGTGGTATGCGCGCCGAGCCTGGCCGACGCCCGTGCCCACGCATGCCTACCCTGGGGCCGTGAGCCCGCGCTGTGTAGGAGGTCGTAGAGTAGGAGGGTTGGAGGCGGTGGGGAGGTAGGGTGCGGAGGGAGACGACGGTTTGGAGGGGTGGAGGGGAAGGGGGAAGGGGAGGGGCGACCAGTGTGGGGCGCGGTGGCGGCAGGTGCACTGGGAGGGGGAAGGGAGGGGCGTGCAGGCGAGTGGGACAGAGGGGAAGGGGAGGGGCAGAGGAAGGTGGCGGGGCAGAGGGGGGCGATGGGACGGTGGGGGAAAGGGAAGGGTCGGGCCGGTCGGCCGGAGAGGAAAGAGAGAGAGGGGCGAGGGGAGGCCAAGGGGCGCCAGGGCGGTTGAGGAAGGGGAAGGGGAAGGGTCGGGTCGATCAGAGGGGAGGGGAGGGAGGCCGAGGGGGCAGTAGGGAGCTGGGGATGTGGAGAGTGGTGGGAGGTGAGGAGCGCCGGGGTCGCGCACTCGCGCGGAGGGCCAGAGGCTGAGGGGGTGATAGGCGCCGAGCGTGGACGGAGAGACCGAGAGAGATAGGGAAAAGGAGGGCAGTGGGACCGAGAGAAAAAGGGGGAGAGAGAGGGTGCAGGAGAGAGGGAGGGACACACGGAGCTATGATGGCACAACATCTATGTATCCGGGACGGGCGCCGGTATCTGGCTCATACCCGAGCTTCGATGCCGCTACATCGGTGCATCCGGGATGGGCGTCCATATGTAAATATTGTCAATCTAAATTATCTGCACATGCATGTGGAGGAACAGGTTTTCTCAAGCGGCATGCGGAGACATGCTTGAAAAGGATATCGGCAGGATAGGCAGGTTGAGGGCGTTCAGACATAACTCAACTTCAACATCGACGGTTCGATAAGTACATGGGTATACAACGCCGATGTAGCTAGAGACGAAATTGCACGTTACTTAGTTACGGAGGATCTTTCACTTAGAATGTGTGAGAGCTCTAGTTTTGAAAGGATGGTGCAATGTGGTTTTTGCCCACAATACCAACACGTTTGTAGGAGAACAACTACACGTAACATATACGCAATGTACACAAATAAACTAGCAATATCGAAATAGATCTTCACGAGAGTTAGTTATTATTTTGCCTTGACATCAGATATATAGACTTCCTCTCACCAAAGAGCAGCCTATCTTAGCGTTGTCGCACATTACTTGAATGACGACTACGTCCTAAACAAAAGGGTCATGGGGACCAATCGATGAGGCACACACCGGAGAGGCTATCGCTAACCATGTACTTGAGGTTATTACTGACTTTAACATAGAAAATAGAATTATTTTCATCACTCTTGACAATGCATTAGCTAACACGACAGCCATAGAGCATATCTCACCGCACTTGGAGACTTATGTTGGAGGTTTCGTACTCCACCAAAGATGCGTATGCCATATCATTAATCTTGTTGTGTAGGCAGGTTTGGATATAATAAAACCTAGTTTGAACAACATACGCGATGCTATCAATTTTATTACAGTTTCGACTGTAAGGTACACCAAATTCTCAGAGTACTGCAGGGCCAACAATAAGCTACTAAAAAAATTCAACCTTGATATGAAGGTTATATGGAACTCTATGTATACTATGCTGGAGCGGTGCAAGAACTACGAGCACATTATCACCGTCTTTGTCAATTACAATAATGGTAAGCCGTTGGTTTATGATGTGGATTAGGAAGTTGCCCGTTATTTTCGTTAATTTTTAGAAAATTTTTACAATGCAACCAACATGTTATCCAGTGTGTGCTACCCAACTTCTTGCTTAATCATCGAATGGCTTTGGACTATTGCTAACAGTTTCAAAGAAAACATAGATAATTGTATTTTACAACCCATTATAGAACCAATGGAGAGAAAAAATTAAAATATTCTCAAGCTATTCCATATCTCTACTGTTTTGCCACTATTCTATATCCTTGGAGGAAATTAACTAATTTACAGGGTGCCTTCGAGGAAATAGGTGAAGCAATCGATCTTGATTTTTTTGAGGCATATACACATGTTTATAACGAGTTTTTCAGAGTTTTCGACAAATATTACGAAAAGTTCAGCACCAGAAGTAAAGCAAGAAGATCTACCTCAACAACACAACAAACACGAGGCAGTTTGACCGTTTCAAATATATGGAAGTAGCTAAAAGGTAAGGCGTCTAGTTCATCTTCCGAAACGTCGACCAGGTCACAATGGAATCCACGGGTAGAGATCAACCACTACCTCGAGATGCCTTTCGTGGAGAGCGAGTTTGATATGGACGAGGACAATCGACTCAACTTGTTCTTGTGGTGGAAGAATCACAAACTTATTTACCCCGTGCTATCACATTTTGCACGAGATGTACTTGTGGTTCCGGTGTCCACTATCTCGTCGAAAGCCACTTTCAATTTAGTGGGGAGGATACTTGAGCCGAGGAGGTCATGTCTCAGACCTGAGATGGTTGAGGCAATTACATGCCTCAAAAGACTGGGAGGGTGCAAATGAAAGGGCACAACATCAGACCGAGAATCCAGGGATCATGAGCGCGATAGCCGACTTTGACCATCTCGGCCTCTAGTAGTCTATGCATATGTACATAGTTACTGTACTCTTTTCCTTATCGGGGGTACTCCACACCGGAATGTAAGGTTTTTAACGAGGTAGTAACTATGTACCTATTCAAAAATGAATAAACTTTACTTATTTTTTCCCCAATATTTTGTGTCCATTGCCGTGTCTTCGGCTCCTTTCCTCTCGTCGCAATAGTGCAAATGGGTTGGGTCTGGGCCGACAAGGCATGAAGTAGGCACGAAGCACAAATAGGTTATGTCTAGGCTCGCCGAATGTGAGCTGGGCCGACACAGCATGGCGAGCACGACAGGTCGTCCTAGCCCGACCCTGTTCAGGCACGAAGCATGATGGGCTTGGCCGGGCCGGGCCGGCATGGCACGACACCCACCTCTAATCTCACCTGAGGCCCCCTAAATGTCAGGACTGGCCCTGGTAAGGTGCACGGATGGATGGCTCGTGCCGGGAAGATTCACGGCCAAACATCCAAGGTGGCAAAGCAGGACATGAAGAAGAAGTCCCGCGACCGCGCATACAAGAGGATGCAGTACAACCACCGCTTCGTCACTGTCATCGTCGGTTTCGGCGAGAGTGCGGGCCCAACTCCTCCAAGAAGTTGGAGCATCGCTGTCGCTTCGCCTTGGTTCTGTTTCGTTCTTCATATGCCTATGATCTTCTTGGTAGTAGTAGCAGTAGTTTCGTTAAGTATTACTAGATGGGTTTGCGCGCTATGCCGCACTGGGCGGGATACATCGGATTTCCAAACCTCCGTGAGCCTCCGTGTAAAATTGCCTAGGGTCTCTTTGTAAACTTCAGGGTCCTCGAGGGATTGCGTGCAAAACTGATAGGGGCACAGGACCTCCTCGTAATTTCTCGGAATCCCGAGTGCCTCTTGTGCATGATTATTTATGCATTAACCATAGGCATTCTTGTAAGTGTACTTTGCTCCTTGGTCTTTTGAGCTGAAACCAAACATGCCTAATATATTCCAACAAAGGGATATTGGTATTCTTGGTTAGATATGGGACCACCGTTATGACTGGAGAGAATCGATAAGATGATACTCTAAATATACGTTAGTATCCCTTCCAGGAGAGACCACTATAATGGCTAGAGTGATAAGATTAAGCATCTAGATAAACAATTGGTACACTTAGTTCTATGTGGAATCACCATAAATGGTGAAGAGAAGTGGTAAGATTAAGCCTCGATATAGATATTAGTATGCTTGGTTGCATGCGGACCACCATAATTTATTGTACAGAAGTGATAAGCTTGAGCCTCTAGATAAACATTAGTATGTTGGTTGCATCTAAAATCACCATAAATGTCAAAGAAACATGATAATATCAAGACTCGAGATAAATATTGGTACATTTGGTTGTTTGTGGGACCACCATAGTGGCTCAAGTGGAGTGATAGAATTAGGCCTCTAGATAGATATTGGTACGCTTTGGTTGTATCTGGGACCACCATAATGGTTGGTGAGATGTGATATATTGAACCTCTAAATAAATATTGGCATGCTTGGTTACGTGTGGAATCACTATAATCGTCGAAGAGAAGTGATAAGATTGAACCTCGAGATAAATATTTGTTTGTTTGGTTACATATGGGATCACCATAATGGCTATACAAAAGTGATAAGATTAAGTATTTAGATAGACGGTATGTTGCATGTAGAATGACCATAAATGTATGAAAAGTGATAAGATTGAACCTCAAGATAAACGTTAATACGTTGGGTTGTATATGAGACCACTATAATAACTTGAGTGAAATAATAAGATCGAGTGTGTATAGAGTCTATAGACATCGGTTTTTATTGGTTGCAGAATCACCGTAAAAGGTTGGATAGAAGTGATAAAATCGAGTATCGAGATAAACAATGAACCATTTTATTTTATCCTTATTCATCTTTACAATGAGCCTCTTTATTTTATTCTTATTTATCTTTCTTTTACTATAAAATTGAGTATCGAGATAAACAATGAACCCCAACTTCAGAAGAAGAAAAAACACTAAGATAACTTCAAGATTTGAAGTAATTCTCGAAAATTCGTAAGAAATGTTCTGCTCAAGGGAACACCGAACACAAACCCCTTGTTCTGCCTTTTGTAAAAAGCAACCTGAGCCCTTGCAAGCCAGATTTGGCTTGGCCCATAAACTGATGAGATAAACTTTATCTTAGAAGTTATTTCTTTTCTAGAGGAAAGCCAAAATTGAACTAATTGCTAGTACCATTTTGAGGAAAGCCAAAAATGACACCAATTCCTAAACTTATCACATCGTGAACTGCTAATCTGGCATTCTGTATCGGAAGGCAGTGCTGATCATTGAGGCGAGGCATCAGCCCAAGTATGTGTTGAAATTGAAACCAGAATGGCCTATATATGTTCGCTGATTCAACTCAAAAGGAGGGAGAAAAAGAAACAAATAGTCCCATTCGTTTTCCCTCGTGACCAGGCATGATGACATTTTGCCGGCACTGATTCGTATTTCACAAGTTGCTTTTGCATCAAGAGAATTGTGATGGCTTGCAATTAGTAGCACCATATATTCAAATAAATAAAAATGAAATCATTTAGACAAAGTAACAACATTATCAGGCAACATGGAGCTCAGAGATTGACAATTGACACAACAGTGAAGAGATGCAGTCCCAAGTTTGCTTAGTTCCTGATGTGCCAAACAACGGTCGCCTAACATTTTAACCATTTTCTGCTCGATCGTATGCATTGGACTTATGCTTTGGTGCAAAGGTAAACCCTTCTGGAACTTTGCCAAGCAACATCTCGGAGATCCTTATCTGTGTATGTAGTCAAGATACATCAGCTTCTCAGTCATGTAACAAGTGGTTCATCCAACACTGAAAAAAGAAGAATGCTTACCCAGTCAGCTGCTGAATCAGAGGCCATCAGGGTTTCAAGATCATCACGGCCGTAGTAGCTTGGAGGCCTCCAATTCAATCGTTGCGGCATGACATCCAACAGGCCAACTGGAATGTACCGGCAGGTGTAACTTAGCCATTCTAGTAAGAAATGGCGTGTTGTCTCCACACCTGAAAAATCACAAAATCGGATCACTTAGGTTCGAAAATCAACATTATACTCTTTGGAAGACAAGTTGGCACATTCAATGGTCAAATATAGTCAAAACCAAAACAATGATGCAATCATGAGTCAATATCGTTTACATTCCACTCCCTAACAAAACTCAGAATCTGCCTAAGCATCTACAAAGATGACAGAACTCACCTTTGGAATCAGAACCCCAATGTTCCAGACCATAGCGCGCGAAGTCTTTAAGAATATTGAATCTCTCGCCAGATGTAATATCCCAGTGCTTTTGTTCTTTTATCTCAGTAAATATCCAAGGCTGACAAGTGTCAAACATCACGCATTAGAACAAAATCAGTTAATACAATTATACATAAAGGCATGCCAATATAGACATGTATATTCTAGGGGGAACAACAGCGTATCATTGAAAGTAACAAATGATGACAGGGGATATTATAAGTGTTGGAATTAATGCTGAATTAATTCAATAGAAGAAGTCAAAGAGGTGTTGAGTTGTATGGTCTTTAGTACCATATTGCTTAGCTAGGTGGAGTGCAACCAACTTATACGGGGAGTTCATGTATGGACTCTAGTATGAGTTGGTGGCAACACTAGAGGTACACATGGTTAGTTTTGCTAGGCTATGTACACGCACGCGCGCGTGCGCGTATATCGCGTATTTCGCGTGTTTATTGCGCGACTTGTGACTTGTGACGACGCGCGACCGTGACTGAGACGTGCTAAGTGTACTTAACCTTTTTGCCACGTGTACCGGCTACGCCACATCACCTTACACCTCGACTACTGATGTGGCGCTGCGGACTCAGGGAGACGCACGTTTTCGTGCGGTTAGTCCGTTCGCCCACGTTGCGAGATTCCAGGGGGCGGTTCCTGGAATAGTGGCAGTTCGGCTCCTTTTTTGCGAGGCGGTTTCGGTTCGTGGTTTCTTAAGAGAGACGTCCCTGTTCGTGAGAAGATACGCGATAAAAATCCATCTCGTTCTCTTTGACGATCTCTACTTCCTCAGTGCTTGTAGCCTTCGGAGCCATTCCATCCCTTCGTCTGTCGTGCAACAAGCGTGAGGGAGAGCAGTGCCTCCGATCCGACGCGGGCCATTTGACACCCTGCACGGGAGACCGGAAATCAGGTTTCTGGGAAACGCTTCACCGCGCGACTGCTCGTCTTCATCATCACATCGAGTCGCTTCTGCACTGCTTCCTGTTCTTCATCAAGCCCTCAATGAGTGCTTTGGACTAAGTTGTTCTTGGTCCAAGTGATCCCTTTTTTAATTAGATCTTTGAGAATGCATGCCGCTATGATAGTTTTGTTTACATCTATGTATCTTTTAGGCTATCTAGCATCTGTATGCATGTTTTCTTTACTAGCATGTTTTGTCAATTTGCTGGCTGCTAGTAACCATGTTGTAGACGCAATATTTATCTTCATGTTCTTATTGCGTATCTTTGGAATTAAATTAATGTTATGCCATGTTAATTTTCCAACAATAAGCAGCATAAAATGTACGCATTTCTTACAGTGGCAGCACAAACTTGAGATTTTGGTGTTATTTGTATTTTGTGATATTATTAGCAGGAGTATTGGGTGCTTCCTGCCCTTCAAGTGCTCCCCTACTCAGCCAGCCATATAAGCTGATGGATCTGAATCCTACCCCTAGAAAAAGGGCATTAAGACAACTTTAGGAGCAAGTTCACTGGCATCAATATTTCCTTCTGACCATGTGACATGTCTTTGTTGCATGATGTTTAACAAATTTGTGCATGAATAATTGCTGGTGATCAGGCACTTATCCATGCAACAATCAGTTAGATACTCCATCAAACATCTAGGCATGTCGTACAGAGATGCATAGAGTCCAGCTTATTAAGCTAGAAATAGAATCACACAAACACAAAACATACAGAAATGCAAGGCACCTGCTAGTATTCTAGTAATAATAAGTTTGCATGTCTCAGCATGAATTACAAGGCTTACATGCTAGAATTCACTTTGTATATAAAGTATAAGAGAGGTGCTTCAATGCTTTTCTTTTTGACAGTTGCACAAATATTAAAACATGAATGAAGGGTAGATGGTGATTACTTACCCCTTCGCTTGCTTCAAGATTTGTGTAACTTATATTAGAAGGAAAAGCATTGAAGCACTGCTCAAAGTATAAAGATGTAAGTATGCTTTTCAAGCCCAAGTGTAAACCTACAATTTTTCATGGACTATGTACACCACATGGATGCAAACTCAGCAGCCATTACGCAAATTGTTCACATCAGAAACCAAATGGAGACACCTTAAAAGAAGGGAATCTGATTTTTGAAATTGGAAGGAGAGGGACCACTGGAAGACAAATGTGAAAGAAGAAAGACCATATGTGAAAAACTAAAAATTACTCAAAAAATTATGCTCCAGTAGAGCAATTGCAAAAGACACAGTTGAGAGAACATGCTTGAATCATTGAACTGAGTCAAATTATGCAGAACATCAAACACCGTATGCCAATTTTCTCTGCACAGAGAATAGCAATTGTTCTTATAGCAGATCACCATTCACAGTTGGAGCAAAAGTTACAACTTTCCAAGGCTAAATTCACCAGAGCACCATTCAATGATCAAGAACAACTGAACAACAGTGCTCACAGTTCCAAGGCCGAACAACAGATTTTTTTTTTTAATTACACAAGTATCTAAGATGTGGCAACATTACTGGTTGGAGCATTCAGGTCATCAAAGAGCAAGACTTGTGCATGCCTATCAATCAGATAAGGAATGATGGTTGTGGTGCCATTGTGCTGGTTAAGGCACTGCTCAGATTTAGCCTTATTTAGGCCAGCAACTTTAATCCAGCCCTGAGATGACCACCACTGAAGTATTTGAGCAGGCTCCGGGAGTCTTCCAGGTTCCAGCACATGAGTATATGGAGCTGCCTGCTTCCATTGGTAGCTCAGATCAAGCTGCCAGAATTTTCACTGAGATACGGCATTTGAGAACAGCAGGGCAAATCTACTATCCTAGTGCAGCAACCAAGGCCCAAGATCACACTTAGGAGAAGAAAAGGTGGAGGAGAAGAGGAAGAGAATAATGAAGTGGGTTCACAGCTTTGATGAGACTGATTAGATCATGAAAGGGTAATTTTTATATTCTTAATAGGGCTATTCTACAGAGGTGTCCAGGAGCATGGTAAAATGTCAGCCCGCACCCCCACCTCCTTTCAGTGGTAGGATCCAGATCCAGCAGGTTATATGGCTGACGAGTAGAACACTCGAAAGACAGGAAGAACTGGACAAACCGTTCTATTTGCTCATGCTACTGTCCAGAGGATAAAGGAAATAAAAAAATACGTAAATCCAACAAGGATGCTGCTAAAATGCTGGGATGTTCACAAGGAAGAGAATGTTAAAAACAAGCTCCAAAAGTGGAAATATTTATGAACCTTGCTCTCTTCAGTAGAAAGTCAGGAAAGTCACATTTCTGTTGTAAGATTATTCTGATTTAGCGAACTCCTTTCAGATTAGATCTCATTGTAATTTCAATCATTATGTTGCTGTCGTCGTCAGTAAGCTATGGTAAAATGCGTTCATGCATTAGAGCTATTAATAAAAAGTTATAGCTATATAAAAAAAACAGATTCATGTTCAAACAAGGAAACACATTACTAGTGACACATGGCCGACTAGTAAAAATGTTTTCTGTAAGGTGTTTTCTAATTTGTATATGAATCGTGTATTCTTTGATTTGACCCTAACTTTTTATTGACACCTCCGATGCACGAACGGTTTTCACTAATAGCTAACTGACGACGAGAGCAACATAATGATATAAGTCTCGCTAATAAACGCTACACGAATAAGTTTTTACTGCCATTTTACCGAATGTATCGTAAGATTTTACTACCGCACAGGCTACTGAACCTCTTGGATGGTAGTAGAATCTATGCATACAGATAGTAAAAACTGTTTTATATGTCGAGACTTATATCAATGAGTTGCTCTCGTCGTCAGTAAGTTACTGGTGAAAACGGTTTGTGAATCAGAGCCTAAATAAAAAGTTATGGCTAAATCAAAGAAAAAACATATTCATGTACAAACTACAAAACACATTTATTAGTTGGCGTATGTATGCGTTCACAGTAAGCGTTTGCGTTCACACTGGCTAGTTCAAGGACACGGCGTTACGGCTCGCGCGTACAATAGGCAGAGCTACGCGCAAGCGTAGATTAGTGCTACCGTATGTATATGTATATATATGTGTGTGTGTATATGTATGTACGTATATGTTGTTAACTGCTGGATATACTAACCTTGATAAGTGCACCTCGAGCAATCATGGAAGTGGAAATTTTAGAGCAGTCTGAAACATGCCTGTTCCAGTCAGTAAAGGAGAATACATCACCATTTCCAATGACATGCAAGTAGTCAGGGGCCTTCTGTGCACACTGGTAAATATAGTCCCAGTCAGCAAGTTTGCTGTAGCGTTGTTGCCGCGATCGACCATGTATTGTTATGGCTGAAGCACCCCAGTCATAAATGTCTGAAACTATAGAATCAGCACGGTTCCTGCCCTCAAAGAAAGCTGTTCTGACCTAGAATCAAGCAACAAGGACAAGGTGAGCCCAACAATTCAATTAATTCCATTTAATACATCACAAATGTAGCACCATAACATAAGACTTCACTGAAATAATATTTGGGTTTTTCATAGAATTGATTTTAATTTAACCTTATTCACCCTACAAATGAGATGCATTGAGCATGGCATATCAGCATCAGGATGAAGTCACAAAAAATCTAGGCCCTCAAGCATTAACTAGCCTCTAATCAATAACTGCACTGCTGCCTTACCTTAACGGTTAAAGGTTTTTCAGTAACAGTAGATGTTGCTTTTACAATACTCTTAATCCTCATAGGTCTTGTGAGCAATGATGATCCAGCACCCTTGTTGACAACTATATCAATTGGGCAGCCCATATTTATGTCAATGAAGTCAACTGAACACTCGTTATCCACAAGTTCAACTGTTCGTGCTATTGTATCTGGATAGGCTCCACATATTTGCACCCCAAACAAGTCCTCTGATGAATGCCGTCGCAGCAAAGCCCACTCTGAAGCTTGCCCCTAGTGAAATATATTCATATGAAAGGACTTCATGAAGAACATAAAACAAATATTTATTAACTTTGCTTCTAGCAACATTTTGTAATGTAAGGAATAACTCCACTCAAAAGACACAGAAAAGCCATATGATGAAACAGAGCAGAGGTGTTTAGTATTCTAACCTGTAGAAGATTTGTGCACATAGCCATTTCTCCGCAAGTAATATCAGCTCCCAAGGTTTTGCACAGCCTCCGAAAAGGAAGATTCCCAACAGTGGTCAAGGGAGCAAGGTACAACTTCTCCCGAAAATCTATTATCTTCTTTTCACGTAAATGAGGTGTTAAGATAAGGTCAACTCTGCAAGAACTTGGGTTATCTGAGGGTACTTCCAATCCATTTCTTAAATTAGGATCTTCAGATTCCGCCTTAGTGTCATGAATACCTAAGCCATAATGTTAGTGAAAAGGTCAACAAATGAAGTCACAATATAAGCAACAGGAGCATTTAAAACAATGCCATACATTAAGTTCAGAAACAAATTACCAGCTCCATATTTGAGAATTTCATCTTCAACCTTTGACTTCTTCAATGGCCTTGGTTCAACACATGGAACTGAGTTATGAACCAAAGGTTCTCTCTCTGATTTATCCATTTCTTCACACAAAGTAGAATCACATTCCATATTCACAGGAGGACTGCAAAGAGATTCAGTTTTATCATCACCATTTAGTTCACATGATTCATCTGGATAATCATGAGCAGCCTTCTGATCACCAGTAACTGCATTTGCTTTAGTTTTGGTGACTTCCTGCATTACAAAACATATTGAACGAAGAGAAATAAATCAACAAATTATGGTGTGGTAGGAATCAGAAAGCAGCACCACATGTTGCTGCAGAAACTTCATAACGTGTTACAGCAGAAACTTCATAACATACATTAAACCAACAGAGCAATGAACTTACACACAGTTACAGAGAGGCACATACTAACTACCAACATCTCTTATATATATTTAAGAGTATGAAAGGGCCTTAATATAAACAGATCATTATTTGCTTCCTGACAAATCCTACTTGTTTGCTGCCTGCCAAACATATTTTCAATTCTTTGCCGCCCCATGCAACTACCAAATATCCAATCAGAACAAAGGGTTTTTTTGGCAGATTCATAAACTAGGAATTAGGGATGAAAACAGAAACAGAATTTCCGACCGTTTCGGAGAAAAACGGAAACAGAAGCCTTTTTTGGGAAACAGAAATAGAAAATATCGGTACGGAAACGGAATTTTTTTGTCGGAAACGAAAACGGAAACTGGAGAGCCATTTCCGATAGAGACGAAAATTCCGTATAAATGAAACCGGAAATTCCGTCGAAAACTTGGCCCACTTGGCCCAAAAAGGAGAATGGAGAATTTACATTTATTTTCGAATTAAAATAATTTCAGAAATACAAATGGCTTTATAGAAACTATCAAATAGAGTTCAAAAATTCCGGGAAAATTCTCAAAAATACTTTGGAACATTTTGAACTTAGGAAAATTATTTCTAGCATAATTTTGGTTTTATTCACGAATAAATTAATTTTATAAATCTAAAAATAGCAAAACGACATTTATAAACTTCAGAAAATCTAGGATAAATCTCAGAAAATCATAAATGAACATTGAACAATAATATGCAAATTTTAGGGTGTTACACCTTTATAGTTGGAGGAGCAAAAGGATGTCGATGATAATCATATGAAGAACATGATGGTCTGATCTGGGTGACAAATAGCGAGCCTTCAATTGACAAACTTGAGAAAAAACTTGCTATTGATACCGGTGAATATAACATTATTCTTGCGTCCGCCTTAGAGGTGGAATGAGTTACATTGTTTTTGTAGTCATATATATTGTGATCATGTACTATGTTGTTGTGAAATTTTTCACTTTCGTTTCCGTATGCGCTCCATACCGTTCTGCATCCGTTTACGTCACTATACGTTTCCGTATCAATTTCCGATGTTTCCGATTTTGTTTCCGTTACCGGTAAAAAATGTGGAAACGGAAACGAAACGACCATTTACCGACCGTTTCCGTTCCGTTTTCATCCCTACTAGGAATAGTGTACTAGCAAGCCAGGTTCCTCCATACTGCGTTCAGTAGCAGTTGGAAATAGCACTATCTTATAGGAAGAGGAATAAGCAGAAGAGGCAGCAAGCACAACATGCTTCTTGCATGCCAACTACATAGGAAAGTAAGGAAATGGTAGGCGTAACTCTGATGGTCATTGGACATGATAGCTGTTATTATTTGCAATTACATAATTTGCTCTGCAGAATAACATAGTCTTGCCATTTGCTGAATAGGAAGATCAGATGGACAATTAGAATTTGATAAAACTTAATTATGTACCTTAAGACCAAGAAGTTTGATCTGGGCACTGGCCTTGGGAAATTTATATTTGTTCTTCCATAAGAGCTTTTGAATATCCTTGTTCAAAGTATTTATCTCATGGTTTCTCTCTGAAGGATTTTCAGAAGCTACATGGCTGTCCTTATGTGTACTAAAAAATCGACAAGTTAGTCCATATGGACACAACTTCTCCAGAGCGGTAAATGGGCACATTCCTTCCAAGTCAGCTGGTTTCTGTGGATGGAAAGTAATGACAAAATTAACCATGAGTTACAAAGTTCAGGGAAAACATCGAATCAACAAGGGCGAAGAAAAGAGCCAAACAAAACAATACTTGAGCCAAATAAGCGCCTATGTCATGGCTGAAACGACAAGAAGCACCGTATTTGCAAGAGTCCACATTTCCACTTTTTCCTACTTCTATACAAAGATGCGATGAAGACTTTTGTTCCTGCACAAAGTAACAACTTTAGTGAAGCACATATGCGTCCAAATTAAGTTGGTGACAAAAAAAATTGCACTAATATAGCAAATATGAATGTTGCCTGCATAACAGCAGTATATACATAAACATGAATAACCGAAACGCAAGCACATTGCAGGAACAAACAGTATATACATACAAGTATGCAACTTGCAGGTTTTACTAATAACATGGCAAACCCAAATTACCATTACACAATTAAACAAGGCTATCTTATGATACCCAAGCATTAGAAGAAACATAATGGATACAAAGTTGCTCGCTCCCAACATAGGACATAAAATTGTTGACTTAGACACTGTTCTATGCAAGGATGAAGGACGAAATCACAGCTTACTAAAAAGGATCATAGGCGTCTAAAGAAAACGGATCGTCTCACAAGCACATATAGGTTATCAAGCTACTATCATTGCTTGGGAATCAGGTGTCCACAAGCTTGCCTCTTGCATAAATGATAGATCAAAGAGCACATGCAAATCATTTTATATAACTACGTCTTCTGAAAATATGTTCATGTAGCATCAACTATACCCGAAAGCTTATTAATCTGGCAAAGATCTTGTCCAAGTCATAGTTGCGCAGACACATATCACGGAGCTCAGCAACGAAATTGTTATGCAACGCATACAGCACACCGGAAATGCCATCGAAATGCAAAGCAACTACACGTAGGCGTTACAACAAGCACCTGGCGAGCAGAGCCCATAACACTGGGGCATTAAAGCAAACACCTTGAGTCCACCGCTACGGTTGGTTACCTGCTTGCGCTCGCGCTTGAGCTGGCGCTTGGACTTCTTCTCCGCGACGACGGCGCCGTCGCTTGCCTTGCTCTCCTCCTTGGGGGCCTCGCGGACGGGAGGCGGGCGGAGGAAGGCGGGCTTGACGGGGGCGACGGCGCGGGCCACCAGCTCCTCCGGGGTGGACTGCGGCGGGGAGAAAGCTGTGGCGTCGGCGTGGGAGGGGTTCGGCGGGTCGGCCGGCGTGGTCGCGGCCATGGTGGGCGTGGCGGCGGCGCGATGAGGAGGGAGCTACCGCAGGCAGCAGTGAGGATTTTATGGAACGGGATTTTTTCAGTAAAACCCACTTTGGCAAGGCAATTTACTGAAATGGGCCGGACTGCATAATGAAGGGTTAGACAACATAATAGAAATTTTAATCCTTCTTGAGATGACAATTTAATCATCTAACTATGTCGTTCATGTTCTCTCTATTCTAATCATCTAGTAACTATTTTGTTCATGTTTCACTCTATTCTAACTCAAATATATCAATTCAGCAATTTCTTGGCTCGTGGCCACCTAATACTAATAGAGATTTATATGGAGTATTTTCGTTTCAAAGAAAAGCTAGCCTCGAGGGATTGTTTTTGTTCGCTATGGTCCAAACATAACGTAGAATTACATAATATTACAAGGGAAAAAGTGGATGAATGATCATGTTATATGATACATTTTTGCAAAACTAGGAAGCCATGCTTAGCCACTATCTTCTTTCTTGGTGGCAGGTATGCAATTCTTTTTTTTTTATGGTACTATAAAGTCAATAAGAAATTAATATGATTTGGGGTTAATTGGTTGGTGCAGTCATCTTAAGGCTCACGGTCCACAAGAAGACGTGTTCAATTCCCAGAAAAGCACTACCGGAAAATCCACACAAACAACCCATCCAACATGTGGTTAGTGGGAATTCAAACTCTGAAAGACACAAGGTGCCACGCTGCTAGACCATACTACAGTACACATCATGCAAAACAACAGTAGCATCAAAACCCATTATCATATCTCTTAAAACCCATTCTAGCCACGACACATTGAGTGGTGAGACGTGTCTAGAACAAAAGCATCGAATTCAATTGATTCCTTGTATTTTTTGTTAATTTTGAACCAAAACACAGTGTCCACAAATTTTTGCAAATCAATACTATTTTTATTGCAGATCAATACAATTTTCATTGATATTTGTATCAAGATATATCAAACTTCAATGATTTTAGTGGACTTGACCAATATGGTTTGTGTGCCGGCTCCGCCACCGTTCTCTTCTAATAAAAATGTTGTCATGTTACGTGGCATTCAACTCTCTCTTGTATCGTGCATAATGTATCTCAGTACCTTCAGATATCATTTGAATGTTCAATTCTTTTTTGATCAAGACCTCGCTCACCCATATTGCGTGGCCATTGGTTCATCGTATGCTACAGTGCACCTAAATGGATGCCACAATTTTTGTGTTTCACATGTAGACGTGACATAATGCAGATAGAGTATAAATACATCATTTTGAATATAGGCACAGCAGGAATGAATCCATAAGCATAAATGCCTTTTGAGAAAAGAAAATCCATGGCACCACGTGCCATACTAGTATCCCATCTAAACGAGACACATTGCAAACACAAATCTCAAATATTGCTTCTTCTTGCTTCGTTGAGAGCTATAACAAGATGAACGGAGTCGATGGCAACAACCAACCGTAGATGAACGTGGTCATGCGTAGGTCATTCAAGTCGACGGCGACAATGCACTGTTGGGTGACGCGACAGGGGCAATCACCCTTCTGGACTTGGGTGACACAAAGGTTGCTGGCAGTGGCGTAGCCACCAGGCTTGTCTTATTGGGCACGAGTCTACCGTTCGTTGATGTCGGTAACCCTGCGTGAGCTATCTTTATTGCCTTGAGTCCACCGCTACGGTTGGTTACCTGCTTGCGCTCGCGCTTGAGCTGGCGCTTGGACTTCTTCTCCGCGACGACGGCGCCGTCGCTTGCCTTGCTCTCTCTCCTTGGGGCCTCGCGGACGGAGGCGCGGAGGAAGGCGGGCTTGACGGGCGACGGCGCGGGCCACCAGCTCCTCCGAGGTGGACTGCAGAGGGAGAAAGGCGTGGCGTCGGCGTGGGAGGGGTTCGGTGGTCGGAGGCGTGGTCGCGCCATGGTGGGCGTGGCGCGCGATGAGGAGGAGCTACGCAGCAAAGCAGTGAGGATTTTATGGAGCGGGATTTTTCAAGAAACCCACTTTGGCAAGGCAATTTCTTGAAATGGGCTGATCGCATAATGAAGGGTTAGACAACATAATAGAAATTTTAATCCTTCTTGAGATGACAATTTAATCATCTAACTATGTCGTTCGTGTTCTCTCTATTCTAATCATCTAACTATTTTGTTCATGTTTCTCTCTATTCTAACTCAAATATATCAATTCAGCAATTTCTTGGCTCGTGGCCACCTAATACTAATAGAGATTCTAGAGGTGCATAAATGCAAACCTTGAGTGGTATACAAAGTTTGCACCGCATATGATTTATATGGAGTATTTTCGTTTCAAAGAAAAGCTAGCCTCGAGGGATTGTTTTTGTTCGCTATGGTCCAAACATAACGCAGAATTACATAATATTACAAGCAAGGTCTGGCTCAAAAATATCCATGCAACTAATCAATAGATGATGTTGCATATCAATGTCCATGCATAGAAGGCCCATCTGTCGTTCTGGTCTACACGGGATTAGTTGGAAGCTCTCTACTGTTTTAGGCGCTCTAGGAACGGACTCATCTGAAACTCTAGGAATGAGCTATCAAATGTTCATGCAAAAAGCCATTAATATTTGGGCCAGCCCAGGCTGGGCCGAGGCATGGGCCTGAGCTGGCTCCGCCCCTGATTACAAGGAAAAAAGTGGATGAATGATCATGTTATATGATACATTTTTGCAAAACTAGGAAGCCATGCTTAGCCACTATTTTCTTTCTTGGTGGCATGTATGCAATTCTTTTTTTTTATGGTACTATAAAGTCAATAAGAAATTAATACGATTTGGGATTAATTGGTTGGTGCAATCATCTTAAGGCTCACAGTCCACAAGAAGACGTGTTCAATTCCCAGAAAACACTACTGGAAAATCCACACAAACAACCCATCCAACATGTGGTTAGTGGGAATTCAAACTCTGAAAGACACAAGGTGCCACGCTGCTAGACCATACTACAGTACACATCATGCAAAACAACAGTAGCATCAAAACCCATTATCATATCTCTTAAAACCCATTCTAGCCACGACACATTGAGTGGTGAGACGTGTCTAGAACAAAAGCATCGAATTCAATTGATTCCTTGTATTTTTTGTTAATTTTGAACCAAAACACAGTGTCCACAAATTTTTGCAAATCAATACTATTTTTATTGCAGATCAATACAATTTTCATTGATATTTGTATCAAGATATATCAAACTTCAATGATTTTAGTGGACTTGACCAATATGGTTTGTGTGCCGGCTCCGTCACCGTTCTCTTCTAATAAAAATGTTGTCATGTCATGTGGCATTCAACTCTCTCTTGTATCGTGCATGATGTATCTCAGTACCTTCAGATATCATTTGAATGTTCAATTTTTTTTTATCAAGACCTCGCTCACCCATATTGCGTGGCCATTGGTTCATCGTATGCCACAGTGCACCTAAATGGATGTCACACTTTTTGTGTTTCATGTGTAGACGTGACATAATGCAAATAGAGTATAAATGCATCATTTTGAATATAGGCACAGTAGGAATGAATCCATAAGCATATATGCCTTTTGTGAAAAAAAAAATCCATGGCACCATGTGCCATACCACATATGTAGTATCCCATCTAAACGAGACACATTGCAAACACAAATCTCAAAGATTGCTTCTTCTTGCTTCGTTGAGAGCTATAACAAGATGAGCGGAGTCGATGGCGACAACCAACCGCAGATGAACGTGGTCATGTGTAGGTCATTCAAGTCGATGGCGACAATGCACTGTTGGGCTGGGCTACGCGACAGGGGTAATTACCCTTCTAGACTTGGGTGACACAAAGGTTGCTGGCAGTGGCGTAGCCACCAGGCTTGTTTTATTGGGCTCGAGTCTACCATTCGTTGACGTCTGTGTGAGGTATCTTTATTGTCTTTCTTTCTTTCTTTTTTCTCTCTGATTCATGTTTGAATTTGGACTGCACAACACATGTTTGTTTTGTTTGTATATGAATTTGGATTGTACAAGACTATATTTATCTCAATTTTACTTAGTTTGCTTCGATTTATGGTAAACATATTTAGCTTAGTCCTTTTAACTCCTCCCTCTATTTTTATTATAGCTTCGCTACTGCTCGCTGCAACAAAGATCAGGTGCAGATCCGTCCATATTTAGATCCAATAATCCAGATTCACGCTATTACAGTGTTCGTTGCTATAGTAAATCAGTGTAGTAAAATTGCTATCAGTAATCACGCGAATCCAAGATACCTTTTGCAATAGCATCTACAAAGGATCCCTGTCCTAGTTAACGGTATCGGCTAAGCTAGTAGTAGCCTAGTACGACTCTTGGTTGAGACAACACATGCCACATGGTAGAGCTAAACCCACGGATTGATCACTTTCCTAGCCCATCTCTCTCTCTCTCTCTCTTTTTTGCAAAAATGCCTCTCTTCCAGAGAATTTACAAATATAGCCTTCTCCTACCGCAGAATACGTGGCAGACGACACGTGCAATGAGCGCGGGAGGAGCCGGTGCTCCCGCGGCAAGCGAGCACGGGAGGAAGGGGTGCTGCCAAGGGGAGAGTGGAATATGTCGTCTGCGATGAGGAGACTAGATTTGCAGATTCTCTTAGAAAATGTTGGGAAACCCTGATGGCCCATTGAAGGCCCATGTGGTCCCCTAGCCTAAACCCTAGGTGAGCGCTATAAAAGGAGGAGGGGGTCCCCCCCTATGTACCAGAAATCATTAGCAATAAAGAATTTCCGCTATTGCTCTCCCTAAACACGTGTCTCTCTATATTTCTGTTCTCCAATTCAGATCTGTTCGGGAACCCCGGACTATTCGATAGCGAGGTTCCTTAACACGTTATCAGCACGAAGCTCTACCGGAGATCAGAATTGAAAAGGTGAGAAGAGGTGGGTTTCGAAAATTGAATCTAATCGCTTGCCGATTTTATGCTCGCATCTATCGCGGCGATCCGTGATCGCTCGTCTCGTGGCAAGAAGCTACAACGACATGAATCTACAAGATGATCGTTTTTTCTCTGTTTACATTGACTGTTCATCAAGAAAAAAAAGAAGCGACCATTGCCGCGGCAAGCGCGCACGAAGCCGCCGGCCGTCGCCTCGGCAAGCGCGCAAGACGGCACCGGCCTTGGCTCGAAGCCGCCGCGCCGCCGCCGATGGCCTCGGCGCGTCGCGCGTCGTCCGACTAAACGCCCGCCGTCGCGGCGCCCGACCTTGCGGCGCCTCGGCATGCGTCTGCATGATCGTCGGCATCCCGCAGCGCTGACCTCGGCCTCGGCCGCGAGCGTCGGCTCGACCTCGCGACCCGCCGCAAGACGAAGCGCGCCTCTGCGCTACTCGGCCTCGTCCGCGCACGGCATGAAGCCGCGCCCACGTCGCCGCTGGTGGTCGACGACTTTGCGATGGTTCGACTTCGCGCAACGCCCCGCTCGCAGCCCACGATGATCGTCTTTGGCCTCCGGGCCGGCCGCGCCGCTCGCCCGTCCGCACACCAGACGTCATGCCCGCCCGCTGCGCGCAAAGCGCCGCGACGCTCGGCCTCGTGCTTTCGCAGCTGTCGCCGCCGAACTGGCGCGTCCGTCGTGCCACCGCGCCTCGGACCGCCGCCGCAAGCATAACCGCCTCGCCCGAGCGCGTCGCACGAGTTCCCTACGCCGCCGAAGCGCCCGACGGTTCCTCGCCGCCCGGCGATCGGCGTCGGCCGTCTTGGGTCGAAGCCGCACGACCGTCGCCGCGCCTTGACCGCTGCAGCCGCCACCATCGTGCAAGTGTAGAAGCCGCGTAGGTGCGGTGCAGGCCGGGTGACGCAGGCAGGCAGGGCGGCGCAGGCAGGTCGGCGCGAGGAAAGAGGAGCGGTGGCGTGTGGAAGCTTATGCGTCGAGGAAAAGAAAAGGAAAGCGGCGGCGCGTAGAAAGGCAAGGATGTGCCCTAGCTCTACAAGCATATTTATGGGCAGCAAGGCCCATTTACTGCTCATTTGGAAAAAGGGAAAAGAAAAAAGAAAAAGAAAAGAAAAGAAAGAAAAAGAGAAAAATGAAAAAAAGGAAAAAAATTGCAGAAAATCAATAAGATTTTTTGGCTCTGTTTTTAATTTTTCTAGCTTTATTTCTCTGTTTTATGAATATTCTTTATGAATTTTGAATCCTTTGCTTTATTTTATATAATGCAATGCATAGCAATTTATTTTTTTCTGCACCTTATGTTTTTGCAACCATTTTCTATCAGATTACACGCAGTAATCTAAACCAGAATTTTGAAATCATGCAGATCTTTGGCATTGTGAATCGTGAGTTTGAAGAACTGGCCCCGCATGGTCAGAACTATCTCACTTGGGCATCGGACGTAAAGATCGTCCTTGGGGGCAAGAAGCTCCGCTCCGCAATTGGTCTAGGGTCCTCGCAGGACGCAAAACCTACTGCCGAAAGCGTAACGATCAGCTCTGCATTTTCTCGAGCACCACCTCTCGGCCCACTCTGAAGAATGAATACATGGCTGAAGAGAGTGCGCATGAGCTTTGGACTGCACTTCAGAAGCGGTTCGAAAAGATCAAGTACACCATCTTGCCCCAAGCACAGCAAGATTGGGTACGCCTGAGGTTTGCAGACTTTAGAACAGTGGCCGAGTACACTTCTGCCTTGCACAGAATTTGTACCAATCTCTCTCTATGTAGCAAGAAGATCACTGATGAAGAGAAGATTGAGAAAACTCTCTCTACCTTCCACCCTAATGCTATCCAGAGTGCACGCAGCTATCGTCAGGACGCATACAAGGAGTATAGCGAACTGATTGATGTAATGCAAGTTGCGGAATCGCAAGATGATGTTCTACGCAAGAACTATGTCTCATGACCACCGGACGAGGCATCGCACGTAAGTCAATGCCAACAGCTACAAGGTGAGAAAGTCCACTCATAGAAAGAAGGGCAAGCAGGGTGGAAAGGAGAGGCCACAGGCCAAAGGAAAGTCCAAAGCTCCTGTGAAGAGGGATGACAAAGAAAAGACGTACGCCAAGCCGTATGGACAGCAGAACCAGACGTGCTTCAAGTGTGGTACTTGGGGACATTGGTCGAAGATATGTCGAGAATCCAAGGAAGCGATCAACACATATCAGGCTAAGAAAAAGGCAAAGGAAAACGCCCCCGCAGAGGCGCACTTTGCCAACATCGGTGATGATGATGTCATGGATGTAGACACCCCACTTGCCTCATCCTCACAGAATAGCCTGGACATCGATGCTGCAGCCATTATTATGGTAAATGAAGAGAAAACTTCTGCCGATGACATAGAAGCAAAAATTAATGCATATTTTACAGATTCTGTTTAATGCATTTTCTTTAGATTATGGTTGTTAGCTTTTTTTTTGAATAATGGATTGTAAGCTCTAGAAGAGCATACTTCTTTCATGAATAAATACGCAATTTATTCTTTATTCCAGTATTCTTCAATTTTGCAAGCAATATTTGGATTGTTTTTGCCTCCATCTGATTAGAATTATATTTCTTTTATCTAGAAATCGTGTAGCACCCAAATGGAAGAGATATGCATTGTTGACAGTGGCACAACAAATACCATCTTAAGAGAGTCTAAATATTTCCAGTCGATCACGAAGAACGCTGGAAAGATTACTACGATCGCAGGAAGCGACTCATATGTAATCGGCTCAGGAAGAGCCACTATTATATTGCCTATGGGTACAACTTTGGTAATTGAAGAAGCCCTTTTGTACCCTAAATCAACGCGCACTCTCTTAAGCTTTAAAGACATCCGCGCCAATGGTTTTCACGTAGAAACCAATGAAGAAAATGGCAAAGAATACTTGTGCATTGTGAAGCACGAGGTATGTGGAAAAATGGTATTAGAAAATGTCCTCATATGAATCTGGGTTGTACTACACGAATATTCATGCACCAAGTGTATACTTCCTTGAAGACTGTTTTTAAGAAGCTCTGAGTTATTTTCTTTATGGCATGGTAGATTAGGTCATCCTGGTCTTAGAATGATGAGGAATATAGTGAACAACTCACATGGTCATGGCATTAATGTTAAAAATTTTCCGAATCATGAAGATTTTGTGTGCCCTGCATGTGCCACCGGGAAATTAATAACTAGACCCTCTGTCATGAAAGTGCAAAGTGAAATCCCTGCATTCCTGGAACGCATCCAGGGGGATATTTGCGGTCCGATTCAGTCCCTGTCAGGGCCGTTTCGATACTTTATGGTGCTCATTGATGCTTCCTCGAAATGGTCGCATGTATGCTTATTGTCAACAAGAAACCATGCTTTTGCAAAGCTGATCTCGCAGATCATAAGAATTAAGAATGCTTTCCCTGATCATCGCGTGAAGTCCATTAGAATGGACAATGCCGGAGAATTTACTTCAAAGGCATTTGATGATTATTGCACGGCAACGAGGATAGCGATTGAGCACTCGCACCGCACGTCCATACGCAGAATGGACTAGCGTAAGCACTAATAAAGAGGATTAAGTTCATTGCCGCACCGCTTTGCGAGTTGTAACTTGCCCAACACTGTTGGGGACACGCGATCGCACGCAGCAGCTCTTATCAATTTCAGACCGTCGGCCTACAACATCCATTCTCCTATGCAGCTTGTGCACGGGATCATCCCGAAGATCTCCCATCTTAGAAATTTTGGGTGTATGGTATATGTACCTATACCACCCCCTCAGTGGACTGCAATGGGCCCTCTCTGCAAGTCTGGGATATACGTTGGTTATGAGAGTGCATCCATAATTAGGTATTTGGAACCCATGACTAGAGACTTGCATACAACCCGATTCGCTGATTGCATCTTTGACGAGGATCGTTTCCCGTCATTAGGGGGAGGAAATCAACCTTTGGATGAAAAATGTCGGGAAATCATATGGCATTCCACCGATCCCGCACATGACCCCGAACTAATGAAGCAAATCAAGAAGTCCGAAGATAATTGATTTGCGAATTTAGCAAATGAACCGCTCGATCATTTTGTGATCCAAGGGCGTGGTTAAGTCGCATGTACCCGCAAGGAATGCACCGAGAGGGTGGAAATACCAAAGAAAATAGAAGGTATCCTCAACCTGCTCAGAGGCCTCAAAGAAAAAGAGCAGAAATCTGCTCCTCAAACCCAAAGTACCCGGAGACGCCTGAGAAAAGCGGCGAGAGGACTTACCACAACCAATCACGAAAATGCCCCAAGGAAAGAAGGGGAGCCAGTTGAGACCTGGCACTGGAAAAAGACAACAGGAAAGGCAATTCCAGACTTGAATCTTCCACTGCAGGAAGCCGCCGGGAATAATGTGTGCGCACACATAGGCGATGAAAAGCTAAAGAAACTTGCTCCTACGATAGGGAAAAGCAGTGAAGAGCAAGTAGAAGTGCATGAAGCACCCCATGAAGAAATGGCCATAAACTTTGTAATAACAGGAGAATCCCTGAATAGAGCAACAGCCAACGTTGATGCATACTTTGCAAAGAAGATTGCCTCGATCATTGATCATGATCCCGAGCCTGCATCTCTCGCAAAGTGCAACAAAAGGCTAGATTGGGAAGAATGAAAAAAGGCAATCACTGCAGAGTTAGTCTCTCGAACAAGAGAGAGGTGTTTGTCAGATGCCGCACACCTCCCCATATAAACCCGTAGGTCACAAATGGGTCTTTGTTGGAAGAGGAATGAAAACAACGGTTGTAAGGTACAAAGCAAAGCTTGTAGCTCAAGGTTTCACTCAACGTCCCGGAGTTGATTATGAAGAAACCTATTCTCCGGTCATGGGAGGAATTACCTTTAGATATTTGATCTCAATGGCGATCAACTTGAAGTTGAGAATGAAGCTAATGGATGTTGTCACAAAGATACTTGTATGGAAACTTGGATTCGGAGATATACATGAAAGTCTAGGAAGGAATTCCTATCCCGAACCAAGACGGAGCAAATAGAAACTCGTATAGTGTGAAATTGGAGAAATCACTGTATAAATTTGAGCGATCGGGAAGAATGTGGTACAATTGCTTGAGTGACTTTCTCTGCAAGAAAGGCTACACAAACAGCGAAGATTGTCCATGTGTGTTTATACGGCGATCCCCGAATGGATTCTGTATAATCTCCGTCTATGTAGATGACTTGAACATCATTAGGACGGATGAAGAAATTGAAGAGGCATGCTCATACTTGAAGTCTGAGTTTGAAATGAAAGATTTGGGTAAAACCAAGTTTTGTTTAGGCTTGCAGCTTGAACATGTCCAAGGAGGAATCTTGGTACATCAATCAACCTACACACAGAAAGTGTTGGAAAGGTTTGGATTTGAAAAAGCATATCCTGCGAAGACTCCAATGGTCGGAAGGTCACTCCAAGCAGACCTAGACCCATACAGAACTAGAGAAGAGGGGGAGGAAATCCTGGGAGCAGAATTCCTATATCTGAGTGCAGTTGGAGCGCTCATGTACCTTGCGAATAGCACCAGGCCAGACATTGCGTTCGCTGTGAATTTGCTAGCTCGGTACAGTGCAGAACCCACCAAAAGGCATTGGAAAGGGATCAAGGACATCTTCCGTTACCTCTAAGGAAGCAAAGACCTCGATGCATTTTTGAAGAAACAATGAATTGAATTTGGTTGGCTATACCGATGCTGGGTATTTATCAGACCCGCATACTGGCAAGTCCCAAACTGGCTATGTTTTCCTATGTGGAGGAACAACAATTTCTTGGAAGTCGTCTAAACAGACTCTTGTCTCGACGTCGACAAACCACTCGGAAATCATTGCTTTGTATGATGCATCTCGTGAATGTGCATGGCTCAGAAGAATGGTTCACCACATCCAGAAGTCATGTGGCTTGAACATTGAGCAAACTCACACGATAATTTATGAAGATAATGCAGCTTGTGTTGCCCAAGCACAGATGGGTTATGTGAAGAATAATCTCACGAAGCATATCAACCCCAAGTTCTTCTATGCTCACGAATTGCATAAGATGAACGAGATAAAGATATTGCATACTAAGTCATGTGAAAATCTTGCAGATTTGTTCACTAAATCACTCCCAGCATCTACCTTTGAAAGGTGCGTGAAAGGAATTGGGATGATGAGACTTAGAGAAGTGCAGATTTCAGGGGGAGATATTTCACATACTCCCACATGAATCTCGAGTATGAATTATGAATACCCAACATGAATCTCGAAGATTAGCAATTGAAGTTGGGTGAATTGTACTTTTTTTCCTTAGCAAGTTTTTCATGAAGTTTTCTTGCATAAGGTTTTAACGAGGTAATTCGTGCAACATAGTAATCGTATGCTATGTACTCTTTCTCCAAGTATTTTTTCCACTGGGTTTTTCTGGAGTTTTAATGAGGTATATGCATCTCGCGGCAAAGGGCCCAAGGGGGAGTGTTGGGAAACCCTGATGGCCCATTGAAGGCCCATGTGGTCCCTTAGCCTAAACCCTAGGTGGTATTTATAAAGGAGGAGGGGTCCCCTATGTACTGTAAATCATTAGCAATAAAGAATTTCCGCTATTGCTCTCCCTAAACACGTGTCTCTCTCTATTTCTGTTCTCTAATTCAGATCTGTTCGGAAACACCGGACTATTCGATAGCGAGGTTCCTGAAAAGAGTAATTTTGTAAAAAAAGAAAGATTGAAAGGAGATAAGAAAAGTGGTCATTTCTCAACCCACGTTGTCGGCTCTGTATAAACACACCCCACATCCAACGGTCGTCTCCACCCGAAGAAACGTGGCGCCGCGCACGAGAGAAAGGAGAAGGAAAACCAAACGGTCATCCCCCTCTCTCATCTCCGATTCGAATCCATGGGCGGCGGCGGCGCGAGGGCGGGCCCGCGCGGTGAGGGCGGCCGGGCCGAGTGGCTCCGCATCTACGGCTGCATGGCAGCGCTGCTGCGCAAGAGCCAGGTGCAGGTCGAGGCGCTCCTCGCCGACCGCTCCCGCGTCGAGGCGTTCGTCAAGATCCACCACGACTTCTGGGTCGCCCGCCTTGGCCTCCTCCAAGCCCAGCTCCAGCAGGTCAGGCCATTGCTTACCGGCTACCTTCCTTCCTTTCTTCTAGGGTTTCTTTTGCCCCCCTCCTCTTCCGCCGCTGATGCTAGTTAGGGTTTTGCGGTGGGGTCTCTCTAGATGCGGAAGGCGGAGGCGAGCAGGAAGAGGTGCGAGACGGCCAACTTGGAGCTGCTTCTCGGGGAGAAGGAGCGGGAGTTGCGCTGCTGCCAGAAGCTCGCCGGTAAGAACACACCGCCCCGCCCTCGTTTCTTGCTGCTCATCTCTCCTGTTCTTGTGGGGATTTGGTGCAAAATTTGGCGTTTACTTGTCAGTTGGGGGGGGGGGGGGGTTCTTTTCGATGATTTGGGCTACTTGCGCTGGAAAAGGTGCCATCTTTTTGCCTTGTTTTGGCTCAATTACTCGCACGGTAATGTTCTGGAGGTTTATGCCTGTTCCGTGTTAGTTTTGTTGGATTAAGGTTTTGAATGCTCTTGTTCAGATACACTGTCATAGACTATAATAAATAACTGTTCTGCGAGTGATGCCTTAGTGTTTCTACTGAATATTTTTGTCCACAAATTTGGGGACGATTTGGTGCAAAACCTGCCCTTCTCTTTGGGCTTTTGAGTTCCTTTTTTTAAAAAAAATTATAATTTGAGGCTCTTCTAGTGGAAAAGTTGGTGTCTTTTTGTGTGTAGTTGCCCTCCATTGACAGTTTTGTTGGACTTTCCATGCTGTTCTAGTTTCGTTATTTCCATGGTTCTTCGTAGTGGTTTGCCCTTCTTATTTATTAAGCCTACTTTGCTGCTACCAGTGGAAAATGCTCCATCTTACTGTTCGCTGTGAAATGCTTGGTGTCAACTGTCACAATTCTCTGTGTATCGATAAGCTAGCTTAACATTGTCTTGTTCAAAAATACTGTAATAGATCAAATATTTGTTCTGTGAATACAGTAATATTGTTTTAGTGTTTCCTAATTATTTCTATATTATGCCCTACTCAAAAAGTTGGCATGTTGTATGTTAACTAGATCTCCATATTATCGTTTGGACTCCAAAACTTGTTGTTACTCTCTATTAATTATTCCATTCATAAAAACTGCGAATTTTGGTGATTTTTACCCACCTAAATATGCTTTGAATTTGTGCCAATGCAGTTCATGTGCTGTTGTGCATTTTTGTCCACAAATTTCTAGCGTGTTTTCAAAGGGTTCATGTTTATATTTGAATAAGTCAAATCATGTTTTCCTTTCCTGTTAATAATACATTTTTTTGAGTATCGATATACTATTTCCCATTTGCCAAATCCATTCTTTGTCTTGAAGGCATTTTTTTTGTGTTCAATGAAGATTTAACTTTTTAGAATGAAGGACCCAATGTCTATGAATTTATGTTCCTACTGATATTGCCTTCTACTTTCAAAGTAGAACTCACAGAGGAGGACTTGGAGGATTTCATAACTTCTGTGGCTGCTTTGGCTGCAGAAAACACCGAACTGAAGGTACTTACGAAAACATAAGTTGCATGTGGCCCTTTGTGGCTGTCATAACTCACAAACAGGCCGTCGTTCTTGCGCACCTTTTTAATTTTCTTAATCATTCTTTTGTCTCCATGCTTGTTTCTTGTTATGTTAGATAAAACTGAAGGAAGTTGAAAGTCGTGCAGAGGTTAGTGAAAACACTGCAGATCACGAGCACAGTGCAAGAGGGGATTTAAAAGTAGAGATAAGAAAACTAAAGCAAGCTTATAAGACCCTGAGCTCTAAGAAGGATAAGGAAGTGTCTGCATTACTCGCAGAAAAGGATTTTGTGTGGAACCAGTTGAGGACAATGGAGCAGGACTACACTGTGCACCTTAAGAACAAGAAAATAGAAGTGGCACAAGCTACTGAAGCAGCACAAAAGCTTCAGCAGAATGTAGAGGAGCTGCAAGTGGCAGCCCAAAAGAAGGATGATGAGATTGGCATATTGCGATCAGAAGCTGTTGATGCCAAAAAGAAGATATCAATTCTTCAGGATAAGCTACAGGAAATGCACTCCTTGGCCAAGGAGAAGGATGATGCAATTGAAAAACTCAAAGATGGGCAACCTGAAACTAGTCAAAAGCACAAGTATATAAATGAGACACACAGAAAATCTAGGTCTGAAGGTCCTGCTTTAAGGGAGAAATCAAAAAATAATTCTCGTAGGCAAACGGGAAAAGAAGATGGGCAGCCTGAGACTAGCCAGAAGCGCAAGTGTACCTCTTCCTTATCAAATGTAAGTATTCCATTTCCATGTATATGGTTGGCTCACACCGACCCTTGTTTCTTATGTACTTTTTTTCACATTTGCAACCCATATATAGTCAATGGACAATTTTGCATTTATAAGTAAACCTGCTTGATCAATTGTTACATGGATTAAATGTGCTGTTTGACCAAATGTATTACTTGCATGTTATTTGATCACCTCATGCTCTGTTATCATGAGCTGTTTTACAAATGTGCATAGACAAATAGATAAGTTTTTCTTTATAGACCAAGAATCATCTTTTCCTGTGTGCCACTATTTTTTTTTTGCGAAGAAACTAGAATTGTCCAAATTCTTGATAGGCTGCATGCATGAGTTTGTCTTGCTGTAAACACGGACAGAGAATAAAGTGAGGAATTAGGTTTGCTTCTAATGTGATCTGGATATCTATATAGGACCATCAGAGATGTGCTTGTGGGGGAGTAGAATATGTTTTTTTAACCAGTTTATCACTCCCGTACTACACTGATAAGCTAGACAACTAGTTCCTATTCTATTAATAGTGAAATTTGTACTGTTCTTATGATACTGTAACACCTTTTACTCATAAATTGTAATGTCTAATTCTTGGCAAGCCGCATGAGTTGCTTCTTGCTGTAAATATGGACAAAGAGTAAAGTTGATGGAATTTAGGTGAGTATCATGCGAGTCGTTTGTGCTCATAAAGGATCATCACACATGCAATTTCTTAGGCCAGTAAGAACCCATCAGAATAAGTTTCTTGCTACCAGTTTCAACTGGTCTATCCCTTGCAAGCTAACTAGTGACCTTATATTGATAGCTCTGTTCATCTATTTGCAGAAACAGACTTACCCTGCAAAGAGTAAGATATTACTTTTCTTATGGTATTGTAACACTTTTTGCTCATCAATTACAATGCCCTAATTCTTGGTAGGCCGCATGAGTTGCGTCATGCTGTAAATATGGGCAAAGAATAAAGTTGATGGAATTTAGGTGAGCATCATGTGAGTTGTAGATGCTCATAAAGGACCATCACACATACACTTGGGAGACTAGTAGTAGGACATGACAAAATATGTCTTTGGACTACCGGTTTTTCATCTGAGTTATGTTTCATCACCCAAGGTGGCAAGTTTGTCACTTTGTTGGCTTGTATGCAAATTACAAAATAATGAGCAGGCCGATCATCTTTGCCTGTGTTGTTTTGACTTTTTTGCCCCACAAAACTATGATGTCCTAATTCTTGGTGGGCTGCACGAGTTGCATCTTGCTGTAAATATGGACAAATAACAAATTGATGGAAACTAGGTGAGTTTTCTTTTAAGTCTTGAATGCTCACAAAAGAACTGTCACATAGTTCTCTTGAGACTTTTGATCAGCCTGTTAGTGATCTCTGAACAACCCTTAGATCTTCAAAATGTCCTTTTGCTCAATCAAGTAACATAACCTATCTCGGTGTTAAGAAAGGAATATAACCTATCTCTGAAGTGGCTTTGTAATTGTTCTTTGATGCACTCTTATGATTTGTTGGAAAGTAGTGTGCATGTTTGAGTAAGTATTTTGTGTCTTAAAAGGACCATGGTGATGCAGATGCCATGACCCATCATATATCTGAGTGATGTCCGATTTCTGGTTATTTGCTATTATTTTTACTCTTGCCATTTATTTCTGAACTATATAGAAGCATCAGTTCTATTTGAGAAATTTTCATTCCTTTTGTTTTACATGATGTCTCCTTTCCAATTTCCACATCACGTAGATCGCTGTTATGAAGGTTAAGTTGTATCACATTTCCATAGCATTTACGTGGTAGGTATCTAAAGTCTCATCAATTGCCATGGTCTTTTTGCCGCACCTTCTCTTGTGATTGTTATCATCTGCTTGTTAGATGGAGCTGAGTTATCTCCACAAGCAGATGAGGTTGTTTAAAGCATTTATCTCATAAGTTTCCTCTCTCTCTCTCTCTCTCTGTGTGTAGTATGTAGTTCATGTGACTTGGGAAACAAGAGGTCTGTTATTACTTGTCTCTGTACAGGAGAATTGAAGCATTATTCTGCATTTCTTTAATTTCTGAATACCCATAATGAACTTTGCTTTTTGGTCTTTACCCTTCTTACCAACTTTCCCATGTGCAGTACTGATATAGGTCCAATCGAGGTGCAAAAATTATTAACTATAGAAGCACTGACTTTCTCATAAGTTTATTATACAATTTTTTTAAGACTTGTGTTGAAAGTATGCCATCACCGCATGCAGGGCCTCCGACGCTGTTCTGCAAGGCTGCAAGTGAAAGCCCCAGTGTCTCCTGGAGTTCAGCCGGTGCTCTTCTCCCCCAATTTCAAGGTTCCAAAGCTAAAGGCCCCAACTCCTCTCCCTGGCCAGAAGCAGCCAGCCCGCCACCATTGTAGTCCAATTTGATGACAACCTGACATGTGCAGTTGTTCATACACACCTGGCGCTGATAGTATTTAGGTGAAGTTATAGTCTTAATGACGAGGTTCAGCACATTTTGTTCTGCCCGCTCACTCCGTTCCCTCTCAAACTGGCGATTGTGTTTGCAACATATTTTGCCCCTTCTTTTGATTTTTTGTAACATATTTGTTGGTGCTGCGGGAATGGATGAACACATTGGCCATCCATCCAAGTGTATTATTTATGTAACGCCCTGCTGCTGGAATTTGTGGATGCTCCTAGTGCCTGTAACATATTTGCTGGTTTGATTCCTGAACCCTTCCCGATCATGTTTCTATCGTTGAATACTGAGTGGTGAAAGATTAGTTATTCCTAGTTACGAGAGGACAAATCTGTGCATAAACATTCTTTTAGGAAAGCTGATTGTACTTGGATAGCCATTTCAATCTGTGCTTGGATCTTGCATGGATGCTGAAGCTGAGTGGCTTTGTGAATACAACCGAGTGGTTCTCATGTATGCATTCTCCGTCGAGCAATAAGCCTTGCACAACAAATTTGATGGATTCATCAGAAACTTGTTGTATTTGCTGTCCAGATTTATAACACAAATTAAGGTTGAATTAACCTAATTTTTAAAGCAAAAGATTGAACTGCAGAGGTTGACGATGACACATCAGGCTCGGACAATATTTAGGTGAAGTTATTTTGTGCTGCCTTCTCGCTGTGCTCCCTCTCAAACTGGTAATTGTGTTTATAACATATTGTTCCTACCTATCGTTTTGTGTGTGTGTGTAACATATTTGTTGGTGCTGCGCGAATGAATGAAATACATGGGCGATCCATATAAAGTATTTATGTAACAACCTCCTCCTAGAACATGTGGACGCCCCTGGAGTTGATTCCTGAACAATTCTTGATCAGTGATAGTACTTTGATATTAATTTGAAGTCGTTAATCAATTTCCATGATCAAAATTTTCTTCCCACAAGAAAATGGGCAACAAGTTGTTCTTGTATGGATACCGAATCTGTATGGCTTTGCCAATACCACCGACTGGTTCAGATGTATGCACTCCCCGTTGGACCAATAAGAGCCCTTGGACAACAAATTTGGTGGATTCATCAGAAACTTGTTGTGTTTGCTGTTCAGATTTTATAACATAAATAAAGGCTGAATTGACCTAATTTTTAAAGCAAAAGATTGAGCCTGGACTGTAGAGCTGGCCAGATGGGCGGCCTGGCCCGGCCGAGGCACAGCCCATCTAGGCACGAAGGCCGGTGTGCCGTGCCGTGCCCGCCATGGGCCGAGGTCGAGGCCCGTGCACGCACGCCGGGCGCATGGGCCGTGCCGTGCTGGCCCGGGCACAACTCGGCACGGTGGACCTCGGGCCGCCCACCAACCCGTGTGCAAAAAAAAGGAAAAAAAATAAGGGGAAAATAGGAAAAAATAGGGAAAAAATTAGGAAAAATTATAAAAAATGAGGAAAAATATGTAGAGACGTAGAGTTAGAAAATAGCATAAAAATGACGTACAATAAATTGAGACAAAAAAATTGTAGAACATGTAACAAAGAGTTTTATTAATGTTTGGATGGTTGCCTCGTTAAAAACTTTGCCAAGTAAAAACTCATCTAGAGAAAACCTTGACAAAGAAAAGAGTACAACTAAAGCTCTAAGCCTCTAATACATACTAAGAGGTAGATGGAGGATCTTCGTCATTGTCGAGGTAGAGATTTTCGAAGGCTTCCTCTAGTTCTCGATTTTCAGCGGAATGTTGAGTTCTTGCATCAGCGTGTTCCCAGTCTTTGATAGTCATGAGCATCTCCACCATATCACTCGATAGGCTTGTTCTTCTCTCCTCCAATATTCTTCCGGAGAGACTGAAGGCAGACTCGGAGGAAACCGTCGAGGCTGGAACAGTTAACACATCTCGAGCTAATATGGATAGCACGGGATATGTTAGCTTGTGCTCATGCCACCATTGAACAATATTGAAGATATCGTCTCCTTCTTGTTGGTAATCCAACGCGTCGGCATCCATATAGGCGATAGTTCCCGGAGGAGACTTGTTGGTCTGCTGCTTGTATCACCATCATTGTAGAACACTGCACAAGAAGAAGAAGAACCCAGATTTTGCCCACGCGGTCTTTTTCTTACCCGCGATAGGTGCAGGAGGTCGTTGCAAACGAACTCCTTGATGCTTTTGTTCGTACTTGTTATAAACTTCGGTTAGTTTAGTATGAACAGTAGTAAAATAAATTGAATAATCTTCCCCTAGAACATCACCTAAAATGAAGAGGACGTTACCAAATCCTCTAAGTTTTGCTCTAGAATAAAGGCGAAGGCATATAGAAGTAGAATTTCTTTCCAATATTTCAAATATTTTGTTTTCATTGCGGTGACAAAATCTCTTAAAATCATGTCATTTTCGTTGTTCTTAAAATGGGTAGCCATATCTAAGATATGATGCACAATTAGAGAAGATGTGGGTTCATAAACTACGGATAAAGCAACTGTGGAGTCATAAAAAACTTCAAGAAACTGAAGTAACTTTGATGCAACATACCAATGTTCTTCAGATAATAAATCATGTTTTGGGTGATGCGTTTGAATGAAAACCTCAAATGTGCTCTTATATGGCAGAAGGTTCTTAAGCATTAAGTAAGTAGAATTCCATCTTATTGGCATATCTAAACCAAATATTCTTGGATGTATGCCCATTGCAATGCAAAAGTTCTTATAAGATGCTATTCTAGCATTAGAATGATTCATAAAAGAAATTGCCAAACGGAAAGGTTCAATGTAACGTTCTAACGGGGCAAGTCCACTTTTAACTATAAGGTTAATAATATGACAGGCACAACGTTGATGAAGCAAAAATGATTCAGCATAAGTACCAAATATTGGAGTGAGAATATTCATTGCGGAGGTGTTTGCGGAGGCATTATCTAAAGTTATAGCAAAAATCTTATCACTGAGACCAAAGTACTCCACCACCCTAATAATACTCTCAGCAATATTCTCTCCCGTATGTGCGACATCAATTAGTTTGAAACCTATAATTCTTTTTTCTAGTTGCCAATTTTGGTTGACATAATGAGCAACTACGCTAATATAATCTTGCTTAGCCCTACCACTCCATATGTCTAAAGTCAAAGATACGGAAAATGTGCAAGTACTGAACATGTTTTTTAAATTTTCACGACAACTATTGTAATACTTAACTACATCTCTACTAGTTGTCTGTCTAGATACTTTATTAAATTTTGGATTATATGCACGCTTAATGTAATTTTCAAAATCAGCACTCTCGCCAAACTTTAAAGGTAAATCCTGTGATGCAATTAAGCGTACAAGAGATTGCCTAGCTACTTCGCCACTATATTCCCGATTCTGGACCGAACCGTCGGGTTGTATATTAGTTGTGTACGTCTCATAGCTGCTCCTATTTTCGCATTGCAACTTTCAATATGCCTATGCAAGTGTCCGTACCCAGAGATTTTGCAGATAAAACTTGATGACATTGTTTACAAACAACAACTCTTACCTCTTTTCCTTTCAGATCATCCTCGTTTGCTTATCGAAAAAATCCCAAACTCTCGATGTCTGCCTCGCTCTCTTCGCTCCAGTGGATGTCGAGCCAGAAGCACTCATGGTCATGGACATGGAGCCCGATGGTTCTTCTTCTACATGATGTTCTTCAGGTGCTTGTGTTTCGGGTACGACGGACAAATCTTGGAAGGATTCAAGGTCCTCCGGAGCGATCCCGAAATCGAAGATAGGGAAATGATCCATGCAAAAAACTGCAAATTGAATATTACGAACATTAGTAAAAATAATAAAAACAATACAATTAGCAAAATTCAGTATGACAAACCTCTTGTGTTACCGAAAGCTCGAGTTTGAATTTCTCTGAAATTTTAGCAAAATTTCTCTGAATTTTGCTAAATAACTACAAACAATATCACAATTTTCACAAGATGACCAATAGAGAAGATGATGAGTGAATGGGTGCTAAATGAGGAGAGGGGTCCTCCCTATTTATAGGAAAAAATTTTGGATTTTTTGCCCTGTTTTTTAATTTTTTAATCAATTTTTTAACACCTAACGGCTATAAAACGGTCAAAAATTCAAAAAACCGGGCGTGCCGTGCTCGGGCCGCCAAAGACGGCCCACGCCCCAACGGCGAACGACGGCGCGGCGGCAACGGTCGACGGCCGACCCACCGCGTGCGTGCCCGGCCGCGTCTCCACTCGGCCGTCGTGCGTGCCGTCTTGCGGCCGGCCGATCCTCACCGTCCGTGTCGTCATCGGCCCATGGCGGTGCCTCGTGCCCAAGCACGGCCCAAGGCCTGCGGCGCGTGACGGCCTAGCCCGCCTACCGTCGTCTGTCGTGTCGCGTCGCGTGGCCGGGCCCACGATCTGCCGGTGTGGCGCGACGGCCGCCCGCTCATATGGCCACCTCTAGCCTGGAAGCATGCACATATGATCATCACCGTGGCCTACTGCCCCTAGACTATCGACATACTCATCCTTCCTACCCAGGTTGCACAGAACATAGCGAAAGGCATCATCCTCCCACTAGCGATGAGACGGTAGAGGAGCGCGAGATCTGAGAGGGACCATAGCATGGTTCATGGCAGTCAGGGGCGGAGCCACGCTTCGGGCCACTCAGGCCTAGGCCCGAGGCCCGGCAACAAAATTCATGTTGAAATCAGGTCCATGAAAGCAACAGTAAATACGTGAGTTTTGGGCTGCAATGGACTGGACCCGAGGCTTCGGGCCCAGCTGGCTCCGTCCCTGATGGCAGTGACTGGTGATCGCGTTGCTGGATGTACTTGAGAACGCCCATGATCATCGAGAAGTCGACGCATGGAGGCGGGTGCTCCGCTCCATGACCATGCAGGCAAAAGCAAAACCAATTACCCATAGGACATGCATCATTCAAGGTATATATGTACCGTAGGGTTGAAGTGTGTGTCGTGTATTCTATATAAAGTGGTGTTTGTTTCCATAATAAATGGATGCAATTAAATCACATTTGCATCCAACGAGCTGTAGATCGAGATAAAATATGGTGAAAGGAACTCAGCACAAAGTCCACTCCACCCAAGGTGGGCTGTATTCAAAATTTGGAATACAATGACAACTGAGTCCGTCGTGACCCCTCCACCCCCACATGGTACGTGTGACAAGACAAACAATTCATCACGAAGGAGCATGCATCATATCTTTTATTATGTTTTCGCTGTGTATGATTGTGATAACATAGTACGTGTGACAAGACATGATGCATGCTCCTTGTGAGTTTCGATCTGTTCCTTGTCTCCTCCAAACGACTCTGCTCAAGTTTTCTTCCATCCTCCTGGCTAGAGGCGCAAACGACTGAAATACAAATCATGTTTGACACCCCGCATGACCTAAATGTTGCAAGAAAATTATAGAATTATATTCTCGTGTGCAACACAATGAATAATTGTAATACAGTGAATAAAGTTTATGGAACATGAATAGACACTATTTTGAATGGACTAGTGTCCAGTAGATTAGACATATGGTTCAACAAATTATATATATTGCATTCACGAATTCAAATTTGTATACGATAGTACAACATTTTAGATGGAAAGATCAAAATCATATATATTCATGTCCATAATTTTAGGAACAACTCTATTTTACCCCATTTTAATTAGCTATCACAAAAGTCCAATTTTCAACCATAACAACCATAATTTGATGAATTCACCAAAAATTTGTTGTATTTGCTGTTCTGATTTATAACACAAACTAAGGTTGAATTGACACAATTCTCGAAGCAAAAGATTGAGCAGCGGAGACACGCGCATATGATAGCTACTTCAATCACCTTCAAGGTGTAGCGAAATCCATGATTGATGGCCAAGTCTATGTGGTATTTGAACATTGGAGGCGAGGCTAGCGATGTGGTGGTGAAGTGTAGGATCTGGTTGGGGTTCACCACCAATAAGGAGCACCATAGCATGGCTTATGGCGGTGACTCTGGTGACCGTGTCGTCAGCGTCTATGATGATTGAGAAATATGCACATGGAGGCTAGTGCTCCATGACCATGCAAGCAAAAGTAGAAGCAATTGCCTATAGGAAAAATTGACTATATGCCACAAAGTTAGTGGACACTCGATAATATACCACATAGTTGAACGATACTGATAAAATGCCACAAAGTTGGATGAAAACTAGATGATTTGCCATTTTCCACCATTTTCTTTTCTTTTCTGATTTTTCTCCCACGGGAAATGAATCAAATGCCCCTCCCTAGTTTTTCCCTATCCTTCCCCGTTCCCTGTGGGTGGTGCGGACGTGCACGAGTAGGGCAGCGCGAGTGGCACTGAGGAGATCTTGACAGGGACGCACTGGCCCTGCCATCGTGCCATCTACTGAGCGGGGAACGGGGAATGGGGAAGGATAGGGAAAAAACCAAGGAGGAGCATTTGAGTCATTTTCCACAGGAGAAAAATCAGAAAAGAAAAGAAAACGGTGGAAAGTGGCAGATCATTTAGTTTCCATCCAACTTTATGGTATTTTATCAGTGGCGTTCAACTATGTAGCATATTATGAAGTGTCCACCAACTTTGTGGCATATAATCAATTTTCCCTTGCCCGTATGACCTGTTTGTGATGAGTAGGGTTGGGTTGTATATATCATGTGTCCCATGGTCTATATAAAGTGGCTTTTAGATGGAAAATTAAATCCATAGGCGTAAGGAATGAAGAAAACCATAGTGTGTCCCATGGTCTATATCGCTGTGCACGCTCTCCTCCATGCTGGGGTCCGGTGCCGACGAGGATGAGATTGAGCGCATCCGCCGCGAGTTTGAGGATGCCAAGCGCAACTACCTTAGTATCCCCGTCGCCATCAAGGACATGCCCAAGATGAACCCGCATGGTTTCGATGTTCACTCCTCTACCTAACAACATCCTGTTCTTACTTTAAAATTGCCCAAAAAATAGTTCTTGAATTGGTGGGGTTGCGTCGCGGGTTTCAGGCATTTATGTGAACAAGAACGTCAAGCTCGACGACCTGCAAGTCTATGGCTTCGACTCTGACTACACGCTGTCACACTACTTCGAGCATCTCCAGATGGTTGCTTCTTTGGGAGGCAGAAGGTGAGGCATTCACTAATTTAGCTTTGGGTATTAATATCTAAATATGTAGGTCTTCAGTCTTCACTATAATGTGATCATTCTGTTTACATTTGGTTGCCTTCCACAGGTTGCCTGTTGAATTTAAGCTTGGGGCCATTGGGTAATTCAAGTGTTTGCTAGGACACCTTGCAAACCTCTTCCTGAGCTATACTTTTCAGCTAAACTGAATTTAATTTATCATCTTTTATTTATGCTGCTCTTTGCTGTCGCCAACCAAATAATTACATTATGTAAAATGTGCTTCTTAATGAACTACGAGTTCTTATCTGGATGTTTGTTTATCAGTTGAGTTTGCCTGACATTCTTTTATTAAGTTATATAATTTTTCTTGAGATGGTGATGTCTTTTACCAATGCAAGTATTCAGCTCTAAGAACATTGCCTCATCTGCGACCCGTAGAGTTAGGTGTTTCATTTCTTAAAGATGCTAAGAGAGAAGGGGAAAAGGCTATTTCTTCTCACCAAGATCATCTTTCTACTCTGTGGATTGAGGGATGAGTTATTTGCTAGAGGTCCTTTCAATCTTCTTTTATGCTTTTTTCACGCATTGTATACACTTGTTTTAGTTGAGAATTTGACATCCAATATTTTCTTCACCATCACACCATTGGCAAGAGACTGTTTTAGTAAATGTACTTGACACAGTCTTAAAATTAACAGGCAAATCTTTTGCATGTACGTTGTTCCTTTGTTTCAGAATTTCATTAAGAGCTTGTTTTTTCCCTACTAGTATGGAGAATTTTTTGTGTTCTTGTAATTTTCTTCATGAAGATAATTCCAAATAGAATGGGCCAGCAGCCGTAGCTGCTAGGGCTGGCGGCTGAAGCAACTTGGTTATCAAGTTATGTTACATTAGTTGGCATCTTAGCTCATTAGTTGGTATCTTATCTATTCGCTAGGAAGGTTATTGATAGATTGATCTTATTTGTAGTTAGGAGAACCCTCTATTTGAGGAGGCCTATTGTAATTGTTGGCATTAGGCAAGAAGAAGAATGAAATAGTCTCTCTCATCTGAAGTCTCGAGTCCATGATTTCATCTTTGATCTTTCTTCTAAGACCCCTCCCTTTCAGCCGTGCCTTCAGGCACTCAGTACAATAGTTACCTTGATGAACTAAGGTTCATCAAAGATATGTATTGTAAATAGTGTTTTGAAGGATTAATAGTTAGTAAAATTCCTAGCTGGATTAGAAATTGAAATTTTTAAGCCATTTGAGTTAAACTTAAAAGTCTGAAGCAATACAAACTCTAATTTAGTCTATTGTGATACATATGTCTAGACTCTAGATAAGCTGGTAATTATCATATTTTACTAAAATTATTGGTCTGCAAAATAGCTACATGGCAGTATCTAAAAGAGAATGTGTACACTCTTAGTTTATCATCACCGTGTTAGAATTGCTTTATAATGTTTGTAGCACAAATGGGAAACAGAACACTAGACGCGATAGTGATGAGGCACCCACCACTATCGGTTCTAAGTTAGAAGCGATAGTAACGAGGCACTCATCACAATTAGTTCTTGCTCAGAAGCGATAGTGATGGGTGCCTCGTCACTATCGCTTTTTTTCTAAGAACCAATAGTAATGATGCATTTATCATAATCGGGTGAAAACCGACTGTGATAGCGCCGCTTCATCACTGTTTAATGATTTTGTATCGCCATCAGAACCGATTGTGATGCCAAAAAAAAAAACTGATTGTGATATACATTTATATAGTAGTGACTGAGAGGTGAAAGAGTACATATTTCGAGGTACGAGTTGATTCACGTGTGCATTTTACATTCTGTTAGGGAAAATGATGTTGCTTTTACGACATTCATTTGATTTTTTGCTTGGATGATTCATTCTCATGGAAGAAACTGTACTTGTATGAATACCGAATCTGAATGGTTTTGTGAATACCATGGAGTGGTTGCTCATGTGTTCGAGCAGTAAGCCCTCAGACAACAAATTTTATGAATGCATCAGAAATTTGTTGCTTTTGTCGTCCAGATTTGTGATGCAAATGAAGGTTGAATTGACGTAATAAGATCTAAAGCGAAGGATGGACAGAGTTTTTCAAGCAAAAAGGGGATCAACTTTGTGCCCTCAAAATCCAAATCAATCCCTTCTTCTTGCGGCACAAAGAGGAGGAGGCTCACGGTCAATGACAGGTGGGTCCCACCTGGTGCTCACGCCTCCCACGGACCAATGGGCCCACCAACCGAACCCTCTCTCTTTATTAGTCGAGTTCGTCTTCTTCTTCCACACGAAGCTGCCTCCATCCAAACCCTCCCCTCCTCCTCCTCCTCCTCCTCCTCCTCTCAGACTCGGATTCCGCCGCCGCCGCCATGCCGTTCACCCCGGGCCCCTACTCCGGCGTCAGCACCCTCGCCCTCGTAAGCCCCTCGGCTGGCCCCACCCCCGAGCTTCTTCTATTTGCCTCCAGATCAGATCTGACCCTCCCTCCCTCCTCTCGATTGTTGTGCTGCTGCTGCAGGTGGCTAGGGCCTCGGCGTTCGGCGTCGGCGTCGTCTACGGCACCGTCAAGCTCTCCATCCTCAAGGTAACCAACTCCCCCGCTGCCTTCGCATTTAATTACCGGTGATGATGCGGTGACCTGTCGATTGTGATGCTAGTTTGGGCACGAGTTGGCGCAATCTGGGGGGTGGGCGAGTTTGTTTGTGTTCCTAAGCTGCTGTCCGGTTAGGGTTAGGTGGCTTCGATTGTGTGTAAGGAGTTGGTTGGATGCAATTCTAGGGCTGGATTGGATGAGATGGTGCGGTGGTATTTTGTGACGCTGAGATTAACTAAGGGGTTTGAAGATTTCGTTCAGACTTGATAATGTGGGTGACTACAACTGGAGTTTCTGTTATGAGCGGCTTAATTCTTCTATCTGCGGCCGTTGTATTGATGCGACTCCATGTTTCCATGGGCTATCACATAACTATCTTGCGCTCGCGGTTTGTCTCACCCAGTGGCGAATCCAGGATGAAAATTGAGGGGGGGCTTCTATGTCGAAGTTCTAACGCAAGACAAGCATACTAATGATGCATCTACCGATCTATTGTCAACTAAATTCCAAATTCATACAAAAAGAGAAAGGAAACAAAGTGAATAATCAAAATATGACAAGTGTGGTACATTGCTAATGGATAGAATGATGTAAATATTAAAATATGTGAGGAGTGAGGACGGATCATCAACCATTCGACCTAAGTACAAAAATATAAAACTAAGTGATGCAATTTCAATTTGTGAATACTTGTAAAAATATGAATTGAAATAAAACTTACGAAGACACTAGTACTGAGTACGACACAATTTCACTCTACAATTTTTCATCGGTTATCAGAAGGCATTGCATTGGGACTTCGGGCTATTTTTTTATACCGAGCGATCAGTGGCGACTGGCGAATCTCTGGCTCTAGCGTCCGCGTCCTGACGATCAATCCGAGGCTAAGAGTCTCCTCGGTCGCTCCTCCTTACCGATCACCTCGATTCCTATCTGGCGATGCGTGTTTGGCCGCCGGCTGGACGGCGCTCCGAGCGGCCGATTACTCTCCTCTGGTGATGCGCGTTTTGTCCGGCTCTCCTCTAGCGATGCGTGTTCCGCCCGACGCTCCGAGCGTCCGATAACTCTTCTCGGGCCTCTGCCACCTCTCTGCTACCCGCCTGCCTCGGCCTCGGCACCCCGCCCGGCGCCCGTCGGTGCCAGCGTGCTGTGGCTAGTTCTCGCGAATCGGCCACCCGCCGCGTGGTCACACCTTCCCCAGCTGCTCTTGCATCTGCCGCCCATGCGTCGGTCTGCCGCCTATGAGATGATGCTATTCGTCTCTCCGACTCTCGGTGTTGCGCTACAGTAAAGGAGTCTGAGTACTGTACCAGGTGAAAGCTCATAAGAGTAAGGGAACCCATGACTAATTTTGATGGCCCATTTGCCTGGCAGTATTATTTTTTTCTTACATCTTACTCCCAGTTCCTAGGCCTGTCGATTTGCAGCCATAATGCCATGTCTCTGCTTCTTTCTAGCATTGGGATACTGGGAAAGGGGGGTTCGGCCGGTCGGAGGTGGGGCTGGCGCCCCAACCAGCCCCAACCTTGGATACGCCCCTGGTCTCACCTGCATGATCATGGGCCTATGACTAGATCGGCATGTCTAATTGATCTGTGTTGAAGTTGCATATGTAGTATGACTCAGTAGTTCTTAAGGATATCAACTGAAGGTAAAACATGCATGTAGGTATGTGCTAGTTTAGTCCTCAGTTGGCATATTCTTATAGTACCTGATGTGTTTAAACTTTCGATTTCAGTTCTTTCATGAGCCTCTGGTTCTGGTAGTAGTAGTACCTAATCAGTATCATGTTTTAGTTCTAATCGATGTTATGGTTGTCATCTGACGGTTGAGTTGAATGTGTGATTAACAGGGTTTCTGCTTAATTTGTTGCGCTGTATTTGTAAGTGGTTTATATTTGGTTCTATCACCTGATGATGCTTGGGTCTTCTCTTTTATATGTATAGTCCGTGCTTTCAGTGTGTCTCCTGGCATGTTTACAGGACCTCATGGTTTGTATTTAACTAGGATATAGGGCATTACTAGTACTTACACTTCCAAAAGTTACCATGCTGAAAGTTCTTGTTGCTGGTCAATCATGCCTGTATTCTCGCTGGGATATCTATAATCCTCGTAGGTTTAGGGAGTTTGTTTATTTCCTTTGTTCTCTGGTCCAGAACATTTGAAGATTGCTTGAACGCACTTGATAGAAAGCAATTTGTTTTCGTACATTGCTTTGAATTTGGTTTGATTTGTATTGAAGAAACAAAAAAATACTGTTATTTTATAAATCTGAGATGATTTATTACGAATGTACATGCATCGAGCTTTGCGCTGCCGAATCTTGAAGATTCTAGTTTTGCCTGTTGCAAGCTGATTAGAGATAATAATTCCTAACTCATTGTCATGTCCCCTTTTCATCTTGATAGTGGGCTGTGGTTAAGAAAATCTTGTTGCGACATTTGACATTGAACAAGTCTATACCTATCTTCATGTAGTTGCTTTACCCTATGTTTCTCTGTAACTAACGAACCTGCTTGTCTGGAGTCTGTGAAATGATTTTGCCATGCTGCATTTACTAAGGTGGGAGTAGTTCTTACATGTTTCAAGTTGGCATGATCATGGTTATAGTAAAACATGTTATTTGTGATAATCTAATTACTTTTGCCATTCTATGTTTTGAACCTCTTTCAAGATAGCATGTATGACTGGTTAAGTGGTTATAGTATGTGTAAGACATCTCCTTGTTTGTACACCTAATTGGTCTTGAAATTAATTTATTCCGTTCGTGATTCCTTGCTGTGATCCAAGTTCTTATTGCTCCATGTTTTCTCCCCAGGCGACGAAACCCCAAAAAAAGGAGGAAGCACATGCCCATCACTGAAGGACTGGAATGCGGCGTGGTAGCTCCAACGGATGGTCGTCGTAGATTCGCAATCTACCCCTCGTCTATACGTGCATTTGGTTTTTGATTCGTGGACCTCGTCTGAAATGGAAACCCAGCTGGGAGTTAAATCTTAATTTTGTTTTGTAATAATTCCTCGGTCGAGTGACTTGAAATCAGGATGGAAAAACAGATGTCCTTCTTTGTTGTTTCGAACTTGGGGGAGGTATAATTCAGACTAGCTTTTGTTCGGGCACAGGTGGTTTTCTTTGCTGGTTAACTTTTCTGTGGAATTTGGCCTGGCCTGAATTCGGGCGTCTTTGATTGGTCTAGATTGCTGTAGTAGAAGAAGCCCTTGACTGCCGCCACTATGGATCGGGGTTATGTTGGTGAGTCATGTATTCCGAGATTAGATAAACTTGTCTTCCAACTAGGCTCACAAGGAAATAAATATTTGCATCTAGGTGCGAGGCTCACTCGTGCAATGCAGTGCAGACAACCAATCACTTCCTCTTGAATTTAAGACGCTGCACCCACGAGCTAGGCTGAGCCTTAGCAAAGTCAACTACTGGTTAATAGTGAGCTAAAAACTAATTTGTATAATAACTGTTTTTAAAAGTTGTCTTTAGATATTGTGCAATAATTATCTTTTCTCTCTTATATATAAATGATCTACCTATGTTTTCGTGCAAAACTGGCTACTAAATAAGAGTCAGCTCTCTTCTCTCTTTTCTTTTCTCACTCCTCCATATAGATCAAAGTTGATGTGTACAGACTAAGAATCAGCTGATATGGTTTTATTGTATATGCCCTGAGCCCGGGGCGGCGGCAACCAATCGAGGTCCAAGGTAACTAACAAATTGAGCACTCAGCTGCACAGAGAAGAGCAAGTGTGATCTGAAAGAAATGAACAGGCGAAATTCATTTCAGGCCAGCTCAGCCAGGACCCAGTATTCCACTCTGCAGCTGTTAAAGTGTTAGTGTATTATTATCTATTTTTCCTTATTAACGTAAGTTTTTAGATGAACTGACTAGTATATACAACTCAATACGATATTAGAGCTAAGTGGTCTTGAGTTGAAGACCCGACCGAAGCAATTTATTCCATGTCTAGATTCCCTCCGAGGGAGCGGGCGACTCAATATGCAGGAGCGAGAACCATTTAGTAGCAACAGTTGAGCTTCGCTAGGTAAAGGAAATGAAACCCGAAAAAAATGGAACCAGATGTCAGGGGTAGTAAATCTTGGCTTGGGACGGTTGAAACATCGTTCCCGATGGTAGCCTCCAATGCTTCCACCTCTTCAACCCTTGCACCCCTGCAATCTTGAATGTCCAATTCCCGCAGGAGATGACGAGGTCAGGACAAGGTATGTGTTTGATCACCTATCAATGTGATAAATTTTTCTTCAACTGCCTTGGATATAATGAGATCAAGAATCGCTTTACCATCATACCTGATATCTACTGGTTGGATCATACCTCTATTTATAAGTTCATTAAAACAGCATTCCCCTTCCCCCCTTAAAATTTCTCCCACCATCAACCTTCACAAATCCTTCTGCTGTCCACCTCTGTACCAGACAACCCCCCGAATTTCATAATCTTCTGAAAACATACTTAGATGTAGCTAGGGATGAAAATGAGACGGATATTTCCAACTTGATCCGGAGCCGGATCCGGTCAAAATCGGATCCGGGAAGTAAATCGGATATCTGGTCGGATTCAGATTCGGATTTGGATAGTTAAAAACGGATATCGGATCGGATTCGAAGGGTACACTATCCAAAAAATATGGGTCGGAAACCGGATATCGGATATTAGGTAATTCGGATATCCGGATTTACCATATCGGGATGGTGCAGCCGCGCAAGGCAAGGCCAGCAGGCCACCATTCGGGATCCCCATTCCCCAAGCCGTGTGGCCGACACTCCCACTCCCGACGCCCCCAGATCTGGATCTCCTCCCGTCCGGTTGACCCCTAGCCCCGCGGCGCTCTCCCTCCCCCTCCCCGGCGGCGCTCCCCCTCCCCTGGGCCCCGACGGCATCTCCCTCCCCCGACCAGCGCCTCCCTCCCTTCTGGGCAACAGGGCGAGCCGGCTGCGTTCCTGCCGTGCGGGCTGGTAGTGGGATCGGTGGTGACTGTGGTGGGGATGGCGCGGCGGCGCGGCCAGAGTATGTGGAGGCGCTGGAGTGGAGCGGGGTCGAGAATGGGACGGTGATGGTGGCGCAGTTTGCCATCGAGTTGTGTGGCCTGCGCACCGCCAACGCTGAGGAGCCGCCCAAATCCTCCACCTCAACCTGCGGCTGCGTGACGACTGGAGCCAGCGACCCGTCGTGGAGATTAACACATGCAGTGGGGCAAGGTGCAGCGCTGCGACGGCACTCCCTCCAAGGACGACGACCATGGTTCGTGCCCTCTACCCGTTCTTGCTTCACATTCGTAACTATAATCGGAAACCTTAAGTTGCCTTACCTTGCAATTAGTTGTGCTCAAGCTTGCTTAATTGCTGGCTTTCTGCTTCGGATGTGAGCACTATGCAATCTTGCCAGTTCTTCAGAAATGCTAAGTAACTAGTAGTCTGTATGGATCAAGATACCATTAATATGCATCCTTCTATGTTTTGATTCATCTTAATTAGTTACTGGTTGAAGTAACCATGTTTGTTCCTGATTCTTCTATAATTGTGTTTGTTCACAATGGTATGAGTGAGCTCACATTGTAAGCTAAAAAAGGAGACTTTGCTTGCAGGACTAGCAAAGATTGCTAAATTTATAGTGTGTGTAATTACCTCGCCTGTACCTACTCTTACAATTTTGTTTTGTCATTATGTGCAGTTGATGGGTTTAAAAGAAGTGAGAAATGGGAACGGAGTGACACTGCTGATTCAAAAGAAACAAAGACAAACTCATGGTTGAACAGACTCGTTGGCCGAGCAAAGAAACCAGCAATGAGATGGCCGTACCCATTCTCAGAGGGGAAAATGATTGTTCTCACCATCCAAGCTAGTGTCGAAGGATACCATATCAATGTGGGAGGTCGTCATGTCGCCTCATTTCCTCATAGGATGGTAAATTTTCTGTTCCTGTGACAAAGATTTCATTCCATTGTACGCACCAAAAGATTGCATTGCCAGTGCTTCATTTTACCTTTTGGAGGATGCCTTTTGTACATTGATTTTGGTCTTCAAATGCGATTGATTTTGGAGGACACCTTTTGTAGATTGTAGTTATGTGTTCTCTATGATGTTACATATTGTTTTTTGACTCGAGTGGTTACAAACTGCTTAGTCTTTTGTCATCTCCTGCAGATTAAAGGTTTGATTGATGTGTTTCTATCATGTATTTCTAGTGAAATTCTTGATGAATTTTATTTGTCTATTGTAGCCGCATGCTAGAATTGACCCTTGACTACCTAGGATTAGCTTTTCCCTTTTGTACTTATGTAGAAACTGGCAAGATCACTCCATTAGTGCTTAAGTACTTATGTACCAATGTATGACCACTTATGTCATGTCATGGCTATTTCAACATATATTACTCTATCTATGCGTGCATTATCCGTATAACTTTATCTGTTTCCGACCTGAATCCGTTACATATCCGTCCCGTATCCGTATCCCGAATAACCCGAATTCGTATCCGTATCCTATTAGCCCGTATCCGATTCCGAATCCGGGAAAAAAATATGGGTTAGGATATGGGAAGAGCAATATCCGCTCGTATCCAACCCGTTTTCACCCTAGATGTAACAAGCAAGTCCTTAAAAGGCGAGGACGGTCATTGTAACTCAAAAGATACTTATCTTCTTCATTTATTTTTTTTAAATAATTTTACAAAAATAATACTCTAAAAAAATTATAAAAATTTATCTCAAATGGCAACAGAAGATCTATCACCAAGTCATTTGGCGAGAGCTTATGTTGCCATGGAAAATCAAGAAGAAAACTCATGCCATTGTTGTAAGTACCTTACCTCATGTTGGGGGGGGGGGTTTGTTCCTAAATACATGTCATTGTACAATTTCGAGGTGACCTTTTGCTATTTTTTTTCCGTGTATATCTCTTCCCTTCAGCTATTCCTAATGCCATTTATTACCATGGGTTAGAGTAAGACACACTATCTAAGGAACAGTTAGTGATATAATAAAGTGGATTAATACATTCTTTTGTATATATAGCCTTATGGAAATGCAATATCCTAAAATAACACCTATCCATGAAGGAAGAGAGTGGTTGCGAGTGCATTGTATATTCGAGCCAAGATAAACTTTGGCAATGCCGTCGGCCACTGATCGAGATGCTGCCAGACTAGTAGTAGATAAATCTGAAAGGCAAATTAAAACTGAAGACCAGGCGCCAGTGCTAATAATGTTTCGAGTATTTTATTTTTCTGCCTCTCACGGAGACGATCACAGTTGTACAAAAAAACCACAAGCTAAGGCCCTACTTGAAACAGAGGATTCCCACAGGAATTTCGTGGGAAGCCAAAATCCAGTACGAGACACCGTTTCCGAAAGTACGGATCGCCTAAAATGTAGAGAGACCAAACCACATATCAACTCTGCAACGCTCTAAGTGACACTTTTCCGCTGTCTTTCAAGTTAACTAGAAATTTATGCGCGGCGTGTCACGCGCGGACGCCGCTCTCCATACGAGAAAATTGATAAAACGCGCGATTGACGCTCCATACACGAGTAAATCGAGAAAACGCGCGAAATAAATCTAAAAATAAGATTGTGTTTTTCGCAAAAGGGCTTAAACGTAATGCTAGAAAAGCGAAAAAAGGACATAAATGCAATGCATTTTTTTATAAAAAGGACATGGTTTTTTTTAATACCAAAAATGATCTAAACGTAATTTCGATTTTCCTAAAAAGGACACGAGCGCTACTCCTAAAAACGCTAAAAGGGCATGGACGTAATATATAATCTTTTTTCGGAAAAATGACCAAACCGTAATATTTTTTTCCAAAAAAGACCTATTCGTAATTTTTTTAGAAAAAGACTCGGATGTGAATTTTTTGGCCGGCTTGGCTCCCGTTCGGCTCAGAACGTCCTCAGCGCGGGGATTCTGCAATCTATAGTATTAGTATGATTGGAAAAAAGAGAGGCTATTTTACGATCTTCATGTTTTCAATCTACGACTTCGAAACCAGTTAAAAACAGCCATTAACCTAGACCAGCATTGTTTTGGACGACGTGGCGGCGGTTTTCATTCCATGTTGACCAAGTTGCGTTGCGTCCATATGTTCATTCTTGGATGACTGAGCAAGAACTTAAAAAAAGAAGAAGGTGAGAGAACACATTTCTTCATGTCCAGTCTCTCTTGTCTTCTTCCCCTGAGCAATGATGAGCATGGCGTCTCGGCCTGAGCATGTTGGGGAGGAAGAGGAAGGGCAACCACCTCCAATTCCTCCTCTCCTGTGCCGAGCAGCAAAGCTAATGGAAAAATCCGGAAAAAAATTGAAATTGCTACTGATGAAATTTGAATTTTTATTTTTAACGAGATTTCGCAAAAACTGCGAGATTTGAATTTTAAACAGAATTTGAATTTTTTGGCGGATCGACCGGAATTATATCAATAAGTTCTCGAAGTGATCTTCAATGATAATGTTTGAAAAAGTTTATTTTTAGACTTTTTGGCATTTCGATGAAACACTCTCGAATTTTAAAAATTGAGAATGCATTTTCATGCTATGAAAAATTTATGGGAGTATCATAAGATATGTAGGATAATACATAAAATTTATGAAAATATTTTAACATCATTTGTTATGTTTTAAAATAAAAATCGAAATAGGATAAAAGTCAGTTCACGCCAGGACCACTTGGAAGTAGTCGCGTGAACGACTGCCTTTTGCGGACTACTTCAAGTGGTCGGCGTGAACGAGGTTTTTTGCCGGATGGAAAAATCCGGAAAAAATTGAAATTGCTAAAACTTAGGTAAAAACTTAGGTAAAAAGCAGAACATTTAAAACTTTGTTCTAAATGCAACTTAGGTAAAAACTTAGGTAAAAATCTTAGGTAAAAAGCAGAACATTTAAAACTTTGTTCCAAATGCAACTAGCATGATTTCAAGGTATGATTTTGAGTCATTTCACACTTAGGATTAAATCAAGATCTTAGGCACTATTCCTCTTAAAAATAACTCAACACTCTGTTCTAACCTCTTGAGAGGTCTTTTAACCTTGATTAAAAATCTTCAAGACTCTTTCTCCTTTTCCTTTCCTTTCAAGTCATGTACCGGTGTCGGAGGCTTTAATACATCGTCAATCATTGAAGTTCCTTCACGACTCATTCCAAGAGCCACATCACAATCACAATCACCGCGGGAGGATTGCACAGAGAATCTTGCCCAGAGGTGACTCAACAGCGAGACCAGCGATGGCAGGAAGGGCACGTCGCGTGGTGGGGGTGGGCGCTTGAAAGACAACCACAGGATGGTGCTCAATCATGGTGTAGCAATGAGTCCTCTAGCCATTTGGGCATTCCAGTTGAGCATACTGGGTATAGTCAAATGCCGTATGGATGGGATCGGGGTGGAGTGCGATTCTGACGAGTTATGATGGATCGAGCATCTCTTTGCCATTTGACTACAATGATCCATATGTCGATCCATACGCACGGCACTCATCCGCCAATGTCATGTACCTTCACGGTCAGAAACACGATACAGGAGTCTCATTACAAGCATTGGAAGTCCGCTGGCTACCACGAGACATGACACAGGAGGAATACAAGCAACAACACGAGAGGAGGTACCACGAGATCATTGTCTTCAACACGGAGGTGGAGTTTGCACCAGGGGCGCTTTACTACTCGTAGTATGTGATGCAAACATACATTCATTTAATTGTCATATGCAAATATGTGAAGACTTGTTGTGTGTATCAATTTTATTACATTCTTAATAATTTTCATGTCAATATACATTAATTGTTTGAATTATGACTCCCAATCTTGAATTTGGTCAAAATGTCACAAATTTCTTACTTCACGCATACCGAATTCCACAATTTTAAAAATTCCTCGAGCTTGATAACAACTCAAAATTTTATGGCAATATTATTCACATGTCAGAATCATGCTATTAAAATTTCAAATATTTATAACATGCTTTGTCTCATTTTCATTCGGTTCTAAATTGCGGTGGCGTTTCATTACGACAGTACCAGTGTTTCAATTTTAAAAATTTACATGATTCAAAAAATCTGAAATTTTTATGACAACATTAATAATACGTCAGAACTCTCCACAAAAAATTCGAAATTTTTCTCCATCTTTGGACCAATTTTCAGGCTTGTCCATCTGGCGAAATTTCGCCATTTCTCGGCGAGATCTCGCAATTCTCCGAAATTCGAATTTCCGGTAGAAAAAACCGGATTCAAATTTTGAATTTGAATTTCGGACGAGATTTCTCGAAATTACGAATTTCGCGAAATTTCGTTTTCCGGGCGTGAACGGTATTTGATCCGAAACCGAAATCCGAAACCCTGGTTGCGTCCATATGTTCATTCTTGGATGACTGAGCAAGAACTTAAAAAAAGAAGAAGGTGAGAGAACACATTTCTTCATGTCCAGTCTCTCTTGTCTTCTTCCCCTGAGCAATGATGAGCATGGCGTCTCGGCCTGAGCATGTTGGGGAGGAAGAGGAAGGGCAACCACCTCCAATTCCTCCTCTCCTGTGCCGAGCAGCAAAGCTAATGGGAGGCGAGTAGGCGACGGCTCCCCTGCCTCTGCCCCCAAATTTGATTGGCTAGTTCCAATTCGTCATATCCAAATATGGCCCAATTAACCAATTTCGCCGCACCAAATCCGACCTGCAGATTGATCTAAGCCCCAAATTTGCTCTAGGAATTTCATCTGAAAAGAGAAAGAAGGGAGAGAACAGGGGTAGCCCGCGCTTTTTGTCTTCTGAAAAGAGAAAGAAAGGAGATTTAAGGTTATCTTTCAATCTATGAATTCATGGATGCAACCTTTCTGCCAAATTCCGGTTTACTGAAAAGCCAAAATAACCGAACCGATTTTTTTTATTATTTCGGTTCGGTTTTTGAATTTGAACCGAGAATTTCGATTTCCAATTTCTAAAACCGGAAAATTTTTAAACCAAATAAACTGACAAGTCAAGCATTTCGGTGGAAAGCTGGGTTCAGCTCCCAACATGAGCGTTCGATGAAAGCTGAGCTTTTACGGTTATGTTGGCCAAGGATGCAAGGGAAGAAAGTGGATGCTCGGTCGCAGACTTGCAACTAACCAGATCATCATCATATCATCCAGATCTATCACGCAGTGATAAGGGAAAGATCGAGTACTCTCTCCGGTTAGAAATAGTTATCGTTTTAGATATCGATACGATCTTTTAAAACACAATTTTAATCATTAATTTATATTATAATATACTTATAAAACTAATAACATTATAATGTTATGAAAGTATTTTTCAAGATAAATCTACGCATACGATTTTTATATTTTCAATTAAAATATTTAAAGAGATATTAACAGTTAAAGTTTAAAATTTTTAACTACAACTATGTCTAAAACGATTACTATATGTGATTTTAGGGAGTATATTACTCACATCCAAGTCTCTTGCTTCTAGGCGGTTGTTGCAGCGCCCAAGACTCCAAGTGGGAAGAAATTAAGAAATGCTCACAAGAAATAAGGAAGGGGACGAGACAGTGGGCCAGCACAACATAATCACAGATACAAGAAAAAAAAACGATGCATGTTATATCAAATTATCAATAACAAATGGATGGTATATCGATAATAAATAAAATAAACGGATAGTTTAAGTCTTCACTTGGCAGTCGGTAGTTTTATACGAGTGCTTGCATTTCTTCTCTTTTGAAGGGTGACTGGTATTTTCGAACTGTTGTCTCGGAGATCATCTGTACTGGACGGTAATAAGATTTTGGGTAGTGCATTCACGTCATCGCTCTGCTTCGTCTTTGACGTCAACTGTTTCCATCACCGCATCTGCGTTGCTTCCTGTTCTTATCAATCCCAACTGTAAGTTATTTATGTGATCGATCGACTCCGTAACTTTTCAATTCTTGAGCATATTCGAAAGTACAATGTGTTGCTTGCTGTTTTATACACATATATATATATATATTTTGTTATATTTGTCTTAAAGTAAAATCAGAAATAAAATATTGGGTATATTTCCAAAAGCAGGACAGCAGCCTTGTCTAGCGCAACAAACTTGGCACGCATGGTATCCTCGCACCTAGAGTAGTGCATGCTTATACCTAACCGAAAAAACTGTGTCAGAAAGACCGAATAGAATGGCTAATTTGGTTTGATCGATTTATGGTATTTGATGTGGTATATCAAAATCTGATTTTTAGGATAATTTTTTTTTGAAAAACCGTGAGTAAACCGAAATACAGAAATTAAAAAAAATACATGTATAATTAGGTAAAATAATGGTCAAACATGTATAAAGCAAAGCTTCACATGGAAATAATATCATTAGATTTGTCAAAGTAATAGTCAAAGGTGTGTAATAATTTTTACTAACATATAATTAGGTAAAATAATGATCAAAGGTGTGTATTAGAAACCAAATCGATGTCCAAAACAACAAGTAAAAAAGAACAATTCATGTTAGTTTGATAAATATGGTATTTACCAATGCCGAATCATCTATTTGGTATCACATTTTTATCACTATATTTTTTTAAAAAACCGTTTTTATTTATCAAATATATGGTATGCACAGCCTGCTCGCATCTGTCTCCTACCTGTCCATCATCCAGCTGAATCCACTCAAGCAAAGCCTTTTGGTGGAAAGCGGGGCTCAGCTCCCAACATGAGCGATCGATGAAAGCTAAGCTTTCATGGTGTTGTTGGCCAAGGATGCTAGGGAAGAAAGTGATGCACTGGTTGCAGACTTGCAACTAACCAAATCCAGTTCCAGGGTTTCATCATACCATCCAGATCTAGCACGCAGTGATTCCAGGAAGATCAAGTATATACTCACATCTAAGTCTCTTGCTTCTGGTCTCGAGGTTCTTGCAGCGTCCAAGAAAGAAATGCTCATCACAAGAGAGTATAGGAAGAGGGGACACTGGGCCAGCACAAAGGATAGAGGAAAGAAACGATGAATGTTAACAAATGGATGGTATATCCATAATAAATAAAATAAATGGATAATTTAAGGCTCCACTTGGCAGTCGGTAGTCTTTTTAAAAGTGCTTACATTTATTCAATTTCGAATATAACAATTACTAATTGAGAGCATCCTTTTTTCTTGAGTTGTAATAGTAACATCTCGCTGAAATTGATAAAGATTCCTACATTTAATTAAATTTCAAAGCAAAACACATTAGCCGCAAACTAGCCCTAATAGCTGCTAGTACAATCCTCCTAGTATTTGGATAGGCGCGTGTGCATACATGCAGGCAAGTTGGATAGCTTGATCTAGTATCAATTTGAGTAGAAAACCTTGATAATGCCGGCACAAGCAACTACTAGGCATAGATCCGAGTCTCAATATGAATATACATAATACTGTCTATTATCTCAATTTTAAAAATTGCTCTTTACTTATTAATTAATATATATACCTTCTCGATCCTTTCCCCTTTATTTGTTGCTCTTTATCAGAACAGTGCAATGCTACCTCTTTTTTGGACTCTGTAATCTCTATGTTGCTGTCCTATTACTCTCTCCGATCACAAATAGTTGTTGTTTTGTATATAGAAGTAGTCAAACTTTCAAAACTTTGACTGTTAATATCTTTTTAAATATTTAAATTGGATACATGAAAAATCATGTGTAGATTTGTCTCGAAAAGTACTTTCACAATATTATAATTTTATTGGATTTTGTAAATATATTATAATAGAAATTAGTGGTCAAAACTGTGTTTCAGAGACCATGTCGATGTTCAAAACGATAACTATTTCAAGTGGTGCGATTCAGTCCCATACTATGAAGTCAGGTATATCTATACCTATACTAATTGACACTCAAAGGAAGCTCCTATACTAATTAGAAAAATCAGGCCATCTCTCTGCCAAATCCGAGCTATAATGGTTTAAATTAAAAAAAAGAGTCCATATCAAGTACAACTTAAATTAACTAAAATTCTGAATAATAAATTAAGGGAAATTAGTAATTTGACTTGCATACGATTTCCAAAGTAAATCCATAAATAACTAAAATTTATAATAATAATGAAATAAAAATTAGCAAATTAAAATAAAGAGTCTATGTCAAGTATATGCCAAATTAAATAAAATTTGAAAAAAATAAAATAAAATTATCAATTTGGATTTATTTGAATTCCAAAGTAAATCCTATAAATAAAATTGAGAAAAGTAATAAATAAAAAAATTTCATATGAATTCCACCCTAAAACTGGAAAAATCTAGCCCAAGTACGATAAAAAGGGCAATTTCTGATATGCCACTGAAAGTTAACCGCATCCCTTATATGCCACTCATTATGTCATTGACATGTGGGTCCTAACCCCATATATCAGTAGCACATTCATTTATTTTCGCTAAATTCCAGTAGCATATAAAGAATTAATCCTAAAAAAAATGCAAATTCTGAATAAAAATTAAAGGGTGATTAGAGATTTCATTTGTATGACCTTCAAAGTAATATACATAAAATAAAAAAATTCAGAATAATAGCTACTTACTCTGTCCAAGTTTATAGGGTGTATTTTCTCTTGACACATAAAGGTGATATTGAAAATGAATATACAATATTCGTAATTGTTGTCTATAAACACTATACAATGTATGCATATAGATGGTATAAAGTAAAGCTAGATATTTGTTAGGGGTATGGATGGAAGATGACACTAATTTCTATTAGAATATGAAATACTGTCTATATTTATGGACAAGACTATTAAAAAATGTGCATTATATTTTTTTTGATAGAGTGAGTCTTTGTCAAATACAAAATAAATCAACTATAGTTTAGATTAAAAAAAATAGCAATTTGATTTCCATATAAATTCGAAAGTAAACCATAAAAATAAAATTTGAAATAACAATAAATGAAAATATAAAATTGATTTTTATATGAAGTCTAACCTAAAACTGAAAAAATCCCGCCAAAGTACGATCTAAAAATATGCAAATTACGGATAAATTAAAGGATGATTAGAGATTTGATTTGTATGTGAATTAAAACGCTAAATTGTAAAAATATTAAAATTTGTAATAAGATCTATTACATGTACTAATTATAAGCTATGAGAAAAATTTTATATTAATTGAGAAAGAAAAAGATTTAGGGCCTATCTAACAAAAACAAGTTATAGTGGTTATACGTACAATCTAAATTAATGGACCGAAATAGTTTTATCTAAAAAAAATTAGTCCGTGCGAAGATAAGGGTTAATGACTGGTTAATTAAATGAAAGAACCATCCTACCCGATCCGATACTCCTACACGGCTTGCATCATGAATTGCGCACATGGTACGCGCCGTTCTAACAGATCGAAGATGGACGACGAGGAACATATCTAGTACCATTACGACTTGGAACTTAAATCGTGACTAGTACTCAGGGTTCCAAAATTCGGCGAATTTCGGTAAAATTTCAGATTTTGGACCACTCCGAATTCTAAAGTACCGGCCGAAAAAAATAATTTAAAAAAATTTGAATTTGCTACAGTACCCAAAATTTCGGGTTTTTTGGGCGAAATTTTGCGGAACTTTCTTGTTTTTGGCCGATTTTGAAACTTTTAGGGCCGGATTTGGTCCAATAACTCTTAGAAAATTCGTCTCCTATGAAAATTTGTTGAAAAACCGATTTTTTTAAATATTTTAAAATTTTGGTAGAAACACTGTTAGATTTTTATAAAATTGTACAAGCTTGATAATAATCTGAAAATTTTATGGTACTATCCTTAGTATATTAGGATCATACATAAATTTTTTTAAAATAATTTAACTTCATTTGTTATCTTTAAAAAATCAAAAACAGAATGAACATAATTGGGACAGTTATATTGTCAGAATTTTATAAATTTTATTGAGTGTGATTATTCAGTTTCCAACTTCATTTGTAATATTGTCCATTCGGATCAAACTTGTCGGTCAGTGTTCTATCAGGACAGTACCACTCTCTGAATTTTTAAAAATTCCTCGCATGTGATAATCAGCTAAAATTTTTGTGAGAACATTAGTTATGGATCATAACCATGCACAAACAATTTCAACAATTTATATCTTGATTTGTACCATTTTCCATTCGGATCAAACTTGTCGGTCAGTGTTTTATCAGGACAGTACCACTCTCCGAATTTTTACAAATTCCTCAGATGTGATAATCAGCTGAAATTTTTGTGAGAACATCAGCAATGTGTCAGGAACCTCCAAAAAAATTTCAAAATTTTTCGATAACGTTTAAACCACTTTTCAACCAGTGCAAAAAAATCCAAAATTTCGAAAATTTTGCCCGAAATTTCGGGTTTTTTCGCCGAATTTCAGATTTTTATTTCCGGAATGGACCGGATTTGAATTTTCAAATTCAAATTTCGTCCGAAATATTTTGAAATTTCACAATCCGGCTAAGGACAAAATTTGTTCCGACACCGAAATTTGAAACCTTGCTAGTACTACCAATAATTAAATCCAGAATGGATTGGAGTTGACTAGCAAAATTCAAGCTCAAGATCTAGCTACAGTACCTGAATGCGTGGCAGTTTGAGAACTGGCCTTGTTAATGATTTGTTCGGTATATACATTAGTCCAGCTACAGTGTTTGTCGTGCCGGACGAGCATGGTCACCATTTCAGGCTCGAATGCAAGTAGTACTGCAAGTAGCAGCTAGCTAGCTACTACCCAAATGAGACAGGCAACAATGTGACAACGATCGTTATTTATTGGGTGATACTAGCGTCCAGACGTTCGATTATTATTTATTTTGTCGGACGCTCGCTGTAACATTTTTTTAACGTCTGCGACACTTTTTGTTTCGCGCACACATTTCTACTGTTATCAAAGGAAAATATTTCACACATAGCAAAAAAAATTTCACACGTAAAAAAAAAATATTACAAGCGTTAGAAAAAATCAGATATCCGATCACAAGTCATTAGATTATTTATTCCCTCCTTTCTTCTTCTTCTTCCAAGGGACAATTAATTAAAAGAAAGAACTCAGAAGAGATAGATGAGCTCGATGACAAATTAAGATGGTTCTCTCCATCGGCATCACTTTCTGATCCTTGCTAGTATGACCTAAACATAATTTTTTTTTCGCTTTTCGACCGAGCCGACTCAAATCGTTATGGTGGCAGAAACTCTATGAAGTATAAAAAAGAGGATATATACGTTAGTCCAGCTATAGTCTATAGTGTTGGCGAGCATGGTCACCATTTCAGGCTCGAGTGTCAACTAGTACTGCAAGTAGCTACCTTTCAATTGGTCAGAACTCAGAAGAGATATAGATGAGCTCGATGACAAATTAAGATGGTACTGGTCCTTGATTGCTAGCATGGGCACGCACGGTTGTCTTATCGATTCACTGCTGCCGATCTACTGCTCGAATGGAGACCTTCATCGATCTCGTCCTGCGCTATAGTGCTGCCGAGTCCATGCGTCTTAAAGCCTGACAGCAAAGCCACCTCAATATGCATCAGTCATGGTCGCATCAGCTTTAACGTGTAAACCACGTGGAAGCCGGCCGCCACTGATACAGCTAGCTAGCTATCTCCATATACAGGTAGAGTTCAGCCAAGTCTGAAGAATCACTATGATGAGAGGGCGCTTCGCTACGCGACTATAAAAACATAAAAAAGTCAAAGCAGTATTATTTGGGTGCTATAGTATCTGTCGATACTTCAAAGTGAAAATATTTTTCAGTTAGGAAAAAATTTATAAACCAAGATTATGAGACCAACATTGGGATGATTACACATTATTCTATGCAAGAAGCGGAACAAGAATATATACCAACATCCTACATAACTATGATGGCCGGAGAAGTGTTTCTATAATTTACATGAGACAGGATCAAAGCATAGGACAATTTTCCAGTAAAGAAGCATTGCTGATAGCGCAAAGAGGTGTCTGATGGATCACGGAGGTGACCACAAAATGAGGAGATTGAGGTGTAGCAGATGATGTCACTAAGGCGTAGTAGAATTAGTCAAAGTACTGTAAGCTAGACTGTAGCGAGGCGTGAGCGCCAATGCACCATGCCATCTCATATATGGGATGAGTGTCTTCCAGTATACATACTTTGAAAAGTAAGTAAGACTGCCGCTTAATCTAGCTTTCTTATAGAGAGAAAAAAGGTAATGCTATCTAATCTAACAAATATAGGAGCCTAGCAATAAAAAATAAGAAATTACTTGGAAAACAAAAAATCATGTAGATATTGCAAACCTGAAAAACTTTTACGGTGCACAGATAGGTAGTTTGAAATTCCATTTGACTACCATTAACTCGAATTTATTAAGTAAATGACTACATTCCTAAAAAATTAAATCTCAGATTAGACATTGAAGTATGTCATTAATCATCAGTATGCTTGAGACAGACTAAAACTAAACTATGGTACTGCCTCAATACATCGTTAAGAACCAAAACGGACCAATTTTGACAGGCATGACATTCACACTTGGTGTCCACACTAACCCTCAATATCATTTTAATTAAATGGAAAAAATGGTAAGCGGGCCTTGATTAAACAATATTAATCTAGAGATATGAAAAGACTCGTGTAATGTTCAACTCAGAACATATTTTTAAATGGAAAAAGCAAGTGGGCAGGGAATGTGGAAACTGAAATGCTGGCCTTACCTGTGCTCCCAATGCTCCAGCCATCTTCTATGCAATCATTATTAGATCAATGTCATGTATGAAGCTCATTCTTTCTTGAATGAATCTTTGAGATCTCCATGCAGGGCAGAAAGATCAAACAAATATGATCAAGCAGCACTGATAGGCAGCTCAAATTTAGCATTGATATCATAAAGTAGTATGAACTTAGTGCATCGTATTCATACCGAAGTAAAGTTAATAGGGTGCAATGGACAACTTACATATTCATTAGGATTTTGAAAGCCAATCATTCCATCAATGCAGGCAAGCGCGGTGAGAGATTAATTCAACATATTTATTGCCATTCACACCAAACAGAGTCATGCAGAGCATCTTAGTATAAAATCCAAACAATTTACTAATCAGTTTCACGCATAAACTAACAGGGAAGGAAATGAACCTTAATTTTGTTTGATGCTCCAAAACCATTAAGTTGATTTAGAAGCCCAAGCATAGTGCGATGAACCTCACCATCACAGTTCCCAGTTCGTTCTGACTCCATTGTAGCAGATCAAGTGGAGTCTATTCCATCCATAAATACAATGGACGGTGCATGCTCCTTGCCTAAATTCAGACCAAATGCAGCCTGGGAGGTCAACAACACACAATAAAAAATTCTTCAAAACCTATATATTACTGTGTATAATAATGAACTATTCAGGGTCTATATAACTACTGATATGGTTAGACAACAACATGAATCAACGGAACGTGCAAAGTTTTGGGAAGCTGGACAATATTCTAAAAGGTAACATAGCATACAGAACAAAGCTATCTAAGACATGTAAATAATCTATACCAGCATGTTTAAAAAAGACTATAGAGTAGACGGACTAAGGATGGTAAAAAATGAATTAGAAAGAGAAAATTTGATGGTAAAAAATGAATTAGAAAGAGAAAAATGAATTAGAAAACCTTGATAATGCCGGCACAAGCAACTACTAGGCATAGATCTGAGTCTCAATATGAATATACATAATACTGTCTATTATCTCAATTTTAAAAATTGCTCTTTATTTATTAATTAATACATATGCCTTCTCGATCCTTTTCCCATTATTTGTTGCTCTTTATCAGAACAGTGCAATGCTACCTCTTTCTTTGGACTCTGTAATCTCTACGATGCTATCCTATTACTCTCTCTGATCACAAATAGTTGTTTTGGATATAGAAGTAGTCAAACTTTCAAAACTTTGACTGTTAATATCTTTTTAAATATTTAAATTGGATACATGAAAAATCATATGTGTAGATTTATCTTAAAAAGTACTTTCACAATATTATAATTTTATTGGATTTTGTAAATATATTATAATAGAAATTAATGGTCAAAACTATGTTTTAGAGACCATATCGATGTTCAAAACGATAACTATTTGTGACCGGAGGGAGTATATTTATTCTTTGAAGATAAAAAGAATAAGTTTGTTACTTTTTTCTTTGGCTTGTTTTAGGTATGTTATTTTGTGCACAGCACAGAGGAAACTGAACTAGCTAGCCCTCATTCAACTGCTATTGAGGCTAGCAGCTGCTAGGTACTCCTGTTGCAAAGTGTACTACCTGAAGGAAACTTTTATTGCTTCTTTGTGTTTTGTAGGTTCGGTTGGGTTGGTTCACTATAAGAGTAAAAGACGTTTTGTTTGGTGGAGGATAAGTTGGCAACAAGACCTTTAATTTGTTTGTGGCAAACGGTTGCATTCAAGACCTTTTGTTTGATGTTTTTATTAGTTCTTCATGAACCATTATGGCAATTGGTGCCTTGATGGATTAGATGTTTAGCAACTTAGAACTGGTTGCATATCTTGTACTTGACAGGGACTGTCCAACAATGACCCGTGTTTAAGTGATGTTGTGAGTTGTGGTCATTTTTTTTAGACAGGCTTGCCTTCATTTGGTATCCATAATATATGTTATGGCTTGTTACTTGTTTTGCTTCAGAAATTAAATGGTTTGTTGCTTGTTGTTAGTTCAATCTGCCATGCATGGATGGTTGATTGATGACGATTATGGGTTAGTTTAATACAGTTTACAATTTATTGTTTCTTTTTGAAAAAGTCCATATTAAGTATATCTACTTTCAAGTGGTGCTATTCAGTCCCATACTATGAAGTCAGGTATATCTATACCTATACTAATTGACACTCAAAGGAAGCTCCTATACTAACTAGAAAAATCAGGCCATCTCTCTGCCAAATCCGAGTTATAATGACTTAAATTAAAAAAAAGAGTTCATATCAAATACAACTTAAATTAACTGAAATTCTGAATAATAAATTAAGGGAAATTAGTAATTTGACTTGCATACGATTTTCAAAGTAAATCCATCAATAGCTAAAATTTATAATAATAATTAAATAAAAATTAGCAAATTAAAATAAAGAGTCTATGTCAAGTATATGCCAAATTAACTAAAATTTGGAGCAAAAAATAAAATAAAATTATCAATTTGGTTTTATTTGAATTTCTAAGTAAATCCTATAAATAAAATTGAGAAAAGTAATAAATAAAAAAAATTCATATGAATTCCAGCCTAAAACTAGAAAAATCTAGCCCAAGTACGATAAAAAAGGGCAATCTCAGATATGCGTATGCCACTCATTGTGTTACTAACGTGTGGGTCCTAACCCTATATATCAGTAGCACATTCATGGATTTTCACTAAATTCCAGTATCATATAAAGAATTAATTCTAAAAAAAATGCAAATTCAGAATAAAAATTAAAGGGTGATTAGAGATTCGATTTGTATGACCTCCAAAGTAATATCCATAAAATAAAAAATTCAGAATAATAGCTACTTACTCCGTCCAAGTTTATAGGATGTATTTTCTATTGACACAAAAAAGTGATATTGAAAATGAATAGAATATTCGTAATTGTTGTCTATAAACACTATATAATGTATGCATATAGATGGTATAAGTAAAGCTAGATATTTGTTAGGGGTATGGATGGAAGATGACACTAATTTTTATTAGAATATGAAATACTGTCTATATTTATGGACAAGACTATTAAAAAAATATGCATTATATTTTTTTGATAGAGTGAGTCTTTGTCAAATACAAACTAAATCAACTATAATTTAGAATAAAAAATAAAAATAGCAATTTGATTTCCATATAAATTCGAAAGTAAACCTTAAAAATAAAATTTGAAATAACAATAAATGAAAATAGAAAATTTATTTTTATATGAAGTCTAACCTAAAACTGAAAAAATCCAGCCAAAGTACAATCTAACAATATGCAAAATAGAGATAAATTAAAGGATGATCAGATATTTGATTTGTATTGTGAATTAAAACGCTAAATTATAAAAATATTAAAATTTGTAACAAGATCTATTACATGTACTAATTATAAGCTACGAGAAAAAATTTATATTAATCGAGAAAAGGAAATGATTTAGCGTATATCTAACGAAAACAAGTTACAGTGGTTATTACGTACAATCTAAATTAATGGACACAAATAATTTTATCTAAAAAAGTTTGTCCGTGTGAAGGTACGGGGGTTACTGAGTGGTTAATTAAATGAAAGAGCCATCCTATCCGATCCGATACTCCTACACGGCTACATCATTGCGTACATGACTACATGGTAGGCGCGGATCTAACAGATCGAAGATGGACGTCGAGGAACATGCCCAGTACCATTACGACTTGGAACTTTTATGTCGTGACTAGTACTACCAACAATTAAATACAGAATGGATTGGATTTGACTTGCAAAATTCAAGCTCAAGAACTAGCTACGGTACCTGCATGCGTGGCAGTTTGAGAACTGGCCTTGTTATTAGGTTTGTTCCATATACTAGACAATCGTACGCTGCGACCGTCACTCTTCACGCGAGCAAATCGAGAAAACGTGCGACTATCGCTCCCTATGAGAGCAAATCGAGAAAACACACGAAACGGTTGAAAAAATATAATTTGCGATTTCGCTGGAACGGAAGGTCCGCGTCGGGAAAAACGGAAAACAGAAAAAAGGACGTAAACTTTTTTTTTCTCCAGAAAAATGACCTATACAAAAATTTGTTTTTTTTTCGAATAAAAGGCTTAAATGTAATGCTAAAAAAATGCAAAAAAGACCTAAATGCAATGTATATTTTTGAAAGGACCCGAACGTATTTTTTTTCAAAAAAAGGATCTAAACGTAATTTTGATTTTATGAAAAAGGACCCGAGCGCAATGCCTAAAAACACATAAAGGACCTAAACGTAATATATAATTTTTTGAAAAAAAGACATAACCGTATTTTTTTTCTTTTCGAAAAAGGACATAAACGTAATTTTTTATTCAAAAAAAGGATCTAAATGTAAAAAAAATTTCACGACTCGGTCGAGCCGGCTCAAATTGTTATAGTACCAGGAATTCTACGGAGTATAATAGTGGACGATATATACATTAGTCCAGCTATAGTGTTTGTGGTGTCGGGCGAGCATGGTCACCATTTCAGGCTCGAGTGTCAACTAGTACTGCAAGTAGCTACCTTTCAATTGTCAGAACTGAGAAGAGATAGATGAGATCGATGACAAATTAAGATGGTACTCTCCATCGGCATCACTTTCTGGTGGTTGCTAGCATGAGCACGCACAGTTGTCTTATCGATTCACTGTTGCCGATCTACTGCTCGAATGGAGACCTTCATCGATCTCGTCCTGCGCTATAGTGCCGCCAAGTCCATGCGTCTTAAAGCCTGACATCACAGCCACCTCAATATGCATCTGTCATGGTCGCATCAGCTTTAACGTGTAAACCACGTGGAAGCCGGTCGCCACTGATACAGGCATACAGCTAGCTTGCTAACTACATAAACAGGTAGAGTTCAGTCAAGTCTGAAGAATCATGTTAAGACTTTGGTGCAGACGTGCAACTTCCTTCAAAAGTGTATAGGAGATCGTGTAGGGATCTTTACAGTAAATACAACAGATGTACTATGCCACACCTATCACCCACAGTCTTACATTCACTCGGAACTCGGAAGAAGCATAAATACAAGTGTATAGGAGCTGAATCTACTTGAAGAAAATGATATTTTTTTCTTCCTCTCCTCTTCGCGAAAGCCTGAAAAATGCAGATGTTTCACATTAGTATTGAAAGAACAGGAAAATACGCATGCATATATTTTCATCACGCCTAAGGACATGTACAGTGGGTAATCCTGATGGTAACCTACAAATAAAGAGTGGAGATTGCTCTCAGTAAGCTATCCAAGGGTGGAGATTGCTCTGAGTAAGTTATAAATAAAGGGACAGAGGGATTCCTCTCCCCAAGAGATTTTCAGGTTTGTGAGAAGGATTTTGGTTTCTTATGCTCTCTTGAGCTTTGTCCACCTAGTTGAGACTTTCTAACTATTCATCTCATAAAGAAATAAAAATCATTTTCGTGCTCAAGTGGTTGCCCTTCCCTTTTGAGTTTTGATCTCTTTTTGATTTCTTTCTCACTTATTTTTTGTGTTTTCAAGGATGAATGATTATCGGATGAATCTTCTATAGATCATACTTCAATCATCTAGGCAAGCTACAACTCCCCCATCTAAGGTTTTGCAAGAAACTGATCTTTTTGCTTAGGGTTAATTGGATATATGCCACTGTAGGAACCGGTTATTCGAGATCTGCCATCATTCCTTTGCTTATTCGAACGATGCCATTACGAAACCGTGCTTATTCGAAATATGCCACGCTCGCGACCGTGTCCGTCGGTCAAACCGGCGCGAGACTCAGCCCATTCGGACGATTTTGCCCTCCGAACTATAACCTTCTCTAGTAGAAATTACATGAGCGTGCGGAGGGGCAAAATCGTCCGAATGGGCTGAGTCCTACGCCGGTTTGACCGACGGACACGGTCGCGAAAGCAGTGGCATATTTCGAATAAGCACGTTTCAGAATGGCATCGTTCGAATAAGCAAAGGAACGATGGCAAATCTCGAATAACCGGTTCCTACAATGGCATATATCCAATTAACCCTTTTGCTTAAGAAGAGAAAGATTTTTTGGTTGATCGTGTTCCTTCTTGTTTGAGGGTTGTTTCCTTGTTATTCTTGCTTGCTGTGGCATGGAGGAGACCATCTAAGGTGATCTTGATTATCAAATCTCCACGAGCAAGCTCAGGGTGAAGTTTCTGGTTTTTGCCTAGTTTTGATGCAATATTACTTAGATTGGAAAAAGGTCAGAGCTTTCACATCAATCTCTACGATTAAAGGTTAGAATAGGTTCTTAGCTTTCTTAGGAAGGTGCATGCAAAATTTCACAGCTTTTGGATTAGCCGATCAAAAGTTACGTCGATTATTAGTTTTGAGATCGTGCTAATTTTACTATTCACCCAAACATTGTTTACCTAAGCACTATTTACCCGAACACTACTCACACCTAACATGTTCATCTGAGCATTGTTCTCCCAAACATTGTTCATCCAGACAGTTAGCTGATTTTACTGTTCATCCAACCAGCTGCTGATTTTGCTCTTCATCTGACCATGTGAGACTCTGTCCAAAATAATAGAAATCTTCATGTGATTACTGTACTAGTCTCATGATCAGTGGCTAGCACTCACATGTTTACAATATTAATATTACATCCATACACCCAATATTAACACCTAGAACAAAAGATAATTATACAGAGGTCTTTACATAATATTACAGTACAGTGGAAAAGAAAGACATAAAGAGCCAAAAGCCTCGTAGAGTGCCCATCCAACCCGCAGGCATCTGACAAAGTAACCCTAGAAGCAACCGTCATTGAAAACCCTGTGGCCTGCCTGGTAATGTGAATCATCTGGCATATCGCAGATTTCCTCTTCTGAGACAACAATTTTAGCAAGGTTGAGTACTTGTGTACTCAGTAAGATTTATAGTGGTTCACAAATGCACATAAGTAATTATGCAGGCTTAAACAAGGAATAAGCTCTAGGTTATTTTGCAGTTGCAAAAGTAAACATATGATTATAATAGATTACAAACCGGAGTTTATAAAAACCGCAGAGATTGCTGTAATCCGAAATATGTACCCAAGTTCCACAACACAGTCTACCCGACTACGGAGCCCATACATGCCGGTCCTTTGACATAAAGTGACAGTTGCTAAACAAGTTTCAAACCAAAACCCATTTTCAGAAAATACCAAAATCTAACATTAGAATGACTTCACCAAGTGTCCTTAACCGTGGACGCGGCTAATCGATTAGATTCATACTCTACAGAGTTGTACAGCTTTACCCACAAGGAATGATCAACCTCTTTTGCCAGACCAATTGACACACTTTCTTTGGTGTGTCGGCAAGGAGATCATACATAACCGTTATATTACCTAGACATGGCTTCAAACTAGCCCGGGACGTTAAGCCCTCACCATAGAAACATAAACACTCACCCAAGATGTGGTTCCTTTCATGTAACCTCCAACACATCGTTTTTGTTCATGGCAAGGCGTACACCGTTGCACAGGTATGCATTTACCCACATCGAAGTGTGGAAGCCCCTCACAAGCAGACCTGACCAGAATGCTTCTGCAAAGCCATATCTAAATAACTTAATAGGTTAAGATCGCCCCATCCCAGCACTTGTGGTTGCACGGTCCTTAATCCGACAAGGGTGATACTCCACCCTACACTACGTGCAAATCTCTCTGCACAACCGGCTATTGCCAGTAATCACTCGCATCAAAACCATAGTTTTATTTTGGGTTTTTAATCAAAGTACTAGCAAATTTTCCAAATGAAAGTTATTCATTTAAACAGTGGAAAGTATTGAAGTCCCTTCTCAAGCATAGCTAAGCGATTATGCCCCAAAATGACATCATTTATGTCTAGTCCATACTAGGGTTTACAAGGTTCACTGGTCTATACATATTAAGGAAATCCATAATTTACAGGTGTAACTACTGCTTTTACCCCAAGATAGCCACTTTTTTGGGGAATTACTCGAATGCATAATACATTGACAAAAACAACATATGTTAGGTAAATTATCATTCTCGACATCATCAAGGAGGTGCTTGCCTTGCTGATTGTTGTCTAGATCAAAATCAGGGTCAGCGACAAGGTCTTCTTCTTCGCTTTTTGGGACGTCGGTGTCTACACGTTGCGTAACAGAAGAGTAAGCAACAATCAGTAAACTCCAAAATGGGCAAGAAGAAAATAGACAACAAAATAATTAGAAATCTACTCCAAAGAACAGAAGGCTTCTTTTATGAATTTTCTATTTGCAATTTACGAGTTCTAGATGCTAAAATTGGTTAAGATTATAATGATATGATCATAACCTTAACATGAAGAAAATTTCCCTTTAATTAGGATTCAGATACAAAACAATGTATATTTAAACTTTTAGTTATTCAAAAGCTAAATCTCAACTCAATCATATGCGTATGCTCACATATGCACATGAGTGTATTACTTACACTAATAACCATTCATTGCTAATGCTTTGATGCCAACAAATCCTAAAGCAATATTTGGATGACCTTTGAGGACCCAGATTCTATTCTGACTTGCTAAACCACATGGACAGGGTTTATTCTCTTTTATATTATTTAGTGAAAACTATACTCACTTTTCCATATTATGCATTGAATATTCTCTTTATTAGAAAATGAAGCAATCAAATTTGAAATGCAAATATTTTTACAATTTTGGACTTCTTTCAGTATAAGGGTTCAACTAATATTTGCTTTATTTTATTTAAACTTCATTTGCACAAGTTGTGTACAGAACATATTAGCAACCTATTTTTGTATTCTTATTGCCAAAATTTACACAATAAACATTTTTAATCCTTTTTTCATATTCTGAATCCATAGGATTTTAGACGATTTTAGAAATTTATTTTGCAAATTTTGGAGTTATGCTTCAAAAGTTATGGCTAAATGAATTGGCTCGATTTTTGAAAAACAAACTGAAATTTTAAAATGCACTTTCGCTTTTGGAAAGCGGCTTGCACTGCACACGCTGGCTCCTTTTGAATCGGCCCGAGATCTCGGCATTCTGGCCTGATCGATGATGCATGCATCGACTTGCGGCCGACAATCATCGCTTGTCGTGATCTGCCTTGCAGCGTCGCGAGAGGAGAGCTGAGTGCGTGGGCCTTTGTGGAATATATGAAACCAGGTGTCTTCATAACTGGCCCAGCATCACCTGAGAGGAAGGTCCAAAGGATAAGCTCTGCACCAAGCCTTGCTGCCGTACGGAAGGGGGTACATCCCATAGACAGTTGAATGTATATTTAGATATAAATGATACAGTTGTAATCCGAGTCGTTAATAGGGTAGATAAAGATGTAAACTCTATCCTGTAACCGACTAGAATCCTGTAACCGATCGGAATTCTTTAGACAGATCAGGACTCTGTAAACCGCCCCACCCCCACTATATAAGGGAGAAGGCGGGCAACAACAACACACCATCACATACCACCCAGAGCACATCGCGCTTTGAGCAATCTTAGATCCAAGAGATCCACATAATCCTAGCACACAGGATTAGGGTATTACCTCCACCGTCGAGGGCCTGAACCTGTCTAAACCCTTGTTTTGTGTGACCTTCGAGTTTGAGATCGCCTGCCCTATAAATTTATTGCCGACTACAAAAGTCGACTGTTGGCGCGCCAGGTAGGGGGAGCGCTATAATTTTTTCCTACAGACTCGATGGCAGCAACCAGCGGAATCATCGCCACCTTCATCTCCGGCCAGACTCTCCTCTTTGGAAGCCTGGATTTCGTCGCAGATGCACGCAGAGAACTTGTCTGCCTAGACCTAAACCAGATCCAATCTGGTAAAGGTCAGGCCAATCCATCTCAGGTATGTCGCTTTTACTCGGCTAGCAAATCAGTCGGCGTCACGAGAATTTGCTACGATCTACGTGGCATCTTCGCGATAGAAGAACAGAAGACCGATCTCCAGCGCTAGCAAGAGACTCAAGAAGCTGCGGAGGAAGATAGTCTTCTTCGCAAGGGTAAGGAGGCACAGACGCGATCGCTTCGATCTCGCGGCCGCAATGTCCGCGAGGACATTTTGCAATCTAGGTTGGGAGACCAAACCGTCTTCCAAACACCGCTGCAGAACGTCGTCGCCTCCAAGACGCTTCTCGATACGCTGGATCCGATGATTGCATCTGATAGCCCAGCAGCCCCGATCGTGGCCCAGATCAAAGCCATGGTGACGGTGGCTGCAATCCAACAGAATCAGGAAAAGCCGGCAGGAGAAACGCACTCGCGCTCCCACGCAACTACTCGCGTCGCCAGCAGCCGGACTGCAACCAGTCGGAATACCAGCACTCGGTGCCACGCGCAACCAATCGGAGACGCCCGCCGGAATCTCAACCGCGACCTCCACCAAGACATCACCGCCAGGCGGCAAGAGTGGGATGAGGAAGAACGACGTGGGCGCTACGAAGACCACGAACGCTTTGGTACTGGTCCCGATCGACGAAGCGACCAAAGGTACGATGACTACAACGACCATAGAGACCATCATCGCAGGGGACAGAACGACAACGACGATCGTCGAGACATGGGCTCGCCGCGCCAAACTCCACCCCGACGCGTTGATGACAATCGCCGAGCCAGAGGCTCACCACACCGGACTCCTCCTCATCAGGATGACAGATCCATTGACGGAATCCGAGCGTTCACTTCTCGGCTACGCTGAGTGGTATGGCCCAAAGGTTTCAACCCTAAGGGCATCGTTATGTTTGACGGGGAGCGAGATCCGGAAGCTTGGCTGCAGGTCTATGCCCTGGCAGTTAAAGCGGCCAGGGGCAATCAGAATGTGATGGCGAATTATCTGCCAGTCAATCTCACCCCCTCGACTCAAGCATGGCTCACGGGACTTCCTGCGAACTCGGTGGACTCCTGGAGCGATCTTTGCGATCAATTTATCGTGAACTTCCAGGGAACCTACGAGAGGCCCGACACCCCATGGGACCTATACCACCTTCACCAGAAGAAGGACGAGACGCTGAGAGACTTCATCCGGCGTTTCATGCAGAAGAAGAACACCATCAGAGACGTATCTGACGCTGTGGTGGTGGCAGCCTTTCAGAAAGGGGTAAGTGATCCTGATCTGATCAAAAAAATGTCCAGAAAACCCTCGGCCTCCGTGAAGGAGATGTTTGCGTTGGCCAACCGCTACGCCACGACCTCAGACGCTCTGGCCGAGCGCCAAGAAGATCGTCCACAACAGAAGAGCAAAGGCGACAAGGCCGAGTCCTACAAGCATAAAGACAAGAAGCGGAAGGGTGAGGAGCTAGTCGCGGTAGCCGAACGCAGCTGGCCCTGAGCCACGCGGAGGGAGGCACCCGATTACAGTACCGTCATGGAGTCAATCTGTCCTTTCCACCCTAAGGGAAAGCACGCCGCCAAAGACTGCTTCACCCTGAAGCGTTTTGCGCGGGAAAGCAACAAGCAGCCGACTCCAGCGAAGGATGAAGCGGCCAAGAAGAAAGACCTTCCAGACGAGGATGATTATCAAGAGTCCGAGCACGAACTGAACTACATATACGGGGGCTCCACCGGATACGAGTCCAAGCGGAAGCAAAAACTTACCGCTCGGGAGATCAATGCGGTGGAACCAGTAGCCCCCCAATATCTAAAGTGGTCTGAAGTCTCCATTACCTTCGAACGCTCGGATCACCCCAATCGAGTTCTACACCCGGGTAAGTACCTTCTAGTGCTCGACCCGGTTATTCGCAATGTGAAGCTCAAGATGGTCCTGATTGACAGAGGGAGTGGACTCAACGTCTTATTCTCCAAAACCTTTGACGACATGAACGTCCCCCACTCTGAACTAAGGCCGAGCTCACAGCCGTTCCATGGGGTGATCCCTGGGGCGTCTTCGTTCCCACTCGGGCAGATTTCTTTGTCCGTCACTTTCGGTACCAAAGACAACTACCGGACTGAGTACATAAATTTTGAGGTAGCGGATTTCGAGACGGCGTATCACGCTATCTTGGGAAGACCCGGACTGGCTCGGTTCATGGCCGTCCCGCACTACACCTACTTGATGATAAAGATGCCGGGACCAAGAAGCGTCATCACGGTTCGCAGCGACATCAAGCGGTCTCTAGAGTGCGACCGAGAGAACCACGAACTTGCTGAGCTGCAAGAGGCAACCGGCAAGGGGAAGAATAACCAGACAGAGGCGGCCACGTTGTAGGAAGAAGGCGACATCCCGTCCAAGAAGCAGGCCATGTCAGGGATGAAGCCCAGCGAAGGAACCAAGAGAATTATTCTTGACCCGTCCGACCCATCTAAGATGACTCTGATCGGGACAGGGCTCGAGGGTAAATAGGAAGGCGCGCTCGTCACCTTCCTCCAGGCTAACAAGGACATCTTTGCCTGGAAACCATCCGACATGCTGGGTGTTCCTAGGGAGGTGATCGAGCATTCCTTACACATCGATGAAAAGGCAAAGCCAATCAAGCAAAGGCTTTGGCGGTTCGCTCCAGATCATCGGAACACCATCAAGCAGGAGATCACCAAGCTATTAGCTGCTGGTTTTATCAAAGAAGTGTATCATCCCGATTGGTTGGCAAACCCTGTACTAGTTCAAAAGAAGAATAAAACTTGGCACATGTGCGTTGACTATACTGATCTCAACAAGGCATGTCCGAAGGATCCTTTCGGGTTACCTCGGATTGATCAAGTGGTTGATTCAACCGTCGGGTGCGAGATCTTGAGTTTCCTTGATGCCTACTCAAGGTACCACCAGATTCGCCTAAAGGCGGAAGATCATATCAAGACTTCATTCATCACGCCCTTTGGGGCCTTTTGCTATACCACGATGGCGTTCGGGTTGAAAACTGCTGGTGCGACGTATCAACGCGCGATACATCGGTGTTTTCACGCCCAACTCGGACGCAATGTGGAGGATTACGTGGATGACGTCGTGGTGAAGACTCGGGAGAGGAAGGACCTTATCGCCGACCTGACCGATACGTTCGAGAGTCTAAGGGCTTTTAGCATGAAGCTTAATCCCGAGAAGTGTGTTCTCGGAGTATCTTCGAGAAAACTGCTCAGGTTCATCGTATCCCAAAGAGGCATTGAGGCCAACCCAGAGAAGATTAGGGCCATATCAAATATGGAGCTGCCGACTTGCCAAAAGGACGTCCAGAAGCTTACAAGGTGCATGGCCGCGCTCAGCAGGTTTATTTCCCGACTGGGTATGCGAGGTATGCCATTCTTTAAACTCCTCAAGAAGCAGGACAAGTTCCAGTGGACGCCCGAGGCACAACAAGTGTTTGATGATTTGAAGACCTTCTTAACAACGCCCCCAGTCTTAGTTTCCCCGATGCCAGAAGAACCTCTGTTACTTTACATCGCGGCAATGACTCATGTAGTCAATGCTGCGGTCATCGTAGAAAGAGAGGAGCCGGGCCGCGCGTAGAAGATCCAACACCCGGTCTACTTCGTCAGCGAGGTCCTGAGTGAATCTAAGGTGCGGTACCCACAAGTGCAAAAATTATTATATGCCGTACTTCTTACATCTCGCAAGCTCAAGCACTACTTCTAAGAGCATACTGTTTCGGTGGTCACCTCCTTCCCAATAGGAGATATATTTCACAACCAGGAGGCCACTGGGAGAATTGCAAAGTGGGCAGTCGAGCTTGGAGCTTTTGATATCCTATTCAAGCCTCGCACCTCCATCAAGTCTCAAGCGCTCGCCGACTTCACGGCCGAGTGGACAGAACTTCAAAACCCGACGATCGTCAAGGAACTCGAGTATTGGACGATGTACTTCGATGGTTCCCTCATGCTCAGCGGCGCGGGGGCTGGTATAGTGTTCATATCACCAAGTGGAGAACGGTTGAGGTACGTCCTGCAAATACTTTTTTCCGCATCAAACAACACCGCCGAGTACGAGGCACTCATCCATGGGCTCCGTATTGCCATATCACTCGGTATCCGACGTTTGGCGGTCCGCGGAGATTCAATGCTCGTGGTCAATCAAGTGCAAAAAGAATGGTCCTGCATCGAAGACAACATGGGCCTACTGCCAGGAGGTACGCAAGCTGGAAGGCAACTTTGATGGACTGGAACTTGTTCATGTGCTCCGCAGGGACAATGAAGCGGCCGACGAGCTAGCCAAAATGGGATCCTGCCGGTCTACAGTGCCCGTGGGAGTATTCATCGAAGAAATTCATAAGCCCACGATTAGCACTCGGTCAAAGTCGGACGCCCCGGCGGAAAAGAACGCAGAGGCTGAAGTCCTGGTCATTACCCTAGATTGGACAGCTCCGTATCTGGACTATTTGACGAAGGACGAACTACCCGAAAACCGCGTGCAGGCCGAACGAATAATGCGCCGAAGCAAGAGCTATGTGGTGATCAGGGAAGAACTCTATCGCAAGAGCTCCTCTAGTGTACTACGACGGTGCATATCAGAACAAGAAGGAAGAGATCTTCTCAAGGAAATCCAATCGGGAGTTTGTAGGAATCATGCGGCGTCATCAACCCTAGTTGGCAAGGCTTATCGTTAGGGATTTTTCTGTCCGACTGCTGTCACTGATGCAGAGGACATCGTCCGAACATGCGAAGGATGTCAGTTCTTTGCGCGACAGATGAACAAACCGGCACAGGAACTACAGACCATCCCCATCACTTGGCCGTTTGCGATCTGGGGGCTCGACATGGTGGGACCTTTGAAGAAGGCTCAAGGCGGTTATACTCATCTCTTCGTGGCCGTCGATAAATTCACTAAAAGGATTGAGGCCAAGCCAGTCGCCACAATCACAGCTGCAAAGACCAAAGAATTCTTCCATGAAATCATGGTTAGATTCGGTGTAGCAAACCGAATCATCACGGATAATGGCACCCAATTCAGAGGCGGCATATTTCAAGACTGGTGTGGCGAACTCAGCATAAAAATTTGCTTCACGTCGGTAGCACACTCCCGAAGTAATGGGCAGGTCGAGCGAGCTAATGGCATGGTATTACAAGGCCTAAAGGCGAGGATTTTCGATCGTCTCAAACCATACGCCACTCGGTGGGTCAAAGAATTGCCTTCGAACTCTGGGAGCTGCGATCCACCCCCAGCAGAGCAACCGGGTAGTCACCTTACTTCCTAGTGTATGGCTCAGAGGCGGTCCTCCCCACCGAGTTAGAGTTCGGATCCTCGCGGGTTCGGAGCTATGAAGAAGTCGCTTTGGAAGAGAGCCGGCTAGAAGACCTCGACCGACTGGAAGAAGCCAGGGATGTCACAACAATTCAGTCGGCAAAGTATCTTCAGGGCTTACGTCGCTATCGCGGACGCAATGTAAGGAGCCTCGCGTTCTCCAAAGGAGATCTGGTCCTTAGAAAGAATCAAAAGTGCGAGCATAAGCTCTCCCCAAGCTGGGAAGGCCCTTACGTCATCGATGAGGTGATACGCCTTGGGGCTTATAAGCTAAAGCGTGAAGACGGCACAACTATCAGCAACACCTGGAACATAGAACAGCTACGTCATTTTTTCGCTTGAACTTTGTAATTCAATTGTTTCTTTTATGAATAAAATGTTTACTCTTAAAGTTGTTCTCATATAATCTTCTCGAAAATTATGCGTCTGAGTGCTTCGCCCCTACAAAGTTTAAGACTTTGAGACATGCGTCATGAACCATGCCTCAGAGCCTGAGGGCTGGACTAGTCGGACATGATACGTCAAAACCACTCGGGCAAAGCAGCATATTTAAAGACAAAATGCAAGAACAAAGAAACATTTATATATATTTGATTCATAGGTCCAAAGTTTCTACAATAGCCGAAGAGGTATCCTTGACTTCCTCCCAGAGCTCGGCGGCCCGATCTTCATCTACATTGCAGGCGTAGCCATCCTTAACGGCTTCAAGATCCACTCGGGGATAGAGCGACTTGGTGATCGCCAAAGCCTGGTTAGCACCGTTGGTCACTGTCTCCTTCAAGAGTCTCTTGAGTGCCTCAGGGGCTTCCTCCAATTGAGAGATGACCTGGTCCCTGTTGAGTGGCCTCTCGCCTCCGGGATGAAGCGAACTCAACAATGGCTCGGAGGCTTCACGAAGCTTGGCGCATGTAAAAACCTGCCCAAAATCATATCTCCTAAAACCCTGTTTAGGAAACCCATAATTTTCTTCAAATATCATATCAAGATTTAAACTAAACAGTAAGTGCGGTACAGTACTACTATCTGGGTTGACCATAAACTCAACAAAAACAGTAAGCATATCCAACATTCTCTTTTACCCAAAATTTCAGCAATCATATTAATATATATATACTTTCAAATGCACATTTCTATCCTGTCACCTACTAATCTCAAATCCAAATACATCTCATCTTCACATAAGAAAAGTACTAGTTCAGCCAAAACACAAGATTATAACAATTGGATTATCAAGAGGAGTAAACAAGTTCAAATTACAGGCATACATCAAATTTACATCTTCCAATTACAGTCCAGATCTATGCACACAAATTATATTATCATCAAAGAAAATAATAAAAATTTCCACATTAAGTAAGGATTTCTCTTATCATTGATCTCATCTCAACTCAAAATCTTCCAATCGCAGAACTAGGTTCTCTTGCGTGCATATTTAAGTCAAAAGAGGAACAAGCTTACATTATAGAGTATTGTCATACTTCCTGATCTCTAATCACAATCAGAGCATAATACAATAGCTTCATAGTGAGGCACTCTCAAAATTAGCCCTATGTCCTACCCATTTCCACCACTCACATCTATTTCAAAAAAAAAAAAAATCAATCTTGCTAACCTCAAAAAGATTACAAAAGACTTACAACTTTAACCATTGGCCACTAATTTGATTCTGCTACAAATCGACTTAAAGCCAGCTAGCTGCCAGCAACTTCTTTTGCCCATTCTGCAGCTGCCAGCAACTTCTTTTGCCCATTCTGCCAGCCATTTCTTGCCCATTCTGCGTAGCCAAGTGGCAAGGGAGGCAAATGCATGCCATCCACCTGCCCTGCCTCCCATGCCTCCAGCCCATGGTTTTCAAGTCGGTTCCACCTGTGCAGCAGTATAAAAGGGGCAAGTCAACTGCAGTTCTTGGAGACTTTACTACCCCCCGCCTACCATTACTCACCTGATGCAATAGTTGTATTTCCCCTTCTCTTTGTCCTTCCCTACCGAGAGAGGAGGAACCGGCTTAGAAGAAGGGAAAGAAGGTCATCCTCTGTCCCCTTTTTCCTCTTCCTGCCATCACTTTCTTTTCTCTACAACCACCAGGTAACAACTATTAGTAAATGCGTCTTTCTTCCTCTTCCCAATCAATGAAATCATGCTAATAGATTAATCAATCAAGAATCAGTCTAGCATGTTAACTAATTCAACCAATAAGCAAAGACATGCATGATCTGGTGAAAGTAGATACTAGTGCTGGTTTAAAGCTTAGGTGTAATTAATCAACCTTGCTAGGCAGTCTTAGAGTCTCCTTAATTAGGAGATAAAGAAGGTTAGAGTGATTGTATGTTTAGGAATCCATTTTTGTTAAGTGTGATATTATGTTAGAAAATGATATCGATTTACATATGACTCATAGCCAACCCAATATAAAAGCAAAACAATTTCTATTCTGATCAAGTCTACCAAAAACCAAACCATCTAATATAAATAAGGACAACATACTTAATGTCCACTTTAACAAAGATAGCCATGGCAGTAACAATGTGAGCTCATACACATAAGGCCAGGTGAACTATCAATGATGAGACCAGGTGAACTATCAGTGCATCGTTACCATCCAGCTCAAACTATAAACATTACTCAATACACCTCTTTAGTATTTGATCATCTCACTCGCAAAGAAGATTTGAAGATATATATATATATATATATATATATATATATATAGTGCTTCTCAGCAGCAGCAATTTATTTAGCCAACTATATCTACACACATACACAAATCACTTTGCACAAGAGTCAGCCTTTTGGATCACACATATCACACTAGGGATTAATAGCAATTCAACCATGAAACCCAGTTGGTCAGCTAGACCAAACCCAAAATAGAACAGAAATCATTCATGCATATAAGGTCATCTGAAGTTATACACAAATCGCAGAATACATAACACACATGATTAACACAGGGTTAATCATCCCAATAGGCCTCATGGTTCGGCAGGCAATTGAAGGCTAATGCTAAAATACCCTAAATCACCAACAACTTCACATTCATACAAGTTTAATCAACAGATCTAATACACACAAGATTTTCTGCTTATTAACTAATTTCACAACCTAAGGTATCATGAACGGCATAGAACAACTAGCAATGTGAGAGAAGAAAATTTGAAGAGGGGATCCGATACTTAGCTCGTAGTGTAGCCGTGGCCGAGCCATGGTTGCATGTGGTGGTGGCCGTGGGTGCGACAGCGCGTTGGCGAGGTTGCCGAGCCGTGGTTGCATGCAGTGGTGGCCGGCTGCAAGGAGCTCTGGACTCCATGCCTCAGGTGTCAGTGCTGCCAGATGTGGTTGAGGCCGACCAAGCTAGTGCCGGCCATGGGAGTGCTGGCCACGGCGATGGCCTAGGGCAAGTAGAGAGAGAAAAAGGGGTGAGTAGAGGAGAGGGATAGCAGAGAGAGGAAGCGGAGTGGGGAAGAGAGCTTACCCTGGAGCCGTTGGTGGTGTAGGGCGAAGGCGACGGCGAGCGGGGAGGGCCGAAGGAGTCGGCGCGGGCGCGGGGGAAACCAACGCGAGGAGGAGCCCGCAGATCGGCTCGGTGGCGCGTGATTGGAAAGAGGGGAGAACCGGAGAAGGGGAGGCCAGGGGGCTAGGCGGTGGTGGCTTGCACTGGGGGTTGAGAGGCAGCACGAGGAGAGGGCGACGGTGGAGCTCGTCGGCTCGGTGGTGCATGAGAGGTGGGGGGGGGGGGAACCGGGTGGCCAAGGGCCGGAACCGACGGAGATGAGGCGCAGGGAGGTGGCGGTGGTGAGGAAGGTAGAGAGGTGCTGCTCGGGGCTGAGAGAGAGGTGGAAAGGGGAGTGCCAGGAGGCGGCGGCGCGCGCGAGGAGGAGTCGGGGAGAAAAGTGCGAGAGGAAGAGGGAAAAGGGGGGAGTGCGGGTGCGGAGGCCGAGTGAGATGAGAGGAGAGGGAGAGGGTGAAGTGCAGTAGTTAGGGTAGAAAGTTGCCGACCAGGTTTTGGGCCGAGATTTTGGGCCGGCCTCGCCAGAGCATTAATTTACAAATATATATATATATATATATATTATATTAAAAATATTAGTAATAACTAAAACAAAAACAACTAATAATAATAATAAATGAATGAATCAGTAAATCAAAATGTAAAATAAAATAAAGTAACATATGTTTTATCCAAGCAAATATATGTATATCAGAAGAGGAAAAATCAAGAAAGTAATAGACATCAAAATCCAAAAATTCATTTCTTGTTTTTCTCTTTTCTTTTCTCTAGATTAAAATATGATCTATCTTATGAGTGACTCACCCGTGTTAATCCTGTGAAGATAAATAAGTGACACATCACTAATCTCAAAATTCAGGCACATTAATAACCCGTTTCTCAATTTGCTCAATGGAAAAATTACAATAGAATTATAACCCTAGTTCGAAAAGAAAAGTCTGAATATTAAAATCCTTGGTTCTCTTATTAGGAAATCGCCCCAATAACGTCGGAGGACATCCAGAGCCACTCCCTGTTGTGGACAGCTCTGTGATCACTCATCCAGGCAAGTCACCCTTCGACCATGTCTTGTGAACTGATTTTGCGACTTGGGTTGTTTGAAACTCTTGCATTTATCCCAAAAGCTAATTTCTAAAAGAAACTAAATCACACTAATTGGATCAGCTAGATCCAGTGTTAGAACCATAACCTTGGTGAGGTTATGGAGTAAATGGTGGGTGGAGGAGTTCAGGGTATGAACAACCCCGGTTGGGTTGCTATGAAAGTCAGGGCTCCTCCACATAGGATATCATTTAAGGACAAACCAAACTGGTGCTTACCTCAAAATCGGCGCAAGCCGTGCTGACCATAGACCCAGTATGGGACAGGCTGAACAAAGTAACCGACAAGTAGCTGACTCTGCCAAGGTGAGAAAGGTGACTGTGCCAGGTGAGGGCAGTAACCCTAGGGCGAGACGTCGGGGGAGGAGTCTCGACCCGCGTGCCTTTGGTGAGGCAAGGCGGTATGGCAGAGGTCAGAGTACGGTTGGTCAAACATTCTGTTTCCTTGGTTTATTAGTGTGCCTAAGGAAACGCACTGTGACAATATGCCAAAGTGATGCTATGGGCAAAGTAGTACACCTCTGATCAGAGTCAAATGTGATATCACTCCTAACTTCCGGGTTTTGGAAGTGCGTCGCGTGGGTTTTCCTCTAACATAGGATGTAAGACCCCACGTTGTTTTGCTGTCAGTAGATTTAAAAATTAAAACTTGACACTTTCAAACAAATGGGTAAAGGGGTACTTTGGATAAAGTACTACTTTGGAGTAGCGGCTCGGTGACCGAAAAGTATATTTATATACCCATGCATAAAGGTTCCACGGCTTGCTGAGTACTGGTGTACTCAGCCTTGCTTTCTCTGTTGTTTTTGAGAACATGTTGAGTCCACCCAACCAGATGAGATAGAAGGTGAATTTCATGATGATGTGAATCTTTATGATGATACCGATGTTGCTGTGGAGGGATATTGTAACATCCCAAAAATTTGCTTATATATTATTTTATTGCTTAAAAGTGCATTTATGATTTTCTGGAATTTATTTAGATTTTTCTGGATTTATTTGAATTAATTTTAATTTAGGTTTATTGACCTTTTGTTCAAATCTATTTAAATTTATGCAAAGTTAAAATAAAGTTTTGCCAAAAATATTTTATTTGAGTCCAGAATGTCTCAAAGTATTTTTGAGATTTTTCTTGGATTTTTCCTAATAGTTTTATCACTTAAAATAAATAAAATGAATTTCTGTAATTATTTTAAATGAGAAATCTTTTAAAATTGGCATGAAACGATCGGGCGAGCCCAAATCTTGTCTTGCGTAGGGCCCATTTCGTGGAGCCCAGTGCCGTCTTGCCGCCCGCTCGCCCGTTTTCTAGATGGAATCGCCGTATCCGTCGGATCTTGATCGGAGGGTGAGTATTTTTTCTTAAACGGAGAAACCCTAGCGATTTTCAGCCGTTGGATCGGGTCGCGTGGAGGGTTCGGATTTCGCCACGTCACGCGCGCAGGTGTCCGTCCATTCCACGACGCGTGGACGATCGAGACTTCGTCTTCTCCGGGACTCGTCGCTATGCGGACTCGGACGGCGCCGCCGCCACTGAGCGAACTCCGCCTCGACACGGCCGCCGAGGCTATTTAAGCCGCGGACCCGCCCGAGGTTGAACCATCTGCGCCGCTTCGTTTTCTCCGCTCATCGTCGCCGGAATCGTCGTCGCCTTGTCGCTAGAGCTCGCCGGAGGTTGACGCAAGCGCCGCCGAGGGTTTTCGTGGGATTCCGACGGCAGCAGGACGTTCTTCGCCGCAGTGGAACCAGTTTCGGATTCGCCTCTTTGCGCCGAACCAGATCCGCAACGTCATCTCGCCGGAATCGCGCCAAAACGCCGCTGCCCCGGTCTTCTTCTTCGCTGCCGGTAAGAACTCGCCGTCGCGTAACCATTGCCGGGTTCAGAAGTTTCGGGCCGTCCGATCTAGGTCCTTCGGTCGAGATTGTGTTGCGTCGCTGTTCAGCCGCGTCCGTTCGATCGGATCAAGCCGTGGATGCGCGCCGCGTGTTGCGCATCGGCGGGGGTGGCACCGTGTGACCAATCGGCCGCAACGCTGCGTGTCGAAAGCGCCGTCGGCGCCATGGACCGCGTCTGCGGTGAACCAACCCGACGCCGTGGACCGGGTCTATGCACCGGAGCCACGTGGCAAGCCCTGATTGGCTGGCGCCAGGGCTGACGCCAGCGTGATGTCATGATGACGCAATAATCTATTTTCGATTTAAAAATAAATATGTTAATTCCGAATTCCGAATTTCTAATTTCTGTATTTTCAGTATTTATTTCAAAATTGAAAAGGCTATATCTTTTGCAATTTAACTCGGATTTGAGTGATTCAAATTTCTAATTTTTTTTAAAATTGAGATCTATTTAATGATGAATTTTATTTGATTTTTGGAGTTCAATTGCTCTCTGTTTTGGCATTTATTTTCTTTTCTTCTTGACGCAGCGTGAGGCGTTGAATTGTGCGACGCTTCGAGGAAGATCCAAAGAACTCAAGAGCAAGTTCCGAACCAGATCAGACCTATTCCAAGGCAAGTTGTGCTTTGATCATGTTGAACCCATGTTTATAAAATTGCTATGTTTGTTTTACCCTATTGCATATATTTCAAATATACAATTGTTTTAAATTAGATTGGGTTTAGCTAATATACCGATTGATCTACACCCTACCTTGTCATTGTATGCCATGATCCATTGTCACCCTAGATTGGTTAAATATAGTTGGTTAATAATTATAATCAACATTGGAGGATTAGTTCGTATTAGTTGCTTAGTCATGCCACGTCATCACATGTGTCGTAATCATTGATAATTAATCTTGATTAATGGAATATGGAACAATATTATGAACTTGTGTGTCATGTGGGATCACACGATGAGATTGAGTTGTTGTGGCGAGTCATGTCACGCAACGATGTTGAATTGTTGATGGCACGTGGTGCTTGGTAATCAAGCGGGTGATAATAATTTAGATTGGGGCAAGTGACAAGGGCGAGTATGCCAAGGTGGGCCCGATGGGCGAGGGTATGTGGATGTCTTGCCTTGATCACACTAAGGACTTAACCTTGCATGCCTTTGACCTGAGTCAATCATGCAACCACATGTCTGGTATGGGCCAGCCTAGCTGAGTAATTTGCAATGTCTTGATTTTGGTACTATCGTGGTCGGTGTGAGTTCCCGAGTTATGGTGTAATTCACATGGCGCAAGAGAGGGGCCCTGGTTATGGTTTTCAGACCCACCAGTGTTGAAACCTTAGCGGGTGTATCCGGTTAAGCCAGAGCATTGTAAAGGCCTTGTTATAATCACTCGCCTTGGTGGTGTTTGGTTGTATCACGTGGGTAAAGTTCATAACCTCTGCAGAGTGTGAAACTATTCGGACAGCCGTGCTCGCGGTATTGAGCAATGCTCGGGAATTACAGTTAAGGGTTAGTTTAATTAATTGGACAATTTGGTTGGGATGGCGGAAGGCCATATGGAAGATGGAATTTGACTTAGAATTGGAAACTTGGTTTACTTGAGAAATCTTGAATTTATTTATTATTGATATTTGTTTTCTGATCTTTACAATCTATTTATCAGATTCGTTCATAAATGCCGCTTATTGCAAAATAGCCATGATAGCCTATCCATTGGAATAAGCCTTGCATATAGATACATAGAATTGCATTACATGCACAACTTGTTGAGTGCTTAAGTACTCACCCTTGCCAAACAACAATAATCAACAGTTGAAGAATCTACACTGTGTTGGAAGATGAAGTCCAGAAGACACGAGTCATTAGGGTCCGAGCCTTGTCGGTTACTGTGGTGAACCGATGAGCTATCTACGTTTTCTACTTTCCGCTGCATAATTATTAGTTTATATTTTCAGTCTTGCCCTGCGTGGCTTAATAATGTAAGTCGGTCATAAGATCATACCTTTAGATATATCAATGAATGAACTATTATTCTATTATCGTTGAGTATGATGTGATATGTACCAATGTTGAGCTGTGTGCACTAGCGTTGATCCTGGGACTAGTGCGGTAAACACAGTGGGTTCGAATCAGTGGATTCGGGTCCTTACAGAGGTGGTATCAGAGCCAGGTTGACTGTAGGTCTTGGCCCTAGGTAGCATGGAGGTGTCTTGGGTGTGTCCAAAACTATTTTCTAAAGAAGAATTTAAATTTGGCTAATAAAACACTCTCGACTCATCTCATTCTCTACTTCTCGCCTTTGCTGAATTTACCCGTTTTACTTGCCGTTTCGGGTGGAGAACTTATTCAAAGTTCTTGTGAAGCAGATGCCGATCGTTCCGACCTTTGAGGAGTCAGCTGGTGGCTACGCCATGGAGCTGTGGAGAGTTCTTCAGACGCTGGGAGGCTTCTATCGTCCGCTTTACCGAGGAGGCAGCTGGTCAGTTAATGGTGTACACCGAGGATTTATTTGCAAGCTGATTATCTACGCTCGGGAGAACGAGGAAGCTAGCAGACCAATCAACATCTCCGCCAGAAGATTCTCGTACGAGGTTGCAATTCAGGAGGTCGCTTGACTTGCTCTTCGCCGTGTCTGCCGCGACTACGCCGACGATCTTCACGACTCGGTGTTCGCTTCACCCAGACGCTCAAGCGCTGCGACGCCGACGGATCGTGGAGGACGAGTGTGCCATCTGCGGTACACCTTGCGGAGTTCACCCTTGCCCAGGAGGATCGTATGAGAGATACTACTCAGGAGTTGGAGGCTGTGTACGAGGCACTCTGAGTGGCAGAGCAGGAGCTTGAGGTGACTCGTGCTTGAGCCATCGGGATGATTACTGAGCTGGGAGAGGCCCTGGAGGCGCTCGAGGACGAGTTGGAGCGCGTGACTCATGGAGTTCAGGAGCCGTTGAGAGTCGAGGAGGATCCAGAGGAGCGAGAGTGGGAGCAGAGGAGAGTGAGACTGTTGTTGCGGAGGAGCCAGCAGAGGTCATCGTGATAGGTTCGCTCCTATGCCCGCTCATCCGCCGGTGTATGCGCCGGATCGACCTCGATCGTGGTGGTGGATGAGTGAGTGTCACCTTGAGCTGTGTTGAGACTCGAGTGTGAGTCGCGTCTTTAAGTTAGTCTTTACCTCTTTAGTTGACGTTAAGGTTTCGTGTTTAGTTTGCTTCTTTATGTGCTGAGTGTGCAGTATGTGTTGCAAAGCTTGTAGGCTTAAATAAGCAGCCATACCAAGGATAAATAAAGAATTATTTCAGTTTGGGTATAACCTATCTTCCCGCTTTAGAAATTCTTGCTTCTTATCTATGCTACATCTACCTTTCCTAACCCAAGAGGCAATCATCAGATGGTGAATACTCGGGGAAATAACGGTGCTTCAGGAAGTGGACTGCGCCAGAACTACAACCCCAACGACGGAGGCAGCCCTCAACCACCGCCAGTCGACATGCAAAATCTGGGAGCGTTTCTCACTGCACAAACTCAACTAATGCAGACCATGATGCAGCAAATGCAGCAGATGACCAACGCAGCAGCAACCAACAACAACCCAGCAGCCCAGAACAACAATGGTGGACCTCGATCTCATTCCAAGTCGCCGATTTTATGAGGACTCGACCACCAACGTTTTCAGGAAATGTGAACCCTTTGGAAGCCGATGACTGGCTTAGGATTATTGAAAGGAAGCTGCACATCACGCAATGTGAAGGAAATGAGAAGGTGCTCTACGCTTCTCATCAACTGGAAGGAACCGTCGCAGAATGGTGGGAGAATTACTGTGCCGCTCATGGAGCCCCTCAAGAGATCACTTGGGTGGAGTTTACTACTGCTTTCCGCCAGTATCATGTCCCGGAGGGAATGATGGACCTTAAGAAGGAAGAGTTCAATGCTCTGAAACAAGGAGGCCAACCAGTGGCCGAATACCTGAATAAATTTACTCGATTAGCTCGCTATGCCCTCAAGACGAGCGACGGACAAGGCTAAGCGCCTCGTTTTATGAAGGACTAAATTCGGGATCGCAGTGGGGTGACACCCACAATTTTCGGACTTTTGAGTTAGTCAATAAGGCTTTGATCCTAGAGGATAAGCGCAAAGAGTGGGTGAGAACCGTAGCGCTTGATGACTAATCGGGGTGGACGCCCAAACCATCTACGTTTGAGGATGTCACCACAAAGCAATTTGCTAGATTCCAACCACCGCCGTGAACAAGACATCAACCCTCGCATCTCGCCGCCAATCGTAACTTCGGACACCAAAGACAGGCAACAATGCACCGGAGGGAATCAACAGTCTGCAGTGAAAAGATGCTATACATGCAATGAGCCAGGGCACTTTTCTAATAGGTGTCCACAGAAGGGAGGCATTAAGCCAGTTCGTTTCAACTTGGGAACAACACCTGCTAAGGCACCAACCTCAGGAGGAAATCGTGCGCCAGGTCAAGCTGGAGCAACACCGCAGTCAACAGTGCGTGGAAGGATCAACCACATCACCGCTGATGGAGCTCAGAAGGCTACAGACGTCGCGCTCGGTAAGTTCCTGGTCAACTCAGTACCTGCTACAGTTTTGTTTGATTCTGGAGCTTCGCATTCGTTCGTTTCTCAAAGTTTTGCAACCAAGAATAGATTTAAAGTGGTGAATCTTAAGTGTGTGCTCTTAGTCCAAGCCCCAGGATCTGAGCTTAGATCTAGCCTTGGGTGTTTGGGAGCTAAGTTGCTTATGGATGGGATAGAATTTCTAGCGAATCTTATCTTGATAGATGCGCAATCCCTAGACGTCATCCTTGGAATGGATTGGCTGTCTAAGCATAAGGCTGTTTTGGATTGTGGCCGAAGGATCGTAACTTTCGAAGGCCCTCGTGGCAAGAAGGTAGAATTTCAAGCGACCACAGTTCGTGATGGGCAGTTAGTGGTCAACAGTGTGAAAGTCATCAGCATGGAAGATGTGCCAGTAGTCAGAGAATACCCAGATGTGTTTCCAGAAGATTTGCCAGGACTACCGCCAGATCGCGATATCGAGTTTGTCATTGAATTAGCACCAGGGACAGCACCGATATCAAAGAGACCATATCGGATGCCTACCGACGAGTTAGTGGAAATGAAGAAGCAGATTGAGGAACTGCAAGAAAAAGGTTTCATTAGACCTAGTTCATCACCATGGGGAGCCCCGGTTTTGTTTGTTCGTAAAAAGGACGGAAGTCTTAGAATGTGCATCGATTATCGTGCACTGAATGAAGTAACGATCAAGAATAAGTATCCGCTTGCCGTGATCGATGACTTATTTGATCGATTAAGAGGAGCTGGAGTTTTCCAAGATAGATCTTCGCTCGATACCATTAGTGAAGATCCGAGCGGAGGATGTGCCTAAGACTCCGTTTTCTACGCGATATGGACATTATGAGTTCACAGTCATGTCATTTGGATTGACGAATGCCCCTGCATATTTCATGAACATGATGAATAAGGTTTTCATGGAATATTTGGATAAGTTCGTTGTATTCTTTATAGACGATATCTTGGTTTACTCGAAGACTGAAGAAGAGCATGCAGAACATCTGAGGATGGTTCTAGAGAGGCTACGAGAGCATCAGCTATATGCTAAGTTTAGCAAGTGTGAATTCTGAAGGAGAAAGTTGAATTCTTGGGTCATGTAATGACTACTAAAGGAGTTGCAGTTGACCCCAGCAAGGTGGATGCAGTGTTGCATTGGGAGCAACCGAAGTCTGTTACTCAGATCCGTAGTTTTCTGGGAATGGCGGGATACTACCGTCGGTTCATAGAAGGATTCTCGACAATTGCTAAACCCCTGACGCAGTTGTTGAAGAAGGAAAAGAAGTTTGCATGGACGCCAGAGTGCGAGAAAAGCTTTATGGAATTAAAGAAGCGTTTAACGACAGCCCCCGTATTAGTGTTGCCAGATGTGCAGAATGGATTTGATATTTATTGCGATGCTTCAAAGCAAGGCTTGGGATGCGTGTTAATGCAAGAAGGTAAAGTCGCTGCTTATGCGCCAAGACGCTTAAGACCGCATGAAGTGAACTACCCAACGATGATTTGGAGTTAGCTGTAGAGTGCATGCCTTGAAGATATGGCGCCATTATCTCATAAGAAATAGATGTGAGATATACTGCACCATAAGAGCTCAAATACATATTCACTCAAGCAGATCTGAATATGAGACAGCGAAGATGGCTAGAGCTAATTAAGGATTATAATGTGGGAATTCATTATCATCTCGGGAAAGCCAATGTAGTAGCAGATGCTCTGAGTCGAAAGAGCCATAGCGCAAGTACGCTAACAATGGAGGATCAACCAGAACTATGTAAGGAATTTCAGAAACTAAGGTTGGAAGTCGTTCCGCAAGGAATGGTAGCTGCACTGGAAGTGAGGCCAACACTGGAGGATCATATTAGTGAAGGCCAGAAAGATGACGACAAAATTTCTAAGATCAAGGCTAAAAAGGAAGAAGGCCTAGCCGTAGATTTCACTCTGGATGAGCAAGGAACCATGTTTTTCAAAGGCCGAATTTGCGTGCCGGATAAAAAGGAACTGAAACAATTGATTCTTGAAGAAGCTCACGATTCTAAGTACTCGATTCATCCAGGAAGTGCCAAGATGTACTAGGATTTGAAAGAGAGATTTTGGTGGCCTAATATGAAGCGTGAAGTAGCTGAGCATGTTGCTTTATGCGACGTATGTCAGAGAGTAAAAGCCATACATCAAAAACCCGCTGGTTTGTTGCAGCCGTTGGAAATTCCGGAATGGAAGTGGGAGGAAATCGGAATGGACTTTATCACCGGTTTACCTAAGACTCAGAGGGGTTACGATTCCATTTGGGTTATTGTGGATCGTCTAACCAAGGTCGCCCATTTTATCCCAGTAAAGACCACTTACTCGGGAGATCGTTTAGCAGAGCTGTATATGTCAAGGATTGTATGCTTGCATGGAGTGCACAAGAAGATTGTGTCGGACAGATGTACCCAATTTACCTCAAGGTTTTGGAACAAGTTGCATGAAGCAATGGGGACTCGTCTGAATTTCAGTCTAAAGATATCACCCGCAGCATGGATGGTCGATCGAAAGAGTAAATCAGATTTTAGAGGATATGTTGAGAGCCTGTGCTTTAGCTTATGCTACGTCTTGGAATAAATGTTTGCCATACGCAGAATTCATTTATAATAACAGCTATCAAGCTAGCCTGCAGATGTCACCATTTGAGGCGTTGTATGGACGTGCTTGTCGTACTCCGCTAAATTGAATGAAACAGAGAGCGTTTGGTTTTCGCCGATATCCTCGAGGAAGCCGAAAGTCAAGTCGCAATGATCGAGAAAGGTTGAAGATAGCACGTCAAGATGGAAAAGCTACGCAGATAACCGTCGTCGAGATTTGAGTTTTGAACCGGAAGATCATTTGTATCTCAGGGTTACCCCTCTTAAGGGCGTTAAAAGATTTCATGTTAAAGGAAAGCTTTCACCAAGATACGTGGGTCCGTTCAAGATTCTGAGCCATCGAGGAGAGGTAGCGACGCTTAGAGTTGCCTCGGTCTTTGGCAGAGTGCATGATGTATTCCATGTGTCGCACTCAAGAAATGTCTCAGAGTGCCAACAGAGCAAACCCGTTGGATGCGATAGAGTCTGCAAGAAGATTTGACTTACAAAGAGCAACCAGTCAGAATTTTGGATGTTATGGAGCGCAAGACCAGGAGCAAGTCTATTCGCTTTTGCAGAATTCAGTGGAGCAATCATTCCGAAAGTGAAGCCACTTGGGAGCGAGAAGAAGATTTGAAGTCAGAATTCCCGAACCTATTCTCTAGTTAGCCACAATCTCTGCCGAGATTACATTAAGGGGAGGTTTGTAACATCCCAAAAATTTTCTTATATATTATTTTATTGCTTAAAAGTGCATTTATGATTTTTTGGAATTTATTTGGATTTTTCTGGATTTATTTGAATTAATTTTAATTTAGGTTTATTGACCTTTTGTTCAAATCTATTTAAATTTGTGCAAAGTTAAAATAAAGTTTTGCCAAAAATATTTTATTTGAGTCCAGAATGTCTCAAAGTATTTTTGAGATTTTTCTTGGATTTTTCCTACTAGTTTTATCGCTTAAAATAAATAAAATAAATTTCTGTAATTATTTTAAATGAGAAATCTTTTAAAATTGGCATGAACGATCGGGCCGAGCCCAAAGCATCGCGCATGGGCCCATTTCATGCAGCCCAAGATTAGCGCACGTCTGCTCGCCCGTTTTAGATGGAATCGCCGATCCGTCGGATCTTGATCGGAGGGTGAGTATTTTTTCTTAAACGGAGAAACCCTAGCGATCTTCAGCCGTTGGATCGGGTCGCGTGGAGGGTTCGGATTTTGCCACGTCACGTGCGCAGGTGTCCGTCAATTCCACGACGCGTGGACGATCGAGACATCGTATTCTCCGGGACTCGTCGCCGTAACGGACTCGGACGCCGCGCGCACGAACGAACTCGCCGACACGGCCGCCGAGGGGCTATTCAAGCCGCGGACCCCGCCCCGAGGTTGAACAATCTGCGCCGCTTCGTTTTCTCCGCTCATCGTCGCTGGAATCGTCATCGCCTTATCGCTAGAGCTCGCCGGAGGTTGACGCAAGCGCCGCCGAGGGTTTTCGCGGGATTCCGACGGCAGCAGGACGTTCTTCGCCGCAGTGGAACCAGTTTCGGATTCGCCTCTTTGCGCCGAACCAAATCCGCAACGTCATCTCGCCGAATCGCGCTAAACGCGCCGCTGCCGGTCTTCTTCTTCGCTGCCGGTAAAAACTCGCCGTCGCGTAGCCATTGCCGGGTTCAAAAGTTTCGGGCCGTCCGATCTAGGTCCTTCGGTCGAGATCGTGCTGCGTCGCCGTTCAGTCGCGTCCGTTCGATCGGATCAAGCCGTGGATGCGCACCGCGTGTTGCGCATCGACGGGGGTTGCACTGTGACCAATCGGGCTGCAACGCGTGTCGGGCACAGGCGTCGAGGCGCCATGGACCGCGTCTGCGGTGAACTAACCCGACGCCGTGGACCGGGTCTATGCACCGGAGCCACGTGGCAAGCCCTGATTGGCTGGTGCCAGGGCTGACGCCAGCGTGACGTCATGATGACGCAATAATCTATTTTCGATTTAAAAATAAATCTGTTAATTTCATATTTCTAATTTCTGTATTTTCAGTATTTATTTCAAACTTGAAAAGGCTATATCTTTTGCAATTTAACTCGGATTTGAGTGATTCAAATTTCTAAAATTTTTTAAAATTGAGATCTATTTAATGGTGAATTTTATTTGATTTTTGGAGTTCAATTGCTCTCTGTTTTGGCATTTATTTGCTTTTCTTCTTGATGCGCTGTGAGACGTTGAATTGTGCGACGCTTGGAGGAAGATCCAAAGAACTCAAGAGCAAGTTCCGAACCAGATCAGGACCTATTCCAAGGCAAGTTGTGCTTTGATCATGTTGAACCCATGTTTATAAAATTGCTATGTTTGTTTTACCCTATTGCATATATTTCAAATATACAATTGTTTTAAATTAGATTGGGTTTAGCTAATATACCAGATTGATCTACACCCTACCTTGTCATTGTATGCCTTGATCCATTGTCACCCTAGATTGGTTAAATATAGTTGGTTAATAATTATAATCAACATTGGAGGATTAGTTCGTATTAGTTGCTTAGTCATGCCACGTCATCACATGTGTCAGAATAATTGATAATTAATCTTGATTAATGGAATATGGAACAATATTATGAACTTGTGTGTCATGTGGGATCACACGATGAGATTGAGTTGTTGTGGCGAGTCATGTCACGCAACGATGTTGAATTGTTGATGGCACGTGGTGCTTGGTAATCAAGCGGGTGATAATAATTTAGATTGGGGCAAGTGACAAGGGGCGAGTATGCCAAGGTGGGCCCGATGGGCGAGGGTATGTGGATGTCTTGCCTTGATCACACTAAGGACTTAACCTTGCAAGCCTTTGACCTGAGTCAATCATGCAACCACATGTCTGGTATGGGCCAGCCTAGCTGAGTAATTTGCAATGTCTTGATTTTGGTACTATCGTGGTCGATGTGAGTTCCCGAGTTATGGTGTAATTCACATGGCGCAAGAGGGGGGCCCTGGTTATGGTTTTCAGACCCACCAGTGTTGAAACCTTAGCGGGTAGTATCCGGTTAAGCCATAGCATTGTAAAGGCCTTGTTATAATCACTCGCCTTGGTGGTGTTTGGTTGTATCACGTGGGTAAAGTGCATAACCTCTGCAGAGTGTGAAACTATTCGGACAGCCGTGCTCGCGGTATTGAGCAATGCTCGGGAATTACAGTTAAGGGTTAGTTTAATTAATTGGACAACTTGGTTGGGATGGCGGAAGGCCATATGGAAGATGGAATTTGACTTAGGATTGGAAACTTGGTTTACTTGAGAAATACTGAATTTATTTATTATTGATATTTGTTTTGATCTTTACAATCTATTTATTGATTCGTTCATAAATGTCGCTTATTGCAAAATAGCCATGATAGCCTATCCATTGGAATAAGCCTTGCATATAGATACATAGAATTGCATTCTATGCACAACTTGTTGAGTGCTTAAGTACTCACCCTTGCCAAACAACAATAATCAACAGTTGAAGAATCTACACTGTGTTGGAAGATGAAGTCCAGGAAGACACGAGTCATTAGGGTCCGAGCCTTGTCGGTTGTTCTGTGGTGAACGATGAGCTATCTACGTTTTCTACTTTCCACGCATAATTATTAGTTTATATTTTCGGTCTTGCCTGCGTGGCTTAATAATGTAAGTCGGTCATAAGATTATACCTTTAGATATATCAATGAATGAACTATTATTCTATTATCGCTGAGTATGATGTGATATGTACCAATGTTGAGTGTGTGCACTAGCGTTGATCCCGGACTAGTGCGGTAAACACGGTGGGTTCGAATCGATGGATTCGGTCCTTACAGAGGTGGTATCGAGCAGGTTGTTGTAGGTCTTGGCCCTAGGTAGCATGGAGGTGTCTTGGGTGTGTCCAAAACTATTTTCTAAAGAAGAATTTAAATTTAGCTAATAAAACACTCTCGACTCATCTCATTCTCTACTTCTCGCCTTTGCTGAATTTACCGCTTTACTTGCCGTTTGGTGGAGAACTTATTCAAAGTTCTTGTGAAGCGGATGCCGATCGTTCGACCTTTGAGGAGTCGGTGGTGGCTACGCCATGGAGTCGTGGAGAGTTCTTCGCATTTGGGAGGCTTCTATCGTCCGCTTTACCGAGGAGGCGGTGGTCGATTAATGGTGTACACCGAGGATTTATTTGCAAGCTGATTATCTACGCTCGGGAGAACGAGGAAGCTAGCAGACAAATCAACATCTCCGCCAGAAGATTCTCGTACGAGGTTGCAATTCAGGAGGTCGCTTGACTTGCTCTTCGCCGTGTCTGCCGCGACTACGCCGACGAGCTTCACGACTCAGTGTTCCGGCTTCACCCAGACGTTCAAGCGTGCCGACGCCGACGGATCGTGGAGGACGAGTGTGCCACTGCGGTACACCTTGCGGAGTTCACCCTTGCCCAGGAGGATCGTATGAGAGATACTACTCAGGAGCCGGAGACTGTGTACGAGGCACTCAGAGTGGCAGAGCAGGAGCTTGAGGTGACTCGTGCTTCAGCCATCGGGATGATTACTGAGCTGGGAGAGGCCCTGGAGGCGGTCGAGGACGAGTTGGAGCGCGTGACTCGTGGAGTTCAGGAGCCAGTTGGAGAGTCCGAGGAGGATCCAGAGGAGCGAGAGTGGGAGCTAGAGGAGTGTGCAGACCCTGTTGTTGCGGAGGAGCCAGCAGTAGGTCATCAGGATAGGTTCGCTCCTATGCCCGCTCATCCGCCGGTGTATGCGCCGGATCAGCCTCAGTCAGGGTGGCTGGATGAGTGAGTGTCAGCCTTGGAGCTATGTTGAGACTCGAGTGTGAGTCGCGTCTTTAAGTTAGTCTTTACGTCTTTGGTTGACGTTAAGGTTTCGTGTTTAGTTTGCTTCTTTGGGTGCTGAGTGTGCAGTATGTGTTGCAAAGCTTGTAGGCTTAAATAAGCAGCCATACCAAGGGTAAATAAAGAATTATTTCAGTTTGGGTATAACCTATCTTCCCGCTTTAGAAATTCTTGCTTCTTATCTATGCTACATCTACCTTTCCTAACCCAAGAGGCAATCATCAGATGGTGAATACTCGAGGAAATAACGGTGCTTCAGGAAGTGGACTGCGCTAGAATGACAACCCCAACGACAGAGGCAGCCCTCTACCACCGCCAGTCGACATGCAGAATCTGGGAGCGTTTCTGACTGCACAAACTCAACTAATGCAGACCATGATGCAGCAAATGCAGCAGATGACCAACGCAGTAGCAACCAACAACAACCCAGCAGCCCAGAACAACAATGGTGGACCTCGATCTCATTCCAAGCTGTCAGATTTTATGAGGACTCGACCACCAACGTTTTCAGGAAATGTGAACCCTTTGGAAGCCGATGACTGGCTTAGGACTATTGAAAGGAAGCTGCACATCACGCAATGTGAAGGAAATGAGAAGGTGCTCTACGCTTCTCATCAACTGGAAGGAACCGCCGCAGAATGGTGGGAGAATTACTGTGCCGCTCATGGAGCCCCTCAAGAGATCACTTGGGAGGAGTTTACTACTGCTTTCCGCCAGTATCATGTCCCGGAGGGAATGATGGACCTTAAGAAGGAAGAGTTCAATGCTCTGAAACAAGGAGGCCAACCAGTGGCCGAATACCTGAATAAATTTACTCAGTTAGCTCGCTATGCCCCTGAAGACGTAGCGACGGACAAGGCTAGGCAGTCTCGTTTTTTGAAGGGACTAAATTCAGGACTGCAGGTGGGACTGATTACCCACAATTTTCCAGACTTTCAGGAGTTAGTCAATAAGGCTTTGATCCTAGAGGATAAGCGCAAAGAGCTGGGTGAGAACCGTAAGCGCTTGATGACTAATCAGGGTGGACGTCCAAACCATCTACGTTTGCGGATGTCACCACAGCAATTTGCTAGATTCCAACCACCTGCCGTGAACAAGACATCAACCCCTGCATCTCGCCTTGCCAATCAGAACTTCCAGACACCAGCACAGGGCAACAATGCACCAGGAGGGAATCAACAGTCTGCAGTGAAAAGATGCTATACATGCAATGAGCCAGGGCACTTTTCTAATAGGTGTCCACGAAGGAGGCATTACGCGATTGTTTCAACTTGGGAACAACACCGCCAAGGCACCAACCTCGGGAGGAAATCGTGCGCCGAGTCAAGCTGGAGCAACACCGCGATCAACGGTCGTGGAAGGATCAACCATCATCGCCGATGGAGCTCGGGAGGCTACTGACGTCGTCTTGGGTAAGTTCTGGTCAACTCAATTACTGCTCTGCTTTGTTTGATTACGGAGCTTCACATTCGCTCGCTTCTCAAAGTTTTGCAACCAAGAATGGATTTAAAGTGGTGAATCTTAAGTGTGTGCTCTTAGTCCAAGCCCCAGGATTTGAGCTTAGATCTAGCCTTGGGTGTTTGGGAGCTAAGTTGCTTATGGATGGGATAGAATTTCTAGCTTAATCTTATCTTGATAGATGCGCAATCCTAGACGCCATCCTTGGAATGGATTGGTGTCTAAGTATAGGTTGTTTTGGATTGTGGCGAAGGATCGTTACTTTGGAAGGCCCTCGTGGCAAGAAGGTAGAATTTCAGCGACCACGTTCGTGATGGGCGTTAGTGGTCAGCGGCGTGAAAGCCATCAAGATGGAAGGTGTGCCAAGATTCGAGAATACCGGATGTGTTTCGGAAGATTTGCCGGGACTACCGCGGATCGCGATATCGAGTTTGTCATTGAATTAGCACCGAGGACAGCACCGATATCAAAGAGACCATATCGGATGCCTACCGACGAGTTAGTGGAAATGAAGAAGCGATTGAGGCGCAAGAAAAAGTTTCATTAGACCTAGTTCATCACCATGGGGAGCCCGGTTTTGTTTGTTCGTAAAAGGACGGAAGTCTTAGAATGTGCATCGATTATCGTGCATCGAATGAAGTAACGATCAAGAATAAGTATCCGTTGCCGGGATCGATGACTTATTTGATCGATTAAGAGGAGCCGAGTTTTCTCCAAGATAGATCTTCGTTCGATACCATCGATTGAAGATCCGAGCGGAGGATGTGCCTAAGACTGCGTTTTCTACGCGATATGGACATTATGAGTTCACAGTCATGTCATTTGATTGACGAATGCCCTGCATATTTCATGAACATGATGAATAAGGTTTTCATGGAATATTTGGATAAGTTCGTTGTATTCTTTATAGACGATATCTTGGTTTACTCAAGGCGAAGAAGAGCATGCGTAACATCCGAGGATGGTTCTAGAGAGGCTACGAGCATCGACTATATGCTAAGTTTAGCAAGTGTGAATTCGAAGGAGAAAGTTGAATTCTTGGGTCATGTAATGACTACTAAAGGAGTTGCGATTGACCCAAACAAAGGTGGATGCGATGTTGCATTGGGAGCAACCAAGTGCATTACTCGGATCCGTAGTTTTCGAATGGCGGATACTACCGTCGGTTCATAGAAGGATTCTCGACAATTGCTAAACCCCGACGCAGCTTGTTGAAGAAGGAAAAGAAGTTTGCATGGGACTTGAGTGCGAGAAAAGCTTTATGGAATTAAAGAAGCGTTTAACGACAGCCCCCGTATTAGTGTTGCCAGATGTGCAGAATGGATTTGATATTTATTGCGATGCTTCAAAGCAAGGCTTGGGATGCGTGTTAATGCAAGAAGGTAAAGTCGTTGCTTATGCGTCAAGACAGTTAAGACCGCATGAAGTGAACTACCCAACGCATGATTTGGAGTTAGCTGCCGTAGTGCATGCCTTGAAGATATGGCGTCATTATCTCATAAGAAATAGATGTGAGATATATACAGACCATAAGAGCCTGAAATACATATTCACTCAAGCAGATCTGAATATGAGACAGCGAATATGGCTAGAGCTAATTAAGGATTATAATGTGGGAATTCATTATCATCCCGGGAAAGCCAATGTAGTAGCAGATGCTTTGAGTCGAAAGAGCCATAGCGCAAGTACGCTAACAATGGAGGATCAACCAGAACTATGCAAGGAATTTCAGAAACTAAGGTTGGAAGTCGTTCCGCAAGGAATGGTAGTCAGATCGAAGTGAGGCCAACATTGGAGGATCAGATTAGTGAAGGCCAGAAAGATGACGATAAAATTTCTAAGATCAAGGCTAAAAAGGAAGAAGGCCTAGCCATAGATTTCACTCTGGATGAGCAAGGAACCATGTTTTTCAAAGGCCGAATTTGCGTGCCGGATAAAAAGGAACTGAAACAATTGATTCTTGAAGAAGCTCACGATTCTAAGTACTCGATTCATCCAGGAAGTGCCAAGATGTACTAGGATTTGAAAGAGAGATTTTGGTGGCCTAATATGAAGCGTGAAGTAGCTGAGCATGTTGCTTTATGCGACGTATGTCAGAGAGTAAAAGCCATGCATCAAAGACCCGCTGGTTTGTTGCAGCCGTTGAAAATCCGGAATGGAAGTGGGAGGAAATCGGAATGGACTTCATCACCGGTTTACCTAAGACTCAGAGGGGTTACGATTCCATTTGGGTTATTGTGGATCGTCTAACCAAGGTCGCCCATTTTATCCCAGTAAAGACCACTTACTCGGGAGATCGTTTAGCAGAGCTGTATATGTCAAGGATTGTATGCTTGCATGGAGTGCACAAGAAGATTGTGTCGGACAGATGTACCCAATTTACCTCAAGGTTTTGGAACAAGTTGCATGAAGCAATGGGGACTCGTCTGAATTTCAGTACAGCATATCACCCGCAGAAATATGGTCAGACTGAAAAAGTAAATCAGATTTTAGAGGATATGTTGAGAGCCTGTGCTTTAGCTTATGCTACGTCTTGGAATAAATGTTTGCCATACGCAGAATTCAGTTACAATAACAGCTATCAAGCTAGCCTGCAGATGTCACCATTTGAGGCGTTGTATGGACGTGCTTGTCGTACTCCGCTAAATTGGAATGAAACAGGAGAGCGTTTGGTTTTCGGGCCAGATATCCTCGAGGAAGCCGAAAGTCAAGTTGCAATGATCAGAGAAAGGTTGAAGATAGCACAGTCAAGACAGAAAAGCTACGCAGATAACCGTCGTCGAGATTTGAGTCTTGAACCGAAAATCATGTGTATCTCAGGGTTACCCCTCTTAAGGGCGTTAAAAGATTTCATGTTAAAGGAAAGCTTTCACCAAGATACGTGGGTCCGTCCAAGATTCTGAGCCATGGAGGAGAGGTAGCGTATCAGTTAGAGTTGCCTCAGTCTTTGGCAGGAGTGCACGATGTATTCCATGTGTCGCAGCTCAAGAAATATCTCAGAGTGCCAACAGAGCAAACCCCGTTGGATGCGATAGAGCTGCAAGAAGATTTGACTTACAAAGAGCAACCAGTCAGAATTTTGGATGTTATGGAGCGCAAGACCAGGAGCAAGTCTATTCGCTTTTACAGAATTCAGTGGAGCAATCATTCCGAAAGTGAAGCCACTTGGGAGCGAGAAGAAGATTTGAAGTCAGAATTCCCGAACCTATTCTCTAGCTAGCCACGAATCTCTGCCGAGATTCATTAAGGGGGAGGTTTGTAACATCCCAAAAATTTGCTTATATATTATTTTATTGCTTAAAAGTGCATTTATGATTTTTTGGAATTTATTTGGATTTTTCTGGATTTATTTGAATTAATTTTAATTTAGGTTTATAGACCTTTTGTTCAAATCTATTTAAATTTGTGCAAAGTTAAAATAAAGTTTTGCCAAAAATATTTTATTTGAGACCAGAATGTCTCAAAGTATTTTTGAGATTTTTCTTGGATTTTTCCTAATAGTTTTATCGCTTAAAATAAATAAAATGAATTTCTGTAATTATTTTAAATGAGAAATCTTTTAAAATTGGCATGAACAGTACCGGGCCGAGCCCAAGTATTGTGCGCATGGGGCCCATTTTTGTGCAGCCCAGTGCTTCGCACCGCTGGCCCGTTCGGCCCGTTTTCTAGATGGAATCGCCGTATCCGTCGGATCTTGATCGGAGGGTGAGTACTTTTTCTTAAACGGAGAAACCCTAGCGATCTTCAGCCGTTGGATCGGGTCGCGTGGAGGGTTCGGATTTCGCCACGTCACGCGCGCAGGTGTCCGTCCATTCCACGACGCGTGGACGATCGAGACTTCGTCTTCTCCGGGACTCGTCGCCGTAACGGACTCGGACAGCGCCATCGCGTACGGAACGAACTCCGCCTCGGACACGGCCGTCGAGGGGGCTATTTAAGCCGCGGACCCCGCCCCGAGGTTGAACCATCTGCGCCGCTTCGTTTTCTCCGCTCATCGTCACCGGAATCGTCGTCGCCTTGTCGCTAGAGCTCGCCGGAGGTTGACGCAAGCGCCGCCGTGGGTTTTCGCGGGATTCCGACGGCAGCAGGACGTTCTTCGCCGCAGTGGAACCAGTTTCGGATTCGCCTCTTTGCGCCGAACCAGATCCGCAACGTCATATCGCCGGAATCGCGCCAAAACACCGCTGCCCCGGTCTTCTTCTTCGCTGCCGGTAAGAACTCGCCGTCGCGTAGCCATTGCCGGGTTCAGAAGTTTCGGGCCGTCCGATCTAGGTCCTTCGGTCGAGATCGTGCTGCGTCGCCGTTCAGCCGCGTCCGTTCGATCGGATCAAGCCGTGGATACGCGCGCGTGTTGCGATCGGCGGGTGTACTTGTGACCAATCGGCCGCAACGCTGTGTCGCACCAAAGCGTCGGCGCCATGGACCGCGTCTGCGGTGAACCAACCCGACGCCGTGGACCGGGTCTATGCACCGGAGCCACGTGGCAAGCCCTGATTGGCTGGCGCCAGGGCTGACGCCAGCGTGACATCATGATGACGCAATAATCTATTTTCTATTTAAAAATAAATCTGTTAATTCCGAATTTCTAATTTCTGTATTTTCAGTATTTATTTCAAACTTGAAAAGGCTATATCTTTTGCAATTTAACTCGGATTTGAGTGATTCAAATTTCAATTTTTTTTTAAAATTTAGATCTATTTAATGGTGAATTTTATTTGATTTTTGGAGTTCAATTGCTCGCTGTTTTGGCATTTATTTGCTTTTCTTCTTCGGTACGCGTAGACGTTGAATTGTGCGACGCTTCGGAGGAAGACCCAGCAACTCAAGAGCAAGTTCCAGAACCAGATCAGGACCTATTCCAAGGCAAGTTGTGCTTTGATCATGTTGAACCCATGTTTATAAAATTGCTATGTTTGTTTTACTCTATTGCATATATTTCAAATATACAATTGTTTTAAATTAGATTGGGTTTAGCTAATATACCAGATTGATCTACACCCTACCTTGTCATTGTATGCCATGATCCATTGTCACCCTAGATTGGTTAAATATAGTTGGTTAATAATTATAATCAACATTGGAGGATTAGTTCGTATTAGTTGCTTAGTCATGCCACGTCATCACATGTGTCAGAATCATTGATAATTAATCTTGATTAATGGAATATGGAACAATATTATGAACTTGTGTGTCATGTGGGATCACACGATGAGATTGAGTTGTTGTGGCGAGTCATGTCACGCAACGATGTTGAATTGTTGATGGCACGTGGTGCATGGTAATCAAGCGGGTGATAATAATTTAGATTGGGGCAAGTGACAAGGGCGAGTATGCCAAGGTGGGCCCGATGGGCGAGGGTATGTGGATGTCTTGCCTTGATCACACTAAGGACTTAACCTTGCAAGCCTTTGACTGAGTCAATCATGCAACCACATGTCCGTATGGGCCACCTAATGAGTAATTTGCAATGTCTTGATTTTGGTACTATCGTGGTCGATGTGAGTTCCCGAGTTATGGTGTAATTCACATGGCGCAAGAGGGGGGCCCTGGTTATGGTTTTCAGACCCACCAGTGTTGAAACCTTAGCGGGTGTATCCGGTTATGCCAGAGCATTGTAAGGCCTTGTTATAATCACTCGCCTTGGTGGTGTTTGGTTGTATCACGTGGGTAAAGTGCATAACCTCTGCAGAGTGTGAAACTATTCGGACAGCCGTGCTCGCGGTATTGAGCAATGCTCGGGAATTACAGTTAAGGGTTAGTTTAATTAATTGGGCAACTTGGTTGGGATGGCGGAAGGCCATATGGAAGATGGAATTTGACTTAGGATTGGAAACTTGGTTTACTTGAGAAATACTGAATTTATTTATTATTGATATTTGTTTTACAGTCTTTACAATCTATTTACTGCATTCGTTCATAAATGCTGCTTATTGCAAAATAGCCATGATAGCCTATCCATTGGAATAAGCCTTGCATATAGATACATAGAATTGCATTCTGTGCACAACTTGTTGAGTGCTTAAGTACTCACCCTTGCCAAACAACAATAATCAACAGTTGAAGAATCTACACTGTGTTGGAAGATGAAGTCCGGAAGACACGAGTCATTAGGGTCCGAGCCTTGTCGGTTGCTGTGGTGAACCTGATGAGCTATCTACATTTTCTACTTTCCATTGCATAATTATTAGTTTATATTTTCGGTCTTGCCTGCGTGGCTTAATAATGTAAGTCGGTCATAAGATTATACCTTTAGATATATCAATGAATGAACTATTATTCTATTATCGTTGAGTATGATGTGATATGTACCAATGTTGAGCTGTGTGCACTAGCGTTGATCCAGGACTAGTGCGGTAAACAAAGTGGGTTGAATCGATGGATTCGGGTCCTTACTGAGGTGGTATCGAGCCAGGTTGATGTGAGGTCTTGGCCCTAGGTAGCATGGAGGTGTCTTGGGTGTGTCCAAAACTATTTTCTAAAGAAGAATTTAAATTTGGCTAATAAAACACTCTCGACTCATCTCATTCTCTACTTCTCGCCTTTGCTGAATTTACCCGCTTTACTTGTTGTTTGGTGGAGAACTTATTCAAAGTTCTTGTGAAGCGGATGCCGATCGTTCCGACCTTTGAGAGTCGGTGGTGGCTACGCCATGGAGCTGTGGAGAGTTCTTGAATACGGGAGGCTTCTATCGTCCGCTTTACCGAGGAGGCGGTGGTGATTAATGGTGTACACCGAGGATTTATTTGCAAGCTGATTATCTACGCTCGGGAGAACGAGGAAGCTAGCAGACCAATCAACATCTCCGCCAGAAGATTCTCGTACGAGGTTGCAATTCAGGAGGTCGCTTGACTTGCTCTTCGCCGTGTCTGCCGCGACTACGCCGACGATCTTCACGACTCAGTGTTCTGGCTTCACCCAGACGTTCAAGCGTGCCGACGCCGACGGATCGTGGAGGACGAGTGTGCCACTGCGGTACACCTTGCGGAGTTCACCCTTGCCCAGGAGGATCGTATGAGAGATACTACTCAGGAGTTGGAGGCTGTGTACGAGGCACTCTGAGTGGCAGAGCAGGAGCTTGAGGTGACTCGTGCTTGAGCCATCGGGATGATTCTTGAGTGGGAGAGGCCCCGGAGGCGGTCGAGGACGAGTTGGGCGCGTGACTCGCGGAGTTCGAGAGCCAGTTGAGAGCCCGAGGAGGATCCGGAGGAGCGAGTGGGAGCAGGAGGAGAGTGAGACCACTGTTGTTGCGGAGGAGCCAGATGAGGTCATCAAGATAGGTTCGCTCCTATGCGCTCATCCGCCGGTGTATCTGTTGGATCGACCTCGGTCGTGGTGGTGGATGAGTGAGTGTCAGCCTTGGAGCTGTGTTGAGACTCGAGTGTGAGTCGCGTCTTTAAATTAGTCTTTACCTCTTTAGTTGACGTTAAGGTTTCGTGTTAAGTTTGCTTCTTTGTGTGCTGAGTGTGCAGTATGTGTTGCAAAGCTTGTAGGCTTAAATAAGCAGCCATACCAATGATAAATAAAGAATTATTTCAGTTTGGGTATAACCTATCTTCCCGCTTTAGAAATTCTTGCTTCTTATCTATGCTACATCTACCTTTCCTAACCCAAGAGGCAATCATCAGATGGTGAATACTCGAGGAAATAACGGTGCTTCAGGAAGTGGACTGCGCCAGAACGACAACTCCAACGACGGAGGCAGCCCTCAACCACCGCCAGTCGTTTGAAGGGAGCGCCCTTATGAACAGGCATCTCCGGGAGAGGCGCGTCACTGAAAAAAGCCTGGCGATCTTGGAAAGGAGTGTTACAACCGTTAAAAGACATTCAGAGAACAATGTCAAAATCTATCTGCTAAACTTGCTTACCTCAGGAGGAGGGTGTGATGCGGTGAAGGATTTCGGGCATCTGATGGTGGATATCTCGACGCTCGGGATAAAAAAGTCGCCTACCCGAGCACATATTTGCTCCTTCGACATTGCTTCGGGCAGTTCCCGGGTCGGATCGTCCTTTCCTTCGAATGCGTATCCCAGATGGACTCGCTCCTTCAGGGGCTGTATCCGGCGAGCAACAAAATGAAGAGCTAGACCCACTCTCGTGAGACCATCTTCCTTCAATTGCTCAATCAACGCCAAGAGATCGTGCACCTGGTCCATGTCTGCAGCATTGGGAGTAGATACCCAAGAAAGGGACAACTTAGGCCGGCGCTCGACAAAGGAGGGAAGAGCAGGATTGGGATTGGCACAGTAGAACCACTCCTGGTGCCAGCCTTTATTGGAAGTTTTGAAGGGAATGGCGAAGTAGTTTTTCTTCAAGCCCTCCCGCAACTGAAATCCAGCTCCCCCAATTACCTCGGGGTCGCTCTTTGACGGATATGTTTTCAAAAGGTAGAAATGGCGGAAAAGATCGAAATGGGGGCGGATGCCCAAGAAAGCCGCACAGATATGAACAAAGAGAGAAATCTGCAGGATGGAATTGGGATTCAAATTCACCAATTCAATGTCGTAAAAGAAGAGAAGACCGCGAAGGAAGGCGCAGGCAGGAAGGCCCAGCCCGCGCTGGAAGAAGGATTCAAAAACCACAATCTCTTCAGAACGGGGGGTTGGGATGCATTCACCTGCGGCCGGCCGCGCAGAGATCAAAGTCAGGGCAGGAAGAATCCCGTCATCCGCCATGGCTTGCAACCGCTCCTCCGTCGTGACCGAGGTGGTCCAATCTTGAGGCAAAGGTTGCGGGGAGGCGTTCTTGAAAGATTGAGAAGACATTTTCGGTGGAAAAGATCAACGGCGGCGCGAGGATGCAAGCGCAACAACAGTTAACCCTAGCAGCGGAGAAGACGGAGAGACAAAGGAAGCAGAAGGGGCAGGAGTGCGCGATGGGAAAAATGAACCGTCGGTTTAGTCTTTAAAGGGGGAAAATTAGGTTTTCGCCGAATCGGCGGGAAAGAAATTGACCCTGCTCTATGCCTCGTAATGATTTGCTAGCCAGGCTTCCTGACATACAGAGGCAGTTATGGTTTGACCAAGTCATATTTGGGGCACGTTGCTCCCCACGATGGGATGTTTAACCACTTATCGGACTAAGCGAGACGTGGGTGTCCTCCAGTTTGGATTAAAAATATCTTCTTGTGATATGCCCCATGTTGGGTCGTTAGGTGGTTACCGCATGATGGAATCATATATCACGAGTTGAGCCTAAACGGGCATGAATCCAATGGTATGCCCCATGAGGGTCAAAAAGCTGTGCGTCGTGATAAACGAGTACGTATATCGTTCGGATAAACCTCGATGTTTCCCAAGTCGGACCAGCGCCATATCCTACATCAATCGGGTATGGGCATCACTCGTCCATGAGCCAAGAAAACCTTGATATGTCCCAAGTTGGACCAGAGCTGTATCCTACACCAGTCGGATATGGGTATCACTCGACTAAGAGCCACGTAAGCATGATACACTCCAAGTTGAGCCTAAGCTATATCCTATAGCAGTCGGATATGGGTATCACTCGGCCAAGAGCCACGTATGTATGGTACGCTCCAAGTTGAGCCTAAGCTATATCCTACGTCAGTTGGATATAGGTATCACTCGGCCATGAGCCAAGAAAATCCCGATACGCTCCAAGTTGAGCCTAAGCTATATTCTACAGCAGTTGGATATGGGTATCACTTGGCCAAGAGCCACGTGAACATGATATGTCCAAGACGGACCAGAGCTATATCCTACAGCAGACGGATATAGGTATCACTCGGCCAAGAGCCGCGCAAATTTTAATATGTCCCACGTCTGACTTAAGGTATATCCTACGTCAGTCGGGTACGGATATCACCAGATCAAAGAGCCATGCAAGCTTCGAAACGCCCCAAGCTGGGTCTAAGCTACGTCAAACGACAATCATGGAGAATACTTGAAAAAGGTACTTCTTTATTATATATATTCCCCAGGCATTGTGCCTGGGAAAATATTACATTTACAGGGTCTTACACCTCTCCACGGCTTACGCGACCGAGCGCCTCTATGAGGGCTTCCCTAGCCCTATAAAGAGCGGGGAAGATCTTGAGAAGGGTGTCAATGGCGACGCGGTCGAGCGCGGCGGCTTTATCTTCCGCCCACTCCGCCATGGCAAGGTTGAAAAGCGCCCACTCCTCAGCAAGATCGTAGTCCTGGCCGGCCATGAAGATTCTTCGGAAAAAAGGTGGAGCTCAGAACAAGAAGATGGAGGATTAAGCGCGAAGGAATGCATTCTACAAGCGCTGGTTCACCTTTTATAGCCAATACGATAAGGATGAAGTAAATGCATCAGAAGCCGAGAGACTTGGAGTTAATATAGTTTCGGAAGCCAAAGAGGTTTTCGGAAATTGGGTTGACACAAAAAGCCAAACAACCTCGAAGACTGTCCAGCATCGATCCACGAAGAGGAAGGATATTAAGGTCTCGCTTCGAGCAGGAAGGAGTATCTAATCCTCATATGAGATATGGGTCATAGCCACGAAGCTACTCGCAATAAACTTGTCAGACAGAAGAGTGTAATCAGTCGGAGCAAGAAATCAAAGGTTATATTCGAGTCCTTCATAATCCCCTTGCTGCAAGAAGAAGCTTTCAAATCAAAGAAAAGACCAGTCAGAGGTTTATGCTAGAAGCTGAAAGCACGGATCCAGGTCGAGTCCCAGATAAAGATATAGCAACCGGATCATGAATCACTTGGGGGCTACTGTGGAATATATGAAACCAGGTGTCTTCATAACCGGCCTAGCATCGCCTGAGAGGAAGGCCCAAAGGATAAGCTCCGCGCCAAGCCTTGCTGCCGTACGGAAGGGGGTACGTCCCATATACAGTTGAATGTATATTTAGATATAAAAGATACGGTTGTAATCCGAGTCGTTAATAGGGTAGATAAAGATGTAAACTCTATCCTGTAATCGACTAGAATCCTGTAACCGATCGGAATCCTTTAGACCGATCAGGACTCTGTAAACCGCCCCACCCCTACTATATAAGGGAGAAGGCGGGCAACAACAACACCATCGCATACCACCCAGAGCACATCGCGCTTTGAGCAATCTTAGATCCAAGAGATCCACATAATCCCAGCACACAGGATTAGAGTACTACCTGCACCGTCGAGGGCCTGAACCTGTCTAAACCCTTGTCTTGTGTGACTTTCGAGTTTGAGATCTAGCGCCTGCCCCATAAATTTATTGCCGACTACAAAAGTTGACAGCCTTCGACTCAGAGGCTTCCAAGTTGGGCCCATGAGTCAGCGGTACTCTCCGCGTGAGGCACTGACAACTCAGACCCAACCGCAAGAGACACAAAGCAGAGGCTTCGATTTCCGGCTCACCGGCGACGAACTGGTACCAGAGAGAAGGAATGGGTAGCACCAGGAGGATCAGTGGTTCATGGCACACCATATGGTGGTACCCATTCAGTCTGAGTGGTCGGGAGGTGGGCTGCTACCGCGAGGGTGCAGCGACCGCCATGGCTGAATGAGCGAAAGCTCGCCAGCGGCCACTCTTCCACCAGGCAAGAACTCCTAGAGCACCAGTGAGTCCTAGGGGTTTCATCTCACCTGATGTTGCGGTCGAAGGTACACTGGAAACGGCTGCCAACGGTCGCCAGCCAGGAAGAAGAAAGGTGGCGATGGCGATGAGCTGCAGTTGAGAATAAGTGAAATTAAAGGTTGATCAGTGGTCTACTAAGCATCGCGAAGCATTAGGATGAAACAATTCTAAAGATTGATACCACCTTGACCAGCTTCCCCGATTACCCCCTTTTTGGGTTTCTGCGACAACCGAAGAACAGATAGCCTCAATGGAGATACTTTGCTCTAGAACGATCAGGAGAGACGGAGGGGTCTCAATGGTGACGTGAATGGTTATTTATAACCTTGCTGAGGCGGTTTCACTAGGGATGGACGCACGCGTGGCGCTCGGCTTGGCACGAAAATGGCGAGGTGGCGCAGTTTTGATTGAGGCGGTATGGTGCGGGAAGGCCGAGACAAGGCACGAGACTCCCAAGACTGAATGTGGCAGCAGTCAAGCAGAGGCGGCTCGGCTCGCATAGAGGGGCAGTGAATCGGGCGGATGACAGAAAGGACCAGGCGAAGCACACTCACGAGACTCCAGTCAAGAGGAAGGAGACAGCGAGGAAGGGAGCCTGACAGGCGGGGCCATGGTGCACCAAGCAGTGAGAGAGGAGATTCTCCGTTACGGCCAGCGAACGGAGTTACCACTGTAGACGGGCCCACTTGTCAGCGAGAGAAAGGGGTTAGAGCGAGAAATCTAGCTCAGACAACTCATAACTCGAATTTATTTGGCTGCCAACTTCGGAGGAAATTTTCCAAACTTTTTGTCCTGAGTCCCCAAGTAAGGTTTGTCAGCTGGTAAAAATCCAAGATTAAAACATTTTACCGAAAAATTATAAATATTCTAACAATAGTGACTGGTCTAAAATCTCCCCTTTGAATTTATTTTATTTAAAGGTCTGATTCTTGTCAATTATTTTTAAAACTTTTTTAGGGTTTTTTATGAGTTGATAATTATTCCATAAAAATTTTACATCGATATCTTATATATTTATTTTCTAAAAAATTTGACATTATGATTTTCAGATTTTCAGAGTTTTTATTTTTGAATTTTTAAAAGCCTTAACTGACATTATTAATTTTTGATATTTTTAGCAGGGGTAACTAATGTATTGAGGACATGTTGGTAAATTTTTCAACTTCAGATAAGTTTGAAAAATTCTAGGTTAATTCTGACTATGCACTGTTTTTAGTCAAAAGGTTGTCTTTTCATTTATCTCCTTACATTTCTGTCCATTAAAATTTTATGTGCAGGCTGGAATGATCCATTTGCATGCTTAGGATTTTTATTATGAACTTTTCAAAATTTTACTTTTACCTTTTTATCTTTCTACCATTACCCATTCGTTATTTCTCTTTATTTGATTTTTCTCACAATACAAAAAACCAAGAAAATCCAAATAAAAACCAAAATGCCAAGAAAACTAAAAAATAATTATATTAAAATTCAAAATATATATTTTCACTTTATTGAAATTTCTAGGATGTTACAAACCCGTTGATGATTTTACTATTTACCAACAACTATTCTTCTAACCACTATTCATCCGACCTGCTCTTTTAGCTAGAGATGTGGTTTGAATTTTTAAGGGGAAATTTTATTTGTCTCTTATTCACCCTCCTCTAGTCGCCATTTTCGGTCCTTCAATTGGTATCAAAGTCCGGTTTTGCTTTCTAGATGTTGACCGACCTCAAGAGCTTTGGTGACGGACAAGTATTCCACCAAGACTCCAATGTTCTCTAGGGTGGATTATCCTTTTTGAAAATCTAAGATGGAGTCATACATCACTGCTCAGGGCTTCATGATATGGCAGAAGGTTAAGCTCCCATATGAGGTTCCTTCTGATGAAAATGTCAATACCGAAAATATGGTTGACATTGAGGCAAATGCTAAGGTAAGGAACATTCTCATATAGAGCCTTAGCTGTAATAAGTATGATAGGATCTCTCATCTCTGATCTGCTCACTAGATCTAGGTGACCCTCGATGCTTACCACGAGGGAACCACCCAAATCTAGATAATGAGACAAGATCAATAGAGGCGTGACTACAACAAGTTTGAGCTGGAGAGTCCCTAGATGAGTGTTTTGGGCATTTCACGAAGATTTTGAGTTATCTTCGAGTTGTTGGTACCACATACCTTGACTCAAAAAATGCTCAGCATTTTCTCAAAGCACTCGATCTTCGGGTTTGGGAGATGAAGGTGACCTCCATCAAGGACACCACTGATCTATCAACTCTGACACTTGACGGTCTCTATTCTCGACTCAAGACTCATGAGATTGACATCGTCTAATGTAAGACGAAGTCACAGTCGATGGCTTTGGCCATCGATCCCACTTTTGAGAGTTCAATTGATTTTTCCCTCTTGGCTTTTTGTGAAATGAGCGATGAGCAGCTGGATGGATATTCAGAAAATGGGCCTCCTTACCAGAAAATTCTCTCATGCATACAAGAGGGTAAGAGAGAGGAAGAGTGGTGGATCTATTACTTGCTTCGAGTGTGGTGGCCCCAATCACATTCTAGCAAATTGTCCCAAACTGGAGAAGGGCATGAACGACCATGGTAGTACTGAAAAGAACGACTACACCGATAAGAACCGCAACAAGAAGGCTCCGGCTTGAGATCCCGTGCATGAGAAGAAGTACCACAACTTCTCCAAGAACAAAAAGATCTTCCACTATGTCCTTGCCACGCTTGACGATATCTCCCTTTTCAACACCGAGACTTGGACAAATGATGATGGAGAGGAAGATATGCAAGAGAAGACCAAGGGTGGCGACAACACCGGCATGTGCTTCATGGCTGATGACCTCTACAGTGAGTGTGATGAGGTACCTACTTATGATGAGCTCAATGATGCTTTCTGCAAGTTAGGAAAATCCATGCTAGAGCTAGAGCTAGGTGTGTGGAGCTTGAGAAGGAAGTAGGTATCTTGTCATAAGAGCTTGCTTCACTTAGATCTAGTCCCTCCCATGGCACTGATGACTGTTCTCTGTGTGATGCCTTACTTGTGGAGTTAGAGAACCTAAGGACCTTGTATGATAGTGTGCTTTCTGAAGTTGAGGTTCTTAGAGTGAAGAATGCTAGTTTTAGTACTACTGATTGTTTCTATTGATGCTAATCTTCTTCATACTCTTACTTGTGCATCATGTGACAATTGCCCCCAAATTACTAGGTGAGATTGATGCCATGACTGCTCACTTTAGGAAGCTTTCTGTTAAAAATGAAGAACTTGAACAATTTTCTTTTAAGGACCCAGTCAGCTCACGAGAAGACTGTAGGCAACTAAAACTTGACAATGATGTTTTGAATATCAAGTGTGGTGAACTTGCCTAGGACCTACTAGCTAATTCATAAGATGCTTGTGCTAGATGTGCTAAGATTGAAGGATATATGGACATAATCCATGAAGAGCTTAGGAAGACGTTAGAGGCCCAGAGTGCTAGGATTAGGAATACTGAGTGCATTTCTTGTGAGGCCCTCAAGATTGAGACAGCCGTGCATATGGAGAGATATACACGTGTTGTTTATTCCACTACTAGCTCTTCATCATCTTCTTCCCCCTATTTTTTATGTGCCTCTCTCTTTAGGAGTGTGAGTACCTTATGAGCACTCTTGAGAAGTTTGTTGGAGGCAAGAAGAAACGCAATCTCTTCCTAAACTAATCCAAAATTAGTAGATTCAATTAGGGTTTAGGATTTGATTACTTGTAGCACGTTCGGGCACATCCTCCCACCATTCTTTGTGCCTCCAAGAGTGGAGAGATTGTGGTTGTTCCTAGGTCTAGCACCACAATGTTTCGATCAGTTGGTGTAGTTCATGGGATCTCTAATGAGAAGGTTGCCCCTGCTGTAGATTCAGCCTCAGGTAAGGCGAAATACTCTTGCACCTTCTGTCAGAAGGACAGACATCTAGTTGATTTTTGCTTCAGGTGTGCCAAGATAGCACATCGTGAGCCTGTTCATACTCTTAGGGGTATTCAGGGTCATCTCTATACTCTGAGTGCTGCTAAGGCACCCACGGTTTCTAGACAGATTAGAGTGTCTTCTGCTATTGGACAGCGTCCAAGACATGGTTTTCAGGCTGTTCATTCTAGTTTTGCTCCTGGAGCTATTTGTAGTCAGAGTTTCCGCCATCCTCTTGATATTCCTCATTCTTCCCATCGAGGTAGGTATCAACGGTGTGACATTGTTTCTACCAGTAGGAGGTTTGGATAGTGTGTCGGGACCTGAATTCACCAATTCGAACCCTCTATGTATACCGCACTAGTCCAGGATCACGCCAGTGCACACAGGCTCAACATTGGTAAATATCACATCATACACAACGATAATAATATAAAGACTCCATTTATTGAATATAACTAAGTTTATGATCTTATGACCAATGACATTAATAAGCTATGCAGGGCTATACTTAAAATAAAAACTAAAAAATAGCAGTGAAAAATAAAAGACGTAGACTACCCATCAGTTTACCACCAGTAATTGACTAGGCTCAAACCCTAATTACTCGTGTCCTTCTGGTACTCCTCCTCCAACAAAGGTGTAGACTTCTCAACTGTTGATTATGGTTGTTGGCAAATGTGAGTACTTGAAAGCACTCAACAAGTTGTGCACAGAATGCAATTCTATATAACTATATGCAAGGCTTATTCCAAAGGAAAAGGCTAACATGGCTATTTTGCAATAAAGAAGCATTTATGAACAACTACAATAAATAGATTGTAAAGATAGTAAAACAAATAACAGTAAATAGTAATTGCAGCATTTCTCAATTAAACCAAGTTTCCAATCCTAAGTCAAATTTCCAAGTCCCAATGGCGACCAGCCATCCCAACCAAGTTTAATTTTACCAAAATCTAACCCTTGACTGTGTTTCCCAAGCTATGCTCAATACCGCGAGTACGGCTATCCGAATAGATTTACAATCTGCAGAGGTTATGCATTTTCCCCACATGATACAACCATACACCACAAAGGTGAGTGATTATAACAAAGCCTTTATAATGATTTGCCTTAACCCAATACTACCTGCCAAGATTTCAACATTGGTGGGACTGGTTACCATATCCAGGGCCCTCTCTTGCGCCATATGAGCTAATCCGTGAAGGGATTGGTTACCACAATCAAGGCCTCACACTATCACTGGTAGTACCAAAGCTAAGATATTGCAAATTAATCAGCTAGGTTGTCCCGTACTAGATATTTGGTTGCATGATTGACTCAGGTCAAAGCCTTACAAGGTTAAGTCCTTAAGATGACTAGGGCAAGACTTCCACATACCCTCTGCCCTTTGGCCCACCTTGGCACACTAACCATTGCCATTTGCCCCAATCTAAAAGATTACCACACAGTTGATTACCAAGCTCCATGTGCCATCAATAATTCAACATCGTTGCGTGACATCCCTCATCACAATAACTCAATCTCATCGTGTGACAACACCTGACATACCAATTCATTAACATGTTCCATATTCCATTAGTTAAGATTAATTTTTGATATTTCAAAAGATATAAGTTGTACGTGGCATGGCTAAGCATACTAAACACAGTCTAACCAACCTATGTTGATTTCTAATATTAACCAACTAGTAATGAACCATCATAGGGTGATAATTAATCACAGCATACAAATGATAAGGTAGGGTATAATTCAATTGCGTAGATTAACTAAATCCCAAACTATTTTGAAACAGTTGTACACATAAAACATCATGCATAATGAAAATCAACATAGCAACTTTGTAAAAATGGGTTCAACATGATCAAAAGTAATAGATTTGAAAATCTCGACGGAAGAAGTCGTCTCGGTGGTGGCGGCACTCCACGAACTCCGACGAGCACGCTCACGCAAACGACGGTGACTCAGGTGAAGAGCTCAAGAGCAAAAGGTGCGGCGGAGGCAGATGAACCTCGAGGGATGTTCAAGGCCAACTTTTAAGGCTCTAGGATTCTGTGTTGGGCACAAACGCCAAGATCACAATAGAATCGTCGCAGGATCTAAGACGGACACGACGGTGTAACGCGAATGCATCACGAATATCCGCGTGGCACACATCACATGGTCGACCAGCGACTCAAATGCGGCACCATCTCGGCCGCACACGCGTCCTTGATCTCACGACCACAACCTTTAGGGTTTCATGCCAAGCCCTAGATCCAAGCCATCCGATCAAAAGATGAACAGCCATGATCCTTCGCAAAATCATGCCAGGCCACAGGTGGAAACGGGCTGGCTCAGTGCGCACAGTACCGGGCCGAGCCCGATACTGTTACAAGTTTTATAAAATACTTTTTGATTTGAATTAATCCTAGAAAATAGTTTAAGCCAATTAAAATAGTAAAAATATCAAAAACATTCTAGAAAAATTCTGGAAAATATTTTGAAACATTTGAAACTCAAATAAAATATTTTTGGCAAAACTTTATTTAGGATTCTTCATTATTTAAATAATTTTCACAATAAGACATATTTAATAATAATAAACAAATCCAAATAAATTCCCAAAAAATCTATTAAATTCCAAAAATCCATAAAATCTATATTAAATTCAAATAATAAAAAAATTGGGATGTTACATTTAACTAAGCCCCTAGAGCTTGGTATGAGAGGCTTAAGTCTTATCTTCTTAGTCATAGTTTTTAGATGGGTAAAGTAGACAAGACTCTATTCATCAGATTATAGGATTCTGACTTTCTGCTTGTCTAGATTTATGTGGATAATATTATCTTTAGTGGCTCTTCGCACCCTCTTATGTCTCAGTTTTTAGATGTGATGAGCATAGAGTTCGAGATGAGTATGATAGGCGAGTTGAGCTACTTCATCGGCTTCCAGATCAAGCAGACTTGGGAAGGTATTTTTTTGCATCAAGGCAAGTACACTCGAGACCTCTCAGATGTTTTGACAAGTCAGATGGGAAGCCAGTGATGACTCCTACGGCTACCACGGCTATTCTTGAGCCTGATGAGGATGGTGAGCCAGTTGATCAGAAAGAGTTCAGAAGCATGATCGGCTCCCTCGTGTACCTCACTGCTTTGAGGCCAGACATACACTTTGTTATGTATTTGTGCACTCGATTTTAGGCTTCTCCTCGCTCCTATCACCGCTAGGCGGTGAAGCGCATCTTGAGGTACCTTCGAACTACCATTGACTATGGTATTTAGTACTCTTCCTCTTCTTGTCTGTCCCTTAGAATCTTTTGAGACGCAGACTTTGCTAGCTATAGGATAGATAGAAATAGCACATCTAGCACTTGCCAATTTATTGGCACTTCTCTTGTCTCTTGGTCATCTAGGAAGCAGTCTGGATCTACACAATCCACCGCTGAGACCGAGTACATCGCAGCCGCTAGTTGTTGTAGTTAGGTGCTTTGGATGAGGTTAACCTTGTGGGACTTTGGTTTAGACATAGATAGTGTTCCACTCTTTCGTGACAACACTTCTGCCATTCACATTGTCAAGAACCTAGTCAGCTTTCCTTTGTTAGTTGTATGGGAGAAGATGAGAGCGAGCCTGAGCCATAGTGTTCTCTTCATCTTTTAGACTAACTAGTTTTTTATTTTATCGATTTTCTCTCCTCATTCTATGTTTATTGTTTTAGTGGAGTTCATTTGGAGGTTTTCTGCACTTAATTTTGCTATAACTCAACTTGAACTAGAATTGTGCTTAAAATTAACTCACTTGTTGAGGGAGAGTTTCGAGAAGTTTTTCATTCTTCATGCATTGCATATAGACTTCATTTTATCTTAAATGAGCTTTGTCTATTATGCAAATGAATTCTCATTCATGTTATGCACCTTGCTACTTTTCTGAGGATCATTGCTAGCTTAGTCATGTCTAATTTCATATCACTTCATCGTCCTAAGCTTGCTGAAAATTAAAATTTGAGCTTTAATGAAAACTTGATGAAACTTGTAGCTTTTACTTGCTATATTTCCTCACTAGGTGCATATGACAAGTTTTGTGAAATCTTAGATTTCTACTAGAGTCCCTAGAACAACATAGGTGAAGATAGCTTATTTCATACTAGAATCTTTCATTTGCTCATGAATCTAAGTGCTAAAATGATCAACTGTTGACTTGTGTGTGCTAAGATTGATCTCAGCACTATACATTCACGAGACTGCTTCCTATTCCACTTGGGATGAATTTGGAATGTACTGTGTATGACCAAGACCATTATTTTAAGTGTCATGCTTGAGATGGTCGACTATGGCATGAGTCAATCAAAATTTAAGAAATGCAAATAAAAATAAAAATGAGGAAAAGAGTGAAGCATAGAAGGCCTTTGTTAATGGCTAGGATAAGCTCGCTAAACCCTATTGTGTGCATTAAAATCTAAAATTTGCATTCACAAAAAATAATTGAGCAAGAAGGTTCTCGTGTGCATGTAGCTCCACAAAGTGTTAACTAGGTTGAACTCTAGGCTATCCATTTGATTCATGGCATGGGTTTACTTCTATTTTGTAGGTTATGCTAAGTGTTGTTCTTGTTAAAATCATGTAAAAACAGCATAGTCTATTTTTGCTTGCTAGCGTGGATATTGCAATATTACATTGGATATGATTTTGTTAATCATAATTTGCACTTGAGTAGCTTTGTGTCATACCTTGCTTTTTGTGGTTATTTGGTAATCTTCAAAGCTCTTCTAGGATGCATCTCATGTATACATACTTTCTTTGATGCCTGTATTATCAAAAGGGGGAGAAATGTGAAAAGTCATTTTTAATAGGGAGAAATGTGGAAAGGCATCTTTAAAGGAGGAGAAATGGGGAGAAATGTCAAATGCATCTTGCTTCTTATGGTCATATTGAAAAATTGTCCTTTTATTTGGATCATAAGCAAAATTGAGTTTTTGTGAGATTTCTTGAGTTTTTAGAGCATTTATGAAAAACTTGGTCATGATATATGCTTTCTTTTCAAATGCATCTTTTCTATTGTTTGCTCTAAATCTCTTCTTACCAACTTGGTCATGATATATGCTTTCTTCCTTCTTTCTCAAACTCAAATTTGTGCATTTTCGGTGTTTGTCAATATACTCTTCAAGGGGGAGATTGAGAGACCATGTGGGAGTCTACCTATATTTGTAATGAGTAATTGACTATATTTGAGCTTGTGATGCTCAAGTTTCAGTTTGAAATGAGTTTGTCTTGGTTTTGAGCAATTTGAGTTGAGTGGTCGTGGTACCCTTAAGTGGTCGGGGCACTCTTTAGTGGTTGTGACCTTGAGTAATCTTAACCTTTTGAGTGGTCAGAGCCTTAACTGGTCAGAGTGTTAAGTGGTCGGGCCTAAGTTGGTCACACAACCTAAATGATCTAAGGAGGGACTCTGGTATTTGACTTGTCAACAGTTTATATAATTGCATATATTGTTGGACATTGTTATTGATGTGTTTGCTTGTTGGTGATGGTTTAGGACTTTTGAGCTAGGTCATGGTGAGGCGGAGGAGATCAGGACTAGGCTAGGATAGTTGGGGTCCGGATGGTCAAGGTGACGCCGGAAGATGATTAAAGTCGGAGAGTTGCTGCAAGCCAGGATGACAAGTGGATGGAGGACATGCTAACTTAAGCCCTACTCAAGCGAAGGAGCATCGTTGGATTAAGGGTTCACGGGTGTAGCAGAGGTTAAGTTAGTGGTGCTTTGAGAGGTGTGTGTCAAAATCCGTTATGTTGTTGGGTTTTGGGTTAGCCCATATATGAGTGAAAGAGTTAATCCCAACCATTGATGAGGTTCCTTATGGGATAGGGAAGTCATCCAAGCGAGTGCTCCGAGTATGCTATAAATAGAGGGGTGGATGGATGCTTCTCCCCTAGGGTTTTAGGGTTTGTGAGAAGAATTTTGGTTTCCTTATGCTCTTTTGAGCTTTCTCCACTGATTGTGAGGCTTTGTAACCATTCATCTCATAAAGAAATAAAAATCATTTTTGTGCTCAAGTGGTTGCCCTTCCCTTTTGAGTTTTGATCTCTCTTTGATTTCTTTCTCTCTTGTTCTTGTGTTGCTAAGGATGAATAATTGTTGGATGAATCTTCTATAGATCATATCTCAATTATCTAGACAAGCTGCAACTCCCTCTTCTAAAGTTTTACAAGAAACCGATCTTTTTGTTTGAGAAGAGAAAGATTTTTAGTTGATCGTGTTCCTTCTCATTTGAGGGTTGTTTCCTTGTTATTCTTGCTTGGTGTGGCATGGAGGAGACCATCTAAGGTGATCTTGAACAACAAATCCCCATGAGCAAGCTCAGGGTGAAGTTTGTGGTTTTTTGCCCGATTTTAGTGCAATCTTCCTTTAGATTGGAAAAAGGTCAGAGCTTTGGCATCAGTCTCTATGATTGATGGTTGGAAAATGTTTGTAGCTTCCTTAGGAAGGTGCATACAAAATTTCACGGGTTTTGAATCAGCCGATCAAAAGTTGCATCGATTCTTGGTTTTGAGATCGTGCTGATTTCACTATTTGCCCGAACATTGTTTACATGAGCACTATTCACTTGAACACTATTTGTCAGATAACTTTTCACCCGAGCACTGTTCATCTGACCATCTGATGATTTCACTGGTCATCCGATCAGTTGCTGTTTTTGCTGTTCATCCGACCAATTTATGATTTTACTATTCTTCCGACCACTGTTCATCCAACATGCTCTTTTAGCTAAAGATGTGGTTTGAATTTGTAAGGAGAAATTTTATTTGGCTCCTATTCACCGTCATCTAGCCACCATTTTCGGTCTTTCATATAGATCCCATAACTACTAATGTTACCTCATGCGTTGAAACTAAACAAGAGACGACAGTGTATATCCATTTGGTACTCACAGCGTATTTTCTGCTGGCTTTAGATTATATATATAATCAACACCATCAGCAGACATAATAAAAAACTCTATTGGGCTTTCGTATGGAATAGTAATCTGTAAAAGGAAGTACAAAATTTGAGGTAAATCAGACTAATATCCAACAAGCAATATATAATGCACAGGTCAAACTCAAATCTGTGAAAAAGGAAACTTGTGTTAAAGCCAGAAAAACAGAAAAAACCATGCCGGAAAAACTATGCGAGAAAAACCCAGGGTTGTGCACGCTTATACCTAATCGAAAAAACTATACCAGAAAAACAGAATCGAATGGTCAATTTGGTTTGACCGATTTATGGTATTCGATGTGGTATAGTAAAAATATGATTTTTGGATACAGATTTTTTTGTAAAAACCATGAGTAAATCGAAATATCGAAATTAAAAAATACACACATAATTAAGTAAAGTAATGGTCAAATGTGTATAAAACACGGTTTCACATAGAAAAATATCACTAGATTTGTCAAAGAAATGGGTAAAGGCGGGTAATAGTTTTTACTAGCGTATAATTAGATATAGTAATGATCAAAAATGTGTATTAGAAATTGAAATCGATGTCCAAATCGACAACTAAAAAGATAATTTATGTTAGTTTTGTAAATATGGTATTTACCGATACCGAACCGTCTAGTCGGTATATTTGTTATCGCATTTTAATCACCATATTTAAAAAAAAAACATTTTTACCTAACTGTATTTACCAAATATATCGTATCTCCTACCCGTCCCCTCTCCATCATCCAGCTGAATCCACTCAAGCAAAGCCTTTTGGTGGAAAGCGGGGCTCAGCTCCCAACATGAGCGATCGATGAAAGCTAAGCTTTCATGGTGTTGTTGGCCAAGGATGCTAGGGAAGAAAGTGATGCACTGGTTGCAGACTTGCAACAAAGGTTTGAAAATTTGGTATCGGAATAAATTTCGTTCTAGGCTGGATCGTGAAATTTCGGCAAAATTTTGAAATTTTGGACGAAATTTGAATTTGAAAATTCAAATCCGGTCCATTCTGGAAAGAAAAATCCGAAATTCGGCGAAAAAACCCGAAATTTTGGGTTTTTTGCACCGTCTGAAAAGTGGTCTAAATGTTAACAAAAAGTTTTGAATTTGTATTTGGAGGTTCCTGACACATTGCTGATGTTCGCAACAAAATTTCAATGATTATAATATCTGAAGAATTTTTAAAAATTCGGAGAGTGGTACTATCCTGATAAAACACTCACCGACAAGTTTGATCCGAATGGAAAACAGTACAAATCAAGTTATAAACTGTTGATTTTTTTGTGCATGGTTATGATCCATAACTAATGTTATCACAAAAATTTCATCTGATTATCACATGTGAGAAATTTTTAAAAATTCGGAGAATGGTACTATCCTGATAGAACACTGACTCACAAGTTTGATCCGAATGGAAAATAGTACAAATCAAGTTAGAAAGTGTTGAATTTTTTTTTCATGGTTATGATGTATCTATAATGCTCTCATAAAATTTTCAGATGATGATCAAACTGTATGAAGTTTTAAAAATTCGAACAGTACTACTGTCCTGTTAAAAGGCTTACCGGCAAACTTGAACAAAATGAAAAATTATGTAAACCACGTTAAAAGCTTTTGAAATTTTTTATGGATGATCCTGATGTAACATTAATGTTTATTTAAAATTTTTAGATGATAATCATTCCCAAATAATGTCTAAAAATTCAGACAGTGCTACGTCCTGATAAAAGTCTGATGATCAATACATAGATTTGCTTTAGCAATAAAAAAAAGTTTAAATTTTTGAAGATTTTACAGAATGGTGATAAGGAAGTTCTTAATATCCCATAATTATTGTGATTCAGGATCACATTCCAGTGAATTTATAAAATTCTTAGAAGGCACAGTACCATTTATGTTCTTTTCTTGTTGATTTTTGAAATATAATATAACAAACGAAGTTCAATACTTACATAGATTTGATTGACCAAACAAACAAAGTAGAATTTTTTAAAAAAATTTATATAATTGTACTTTGTCAATTATTAATCTCTCACAAAAATTTAGATCATAATCACACTCAAGAAAATTTATAAAATTCTGACAATATAACTGTCCCAATTATGTTCATTCTGTTTTTGATTTTTTAAAGATAACAAATGGAGTTAAATTATTTTGAAATTTTTTTATGTATGATCCTAAACTACTAAAGATAGTACCATAAAATTTTTAGCTTATTATCAAGCTTGTACAATTTTATAAAAATCTAACAGTGTTTTTGCCAAAATTTTAAAATGTTTAAAAAATTCATTTTTCAACAAATTTTCATAGGAGATGACTTTCATAAGGGTTATTGGACCAAATCCGTCCCTAAAAGTTTCAAAACCGGCCAAAAAAACACGAAATGTTTGCGAAATTTCGCCGGAAAAACCGAAATATCGGGTTACTGTAGTAATTTCAATTTTTTTATTTTTTTTCCGGCCGGTACTTTAGATTTCGTGGTGGTCCGAAATCCGAAATTTCGCCGAATTTCAGAACCCTGCTTGCAACTAACCAGATCCGGTTCCAGGGTATCATCATATCATCCAGATCTAGCACGCAGTGATTCCAGGAAGATGAAGTATATAACTCACATCTAAGTCTCTTGCTTCTGGTCTCGCGGTTCTTACAGCGTCCAAGACTCCCAGTGGGAAGAAAGAAATGCTCACGAGAGAGAGAGAGAGAGGGGACACTGGACCAGGGATTGAAATCTCGTTTTGCTCTAAATATCGTCCGTGTGGCCGGAGAACGAAATCTCAGTGAGATTTAGAAATTTTGGACAAATTTTGGATGAACCGCAAAAACAGATTATCAAAGCCGGAATTTTTCCTACCGAGAAAACCGAGATCTCAGTCGGTTTTTCCGAGATCTCGGCAAAATTGCACCGAGCAAAAAATAGCTCAAACAATGTCAAAAACTTTTGAATGTTTTTTTGGAAGTTCCTGACACATTATTTCTGTTCTCATAAAACTTTCAGATGATTATCAAATTTGAGAAATTTTTAAAAATTCAAACATTGCAACTGTCCTAATAAAACTCTGATCGACAAGTTTGAACCGAATGAAAAATGAAACAAGCCATGTTAGAAAATTTTGAATTTTTTTAATAGTTATGATGCATCACTAATGTTTTCATAAAATTTTCAAACAATGATCAAGCTTGTTGAATATTTAATAATTTGGACAGTGCTACTATCCTGATAAAAAACATACCGGCAAACTTCTACCAAATGAAAAATGGTACAAATCACATTAAATAATTTTGGAATTTTTTTTGGATGTTTCTTATATATCATTAATGTTTCTATAAAATTTTCATATGATGATCAAGCTTCAAAAAGTTACAAAACTGCTGACAGTGCTACATCCTGAAAAAAGCATGATGATTAATACATAGATTTGCTTTAATAATCAAAAAAGTTTTAACATTTTTGAAAAAAATTCATAAGGGTTATAAGTAAATTCTTAATATCTCATAAAAATTTTGAATCATGATCACTCTCGGGTGAATTTATAAAATTCTTACAATTAGAGTGTACCATTTATGTTCTTTCTGTTTTTGATTTTTGAAATATAACAAATAAGTTCAATGCATACATATATTTGATTGAGCAAACAATTTTTTTAAAAAAAATTTATATAATGGTACAGAGGAAATTTTTAATCTCTCAGAAAAATTTTGGATCATGATCACACACGAGAAAATTTATAAAATTCTAAAAAGTTTACTGTCCCAATTATGTTCATTCTATTTTTGATTTTTTAAAGATAACAAATGAATTTAAATTATTTTTAACATTTTTATGTATGATCCTACACATCTTAGTATTGTACCATAAATTTTTCACATCATGATAAATCACGTACAATTTTATAAAAATCCGATAGTGTTTCTACAGTTTTTCAAAAATATCTCAAAAATTTGGTTTTTCAACAAACTTTCATAGGATATGACTTTCTTAAGGGTTATTGATCAATTTTCGGTCAAATATAGTCATGAAATATCAAATTTCGGTCAAAAATCCCGAGATCTCAGCGATATATGGTGAGATCTCGTCGAGATTTCCGAGATACTATAGCAATTTAATTTTTTTGAATTTTTTTACTTCGATCGGTATTTAAAAACTCGTCCACCTCGGATAAACGAGATCTCATAAAATTTCGGCGAGATTTTAATCCTTGCACTGGGCCAGCACGAAAGATAGAGGAAAGAAACCATGAATGTTATAGCGATAACAAATGGATGGTATATCCATAGTAAATAAAATAAATGGATAATTTAAGGCTCCTCTTGGCAGTCGGTAGTTTTCTTAAAAGTGCTTACATTTCCTCAGTTTTGAATATAATAGTTACAAATTGAGAGCATTTTTTTTAGTTGTAATAGTAACATCTTGCTGAAATTGATAAAGATTCCCATATTTAATTAGATTTCAAAGCACAACACATTAGCCGCAAACTGGCCTAAGGGCAAGTACAATAACAAAGCCAGCAGCTTACTCCATTTCTCATTCATGTTATCTAGAGTAAGCGCTAAAGCCAACTTTTACAATAGTCATATCTAAATATTGGCTCTAGATGCCATGCATTAACTATCTCTTCTCTCTTGTATATAACTAATCTACCTATACTTCTGTGCAATGCTTTCTACTAAATAAGAGCCAGCTCTCTTCTCTTTTCTCACTCTTTCATGGTAACATCCCAAAATTTGAGTTTTGGAATACGAAGCTAAATTCGAGTTTTGTATTAATGAATGGATTTAATTTGACTAAACTATTCATCAAACAAAAGTTTTTCTGTCGTAGTTGGGTTTATTATGCTTCAAGGAATTTTTGTGTATTTTTGAAGATTTTTCTGAATTTTTCTGATATTTATTTTAATTTCTAGAATTTTCTAAATTCGGAAATATTTTATTCCTTCAAAAATTCCTCGGCCGAATGTTCCGAAGCCTAGCTCGGCCTGCCTCTACTCCGCAGCCCATCTCCCAAGCCTGCATTCGCTCGGCCCGCTTCGCCCGTGCGTAGCCCAGCCGCTCGCGCCGCCACCGCTTGGTTGCCATATTTGGGACGCCTATCGAGGGATATAAATGCCGCACTGCACCCCCTCTGAGGTTCTCTTTGTTGTGCTGCACCCGCCGTCCTATTTCGCATCGCCCGAGACCTCTCTGTTGCTTCGTGCGCCCTCGTCGGAATTCTCCGCCGCAGCCGAAGTCTTCCGCCTCCTTGTTCTCCACATCCAGTTGGTCTCCGTCGATGCCGTTTGCTTCTTCGCATTGCCTGCGAAGCCCTCTTCCCAATCTACTCAAAGCCGCACCCGATCCAGTCCCGATTCGCCGTCGGTGGTGTTGTCTTCCTCACGCCCGGCGAAATAGCATCGCCGCCCTCGTCGTTGACCTGCTTCGCCTAGTCGTGGTCGTCCGATCCGTGGTGCATGCTCTGGATCTCGCCACGTCCTCGCTGCCACTTCCTTGATTCTCCGTTGTTCGATCCCGTGTCGCCACTGGATGTGCGACGCGTGGCCGCCTGCGTCAGCGTCCACCTCAGTCGTTCTCTTTCATACGAACTCCGATTGAGGCGATTCAAGTTTCTAATTTTTTTTAAAATCAAGCTCTACCTCTGAGAGCAAGTTATTTTCAATTTTGAGTTTGTTTGAGTCTCTGTTTGGTATTTATTTGGATTCATTTCTTTCTTTTCCGGTAGATGCTAATACCAAGGGAGCGAACAGGGACTTCGAAGACCAAGAATCAGTACTAGATAAGCAAGGCAAGTTGTAACCTTTGATCATATTGATCCTATGTTTAAAAAAGTAATTTCTTTTATACAAATTCATGCTAGTTGAGTATCAATGCTTATTTCATGCGAATAGCAATATACCTAGTTGACATTATGCCATCTTGATTATTGGAATGGCATGTATCCATTAATTGTTAACTCTAGGTTGGGATATTATTAGTTGGACATGATGATTTACCAACACTGGGTTAATGTAGCTATGCTTAGATATGCTTAGTTATACGATGGGATTCGTATCACATGTGAATTAATGTTAATCTTGACTTAATGAGATATTGAATTGTGGCCGATAGCCACTGCTGCAAAATTTGTTGTACCATGACAGGGTTACCATTGGTCTTGGTTGAACAAATTTGTTTTTCCTCGGACAAGTGATCTTGCAGTAAAGGGGTGCTTTTTAGCACATTGGGATGTAGATGTCTTGCATGAGACAACTTAAGGACTTAATCTTGTGCGCCATTAAACTAGGCCAACCGTACTACCACATGTCTGGTATGAGACAGACCTAGCTGATTAATTTGCAATGTCTAGCCTTGAGTACTGCCAATTGGTGGTGTGGGTTTCGGGATGGATGGGTTGATTCTCATGGCGCAAGAGGGGGCCCTGAGGGGCGAAACCTTAGCGGACAGTATCGAGTTTAGACAGTGCATTGTAAAGGTTTTGTCGTGATCTCTCTGTGGCACACCAAAGGAAGTGTGCCAATTACGTTGCACAAAGGGGTGATCATGTCTTGTGGGTAAAGTTGTACAACCTCTGCAGAGTGCAAAACTATTCAAATAACCGCGTCTACGGTCATGGACATGCCCAAAACTTTTACATGAGGTATAGAGTGTTTCATGAAATGTTGGATGGTAGAATTGTTGGGATGTGAACAGAGAGTTAACTGTTGTTTTGATGTCTAAAGTTATAATGTTGAATTTAGTGGTTTGATAATTGTTTTAGGTGGTGTAGAGTGATGCCTCACCATTCTATTCATGTTATCTATCATTGATTTACCAGTTATTTATTACCTTTTCATAAATATGCTTTCAATCTATTTACTGTATTTCCATTCAAGTTAGTGCTTTCTGCAAATGAACCATACGGCTATCCTTTGTCAAGCCTGCATAAATATATTGCATCGTTTCCCTGCGGCTTGCTGAGTACTTTTTGTATTCATAGCTTTACGCCCTTGTTGATTAGTTGCTGAGGAAGGATCAGAAAATAATGAGTATCATGAGGAGGAATATTATAAAGACTACGAGGATTAGGAAGACGTTCCCCAGACGATTGCTTGTGGCATATCGAATGGTCCAAGTTATCTTATTTCCACTGCAACAGTTTATTTGTTTCTTAAGCCCTTAAGGTAGTGGTGTAAATTTTGACCATAAGGTCCGCTACTTTATTTAATAATAATTTGTTTCTTTCTTAGTTAATTCATTGTATGGAATGATATTTCATCTATATTTCTATTGTGTACACTAGCATGATTCTAGACTAGTGCAGTATACACAGAGGGTTTCGGATTTACAAATCCAGGTCCCGACATCCACATAGAATAAAGCTAATGTGAACATGCTAAAAATAAACTGAGGTGGTTTTATTATGCATGCCCTAATAGCTGCTAATACACTCCTAGAAAATGTCAGTAAATCCTCCCAGTATTTGGATAGGCGCGCGTGCATACATCCAGGCGAGTTGGATAGCTTGATCTAGTATCGATTTGAGTAGAAAACCTTGATAATGCCGGCAAAAGCGACTACTAGGCATAGATCCGATCGAGTCTCAATATGAATTTACATAATACTGTCTATTATCTAAAATTTAAAAGTTGCTGTTTATTTGTTAATTAATATATATACCTTCTCGATCCTTTACCCTTTATTTGTCAAGTAACACATCATACTGTCTATTATCCGGTTTATCCAGAGCATACAGTTCATCCAGTTCCTCTGTTGTGTGGCTATTTATGTTTTCCTCGAATATAATAATATTACCAGTGCTCCAGATCAGCATGTAACGACCCCCATTTTAGCATAAAATGTTAAAATGAGAATCTATGTGCATACAGTACTAGTCCAATGATTAGTGGCTAGTACGCACATTTACAACAATTGGAATCACAACCATACATTATATTATTATTGCGGAAGCTATTTATACAAAGTATTTTTTTTTACAATTCAGAGCATGTAGCAACAGAAGAAGTAAAGTCTTGTAATGTTCCCATCTAAACCTCAGGCAACGGACAAGGTATAATCCCTAGAAATATCGTTTCATTGAAATTCCCGTATCCTACGACGACATGTAATCTTTGGAGCCTCGATTTCTTTCCCACCTAAAACAACATATTAAGTAAAGTTGAGTACTTTCGTACTCAGCAAAACTTAAGGTGGTATGTGCAAAGTGCAGTAATGCAGACTATATCAAAGGAGGTTTCAATGGTTAATTTGCATAAAGATAGATTGAATTTGTAAATCAACTTTTAATTTACAAACGGAATTTGTAAAGCAAGTTTAACCGATATGAAAGTAAGTAAACTATAAGTAATAACTCACAGTCTTTCACGGCCTGAACATCGAGACATCCAATTCCTGTCAACACCATTCTTTGCCAACACGAGGCATAATAGATGAAACCAAGCCATTTTAAAAATAATAAAACAACTAACTATGTGATGACTTTACCAAGTGCTCATGATCGCGAGCTCAGCTAATCAATTAGATTTACACTCTGCAGAGGTGTACAATTTTACCCATAAGCCATTACCTTTTTTTGTCGCATGTTTCACGCACCTTTGGCGTTGTGGCCAGAATGTTCATGACGAAAACGTTTACATTACCTAGGTTAACTTTGCACCAGCACGGTGACAATAACTCTTGCTATGGTGGCAGAAGATTTTTGTACATTCACTGTACGTTAAATGGTTATCTACTCCATAGCATGGTATACATCGTTGTATCAGCAAACATTATTCCCAACACTTCGGTGTGGGTGTCCCTCCGAGCAATCAGTCACTCAAAAAGCTCGTACTACTACAGCCTTCCAATGTGCAAAGTTAATCTAGATAACTTAATTAGTTTAAGGCTGTCTCATACCAGTACTTGTGGTTGTACGTGTTTCTTGGCCTGAAAATAATCCATAGTTCAGTCCTTAATCCGACATAGGCGATAATCTCCTCCTACACTACGTGCAACACCTGCACCTCCAGCTATTGTCAATAATCACCCGCATCTAAACCATAGTTTTATTTTGAGTTTTTAACAAAATACCGGCAATCATCATCATGTCTTAATATCTCTAAGTTTATCTGATTAGTTTATCCAATTTGTTTATCTCAAATCTAAAATATGGCTAAATATGATTAATATGTAATCGCATATACCCATGTTGACATTATGTATTATCTAACATTATTCTAGGGTTACCAAGGTTCACATGCCATACTTATCAAGAAAGTTTCATGAGATAACATGTATCTATCAGTACCACAATATAGAAGGGTTACAGAAAATACGCATATACATAAATTGATTTAGTAAAATAAAGTGAAAATTAAATACTGAGATCAATATGATCAAAGGGGGTGCTTGCCTTGCTTAATTGTTGTCGACAACGGAATTAGTGACATCGTGTTCTACATGTCGTTCAACAAAAATATAGCAAAGAACAAATTTAATAAAGACAAAAAGAATACAGATAGAAAACTAAATAAAGACTTACTACTGAAAACAGGCATGGTTATAGGATTAGGGTTGTATGATTTCATGTTCTCATGTTTCAGTTTATCTTATATATATATATATATATTCATGGTTTTAAGAAGGTTCTGGTGATACAAATATTTTAATTATTAATTTCTTATTATTTAAGTTTGTTTATTTATATTATGGATTTTAGTATTTATAATACATAGGGTTATGTTTTTAACAGGATTTAGATGCAAAGCATTTTGTAATAGGATTATTTCTTCAAAATAGGATATTCTTTACCCTAGAGAGCATTTCTAGGCTGGTTGTATTAATATTAGTGTTTAGACAAGATATTTTTATTCATTGCTGAAATAGCATATATAGTCTTAAAATTTTACGTTATAAATAATCATACTTCGTTTTAGGATTGTTACTGCACTTTATATGATTATGTAACTATTTTTCGGACATTAGCAGGTTACAACCTTAGAAGTGTTTTAAAAGTGGTTTTGCGTCATTTTGCCTTTAGCCGGGATGTTTTATATACACATGAAGAGTGAAGTCTTTTATAAACTTAATTTAAATTAGTTCTTTTTCACGATTAGCATGATCTTATTTTTAGAAATGTATTGAGATTAGTTACCACTTTGATTCCAACTTAAACAAATATGAAATATTTTTTGTATAAACAGGGTATTATGATATTACTAAGGTCCAAGAATTATTTTTACCATTATTTGTATTTATATGTTCAAGTTTTTAGCTATTTTCATTTTTATGCATTGAAAACTAATTATTTTAAAATTTGATACAAACTAGATTTAAATCTATTTTTTTTGCAGAAATGGAGCACTTTAGGTATTAGAATTTTCCAGAATTAACTTCATGTTTTTTGGATTAATGGTTTGTATACTTTTTTTAATAGTAGCCATATCAAGGTTTTCTTTAAGTTTTGGTCCAAATAATTCAAAATTAGATTGAATTTCTTTTTTGCACAAATAACTTTCTTATGGTCCCAGGGCCTTATAAAAATTATTTCATTATTTTAGGAGTTACATTTTTCACATGTGCAATAGTGTCCATAATAGGTTCTTAAACTTTATTTCAAATAATTCAAACTGTGATGTAGAATTAAATATTTTAGCATATTTTAAATCCTCATGATTTTAAATGAATTTATAATTTTAGCTTACTGAAATTCGAGTTAAAATGCAAAAGATATTGAAGTTTAAATACTCAACCGGTTTGGAAAATGTGATTAAGTATGAAATGCGCCTTGTAGTGTTAGAATGTGCCTTTTGGCTTTGAACTGGTTAAGCCTTGCGCCGCTGACACATGTGACCCACTCGGCAGATGCTCAGAGCAGAGCACCTGTCTAGGGCACGTCGGCGACGCTTCTCCGTTGAGTCTCCGGTCCCACTACTACACAAATATACATCACAATCGGTTCTTTTTTATCATCACAGTCGGTTCTGGTGACGACACAAAGTCATGAGACAGAGATGAGGCGACATTATTACAGTCGGTTCTCGCCCGATAGAGAGATATGATCATCTCATCTCTATCGGATCATCTTCTCTTTGTAAGCGATAGAGATGATTCGATCATCTCTATCGGTTCTTTGTAAGAAGCGATAGAGATGATTATATCTCTATCGGTTCTTAAAAAGAACCGATAGAGATGATAGAATCATCTCTATCGCTTCTGACAAAGAACCGATAGAGATGAATACCATCATCTCTATCGCTTCTTATATAGAACCGATAGAGATGCGTCTATCATCCCTATCGCTTCTTACAAAGAACCGATACAGATGAGCATCACATCTCTATCATTTCCTTGTGAGAACCGACAGAGATGAAGGGATGTGCTGTGCTATTTTCTAATTCACCTTCCAATCAGCACATATTCCACACAATATGCACATATCACATTCATACAGAAATTACAAACAACATATCACATTCAAAGAACATGAACACTATGTTACAACAAACACATATCACATTCGTTAACAAAATAGAACATAAACATGCTTAACCGTACACATGCAATCACATTCAGATATGTAATATTGTTCACATCTGGTCTAGTAGGAGCTTTCGGGATCTCTAAACCGTCCGTCCTCCGACAAGCATTCTATCCAGTACCACTGGCATAAGTGGTCTCGTATCTTGTTGAGTGCAGTGTTGTCTATACTCTTCTGGGGGATATTGGTATGCTGCAAAATAGAAATGAGTGCTCTAATTTAAGTTTTCAAATTGCTATGTGAAAGACTAATTGTATAATAATGCATGTACTACCTTAGGGAAACGGTCTGAGCCGGCAATCAAGATCACCATGTGTTGCATGACATACAAACCACAGCGGTCATCGCTGCCACGTTGATGACATTTGTGAAGAAAGAAAAATAAATTAAGAGACGAAGAAAATATGTCAGAAAATCTAAATCTTATATATGATAGCCACTTGTACCATGAAGCGGACATACTCCAGATTGGAGCCCTTTTTGTCGTCGTGTGTCCCTCCTGCTTTGACGTATTCCTTGAAACCCCTATATACATTGGAGAGACACCGTTGAGTAAAAAAATAATGAACGTAGTTAAATACAGAAAATGTTAGATAAGAGTGGTGCACTTACTGCTCCAAAGGAGGCTTGATCGCGTAGGCCATCGGTCTCTTATCAACCGAATTAAAAGTGTACACTTTGTTGTCACTCAGACGGAGTACGAGTAGAACCCAGTGGTTACTTATTAAATGGTATGTAGCGAAGAAAATAAGTTCACATACGGTTTCAGTGCGTAGAAGTAATTGAACGGTGAAGTAGCACTTACTCCTCGTGATACGGGAGTAGAATGAAGTCCTTCTTGGACTCAGCTTGCAATGCCCTCTTGATGTAGGAGGCAACCCATTCCGGTTGAAGCCTATCCATCGTCGCAGACACAAGCTCAGGGTCGACGAACCCAACTAGATGTCGATTCGTCACGACTCGCTGCCTCATTGCCCTGCAACTCGCATTGAATGTTAAAAAGTTTAATGCAAAATCCTATGGAAGTCATAATGTCGTGCAACGTGGTGCGATACTCACAGCGTCCCGTGATCGCATAAAGAGAAATATCGATGGCTATCGGTTGAGTGCAGCACGAACAGATCCTCAAAACTAATCGAATGTCCCATCCTCCTCGCGGTGGAAATGTCCCTTTCTGTATCTAACATTGAAGTCGATACGCTCGCTCTCTTTCGCTTTGTCAACGTACCATCCATGGAGCTGTTGAGTCCATATGCCTAGAGCATTCAATTTGCTAGGAGGCAGAAAGGGCTTTCCATGTACGTAGGCATTAAATTCATAAGGCTTCTCTGTGGCCGGGGCAGTGGGCTTTTCATGTACCTGAGGCGGCGCTGTGGCCTTTGTGAGCCTAGGCTTTTAGCGAGGCCTCGGTGGTTACGTGGTTGTCGTGCTAGTCCTTTTATGCACCAGCTCTGTACTTTGTGCAGGGCTCGTCACGGTCGTGGGAACAGGCGCAGGTACGGTAGGAACCTACAAAGCATGCGCACAATTAAGTAACTTGTTGCAATACTACTGGAATGGTACAGAATACGTGAGGGATGTTTACCTTGACCAGCACGACGCCTGTCGTGGGCCACTTGATGAACGACATCCGCGCTAGCCCGAGAGTGGTGATGTCTTCGTTGGGGGGGAACTCGAGCACATGTGATAAGAAGGCTTCGTGGACGTAGTCCACCTGGACCCTCATGTAGCCCTTCCCCAAAAGCTGACCATGCACCGTGTGGGTCTCCTTGCATGGAAATGCAATCCCGCGTGCAGCCTCAACAGGAAATCCGTCTTCCGTCAGGGTGAGCTGGCACTTGGTAGGCGCCTGCAAAAAGTGCGCAACTTGAGAGAAAACATATGAAGAGTTACCCTCGCACCATTAAATTAGGCAAAATTAATTATTACCTTCAGCTGGGGACTGGACTTATCATTTTTGGAACCGCAGCTACTTGGTGGGGGCACAGGTTTCTCTACAGTAGGCGGGGGCATCTGGCTCTGACTCTAGGAGATCATCGCCATCATCTTGGCCCTTAGGCGCTCCTCACGTGCCATCATCTCCACCCTCATCTCCTCCTCTCGTGCCATCATCTGTACCCTCATCTCCTCCGAGATCTCCTCCCTCAGCTGCTCCCTAAGCGTGTCCTTCAGCGCCCATACGTGCCTCCCATGTTCTTGATCCGTACTGCAGCAAGACATCTTGGAAGTAGGACTTCTTCAGTATGCCCCGACCCTGCGGCAAGCACCCGGCCCTTATGGTCGGGCTTCCCGATTGCAGAGGATAGGACGTCATTTGACCCTTGGCTAAGAAAGGTCCCCTGCTCTTTCCTCTGGCTTACCTTCTCCTGCAAGAAACGAGTACGAATTAGATCTGAAATACGAGGAATGGTCTCTCGCAATGTAGTAAGTTTGATATCTTACGATGGTGGAGACGACTTGCGCGGTAGTGGGGTTTGGTACTACCAGCTGCCCGTCCGCGGTTTTCTTTGTCCTCGCTAATACCCAGTCACGTGCCCGCTCCTCACATATGTGCGAGTAAGGCATCGTTGTCCCGGAGTTGGCGCACTCCTCGGCTAGTCGTGCCCATTCTGCTTTCTTCCCTTCGTAGCCGCCTGAACCGAGGTGGTGCGCATGCGTGTTCAGCCTCTGGGTAGCAACGTTCTTCTGTCTCAGCTCCTCCGCCTCGGGCGTACTCTTGATCCTCGTGAACTCCTCCCAAACATCGGGAGTCACGAACGGATACCTCTCGAATGGTGTACGGCCTTTCAGCACATACTCACTGTGCATGTAGACCCTAATGTGCCTCAGAGCCACACCCATCCTCTTCAAGGCGTACCGCCTGGCATTGTTTTCATCCTCCTCTTCTATAATCCATTTTCCCTTAACCTCGTCCCACAGCCGGTTCTTCTGCTCGACGCTGACCTCCTTTCTCCAATCCTTAACCGTTATGGGAACTCTCTCCCTCACAAGTTGCCCGAGGAATGAGCGGTATCGCCCCTTACACTTGGGTGGACCCGTGCAAACGCCCGTCGCATTGAAGTGGACAATTTGCGGCGTTCTCCCTGTGGCCCCTTTGCTCGGTCCTCGGGCCTTCCTCACCTTACTCGGCCCCTCGACATTTCGAACTTGGCTCGGCTCGACACTTGAAAGTTGGCTGCGCCCCTCAGGAGCACCTTCTACTCTTTCTGGCGATGAGCCGATGCTCTCTAATTGCGACATTTTGAGCTTTCCTATCTAACATGGACAAATATTTGACATGAGAGAAAGCAATTCGTAGCTATTATGTGAACTTGTAATAAATCATCCAAGCAACAGTCAATGGATAATTCATAGCATGTCATTGTTCTAGCATATTGCAAGAGAGTAAAAGATGAGCGAATGATCTTCAAGAAAAGTCTATATGTTGACCAACTAAATACGCATTTAACGATAACTCCTAATCTCTAAATAGGTTTGGTCCTAATCCCATTCGAGGATATGTGGTTCGCATAAGTTCTGAGCCGTTGTACAACTCAGAGAAAATTTAAGAAGATCTCCCATTGTTCTCCAGATACACGCCTCGACAACACCGTCGAGAGGGTGTGTATCCGAGAACACCAGGAGACACTACGAAACCTACTCGTGAGTTGTACAACAGTCAGAACTTGCTCGAACCACATATCCTCGAACTAATCAAAATCGTGGACAATTCGAGATCGCTTGCTTATAAATATGTCATTCCGGCATATTTATAAATAAGCACTCTCGAACGGGAGACGTAGGTTACGCAACCTAAACTCTAACATATGCTGAGATGAAAAAGGAAAATAATATGTAATTATAATTGAAATAGCTATCTCAATTAACAAAGTCTAAAGTTGCATAATAGTATGACGAGTACAGAAGCACATATGACAAAATATTGAAAAAGGCATCAAAACATACTTTGGGATATTACAGGTGCTACTTTGGGATATCAAAGTGCATTGATTGCTACTTTGACATAAATGAAACATGTAAATTATATCATAACATGTCTTGCTACAAGCGGAAATTTCAACTATAGAGTACATTAATGCATATCTAAATCCCCGCCAAAATGTTGCTGCAAATTTTGCCTCTACTTGTTCATAAAATCTAGCTTGTAAAACTAAGGTTTTGTAATTTACTTGGTGCTTACATTATCGCATATGTTCACCTTATTTTGTAGAATAAAGTGATTGCTACAATAAAGTTAGATATAGTAGAGAAAAATGAGATTGCAAAAAATGCTTGCATCTTTCGAAATGATCCTAAATTATTCCCTCTGTCTCATGAACCATATCAAAATTGCTAACATGGTTTTTCTGGTTGCATATATTATAGGCGTATAGCCTTTAACTAGTTGATTCTATCTTGAAAATTGAACCTACTCTTGATATGTTAAAAATTAAATCTGTTAAACTCCTGTGGAGCAGTAAATTGTTATCAAGTTGTCATACATTATTGCATATTTACTCACTAATTGTGCTTATGAAGAAATTGATGACGAAAGCATAGAAAATTTCATAAACATCATCAGAAATACATTTTACCTTTCAAGTTAAATAGATAAACTAAATGTGGAGATTTTGCTATTGAAAACATCATTCCTGTAATCTTACGGTTCTTAGGCAAATTGTTGTTTGAGTTAACTATCTAAATATATAAATTTGGATGTCCTATTAATTGTTGTACCTTTTCATATTAATCTTATAGGAAATTTCGCATACTTGAATTGGCTTAATGAATTTCGATATAACTTCAGATGGATCCTTTTCACTCGCAAAGGTGTTTTGCTTTTGGGCCTCTGAACAGTGGAAAACACTCTTGGCAAAGGCACTTGCAATGAAGTTGGAGCAAATTTTATCAAGATAATCGGCTCCACACTCACATCAAAAGTAATTGATTTGACTTGTTTCCTTTTATGGTTTTCTTTTTCAATTATTGCAATAAAGCTCTCAAAGTTTGAACATCATTCGATCTATTGTTTTCTTCCATACGTGGGTATATAATTTGGGGTTAACTATTGACCTAGTTTCTTCACTTCATGAAAGTTACCATTAGTTAGAATTCTAACCGTTGAAGTACTGCATACTTAATTAGATGTCATTCGCATGATGATTTGTCTGTAACATCCTACTCGGGTACAGTTCACAGTACCCATCATTTGTCGATTTCTCATGAACAAGTAGAGGCAAAATAACTGCTAGAAAAGCCATAGAAGACGGCCTCCACATAACCAGTAATGCATTCAATAACTCACCGGCCGCATGCCGGCTGGCGTCGCCGTGGGAGGGAGGGCGCCCGCGCGGGGGCCGAGCCGCCGTGGGAGGGAGGCGTCGCGGGGGGCTCGAGCTGAGCCGGCGAGGCGTGCGTCGTGGGAGGAGGCGCGCGCGCGAGGTGGGGGCTCGAGCCGCCGCGGGGCGGCGCCGTGGGAAGGAGGCGCCCGCGCGGGGGCTCGAGCCGCCGGCGTGGGAGGGGAGAGGGCGCCGTGGGAGGAGGAGCGCCGCACCGCGCCGTGGGAGGAGAGAGGCGCGCGGGAGGGAGGGCGTGGGAGCTAGCTAGCTAGGGCAAAATGAGACAATGCACAACTTGTCCAAAAATTCAGATTTAAGAGTGAGGAAAATATTAATCCAATACTATCGGTTGGAAAAAAAACCGACACGAATATTTCTCTACTAATATCGGTTTTTCACAAAAAACCGACACAAATATGTAGATCTCTAATACTATCGGTTTTCAATAGAAAAACCGACACAAATATTAATTCAATACTATCGGTTTTGTAGAAAAAACCGACACTAATAGTACTATAACAGGTTTTGAAGAAAAATTGGCACAAACTAGTACTATCGGTTTACAAGAAAAAACCGAGACAAAAAGGCCTCTATTACTATCGGTTTTCATTTAAAAACCGACACAAATATGAACTTTTAAAATACTATTGGTTTTTAAGAGAAAACCGACACAAATATGTAGATCTCTAATACTATCGGTTTTCAATAAAAAAAACCGACAAATATTAGTTCAATACTATCGGTTTTGAAGAAAAAACCGACACTAATAGTACTATAACAGGTTTTGAAGAAAAATTGGCACAAACTAGTACTATCGGTTTACAAGAATAAACCGAGACAAAAAGTGCTATATTACTATCGGTTTTCATTTAAAAAATGACACAACTATGAACTTTTACAATACTATCGATTTTTAAGAGAAAACCGACACAAATATGTAGATCTCTAATACTATCGGTTTCCAATAAAAGAACCGACACAAATATTAAATAAATACTATCAGTTTTGAAGAAAAAACCGACACAAATATCAATCACTATTGGTTTTCCACACAAAGCATGATGAAGTCTGATTTCGTAGAATTCATTGATGAAAGAGTAAAAAGGCCACATCTTTTACAGATATAGTTGGAATTATTTAAAATTTTGCAGAAACATACTTTGGGATATTACAGGTCTTTTCGAAAAAGAATTTTCGAAAAAAGAGTTAGCACTAAAAACATATGCAAGAATTCACTTTGTAAGCATGATTCTAGCTAGCTTAAAGACTGCAAAAGTCAAAACTTATGCAAGTCCAGGTTTTTCCAAATTTGCCGTAAATAAACTTTGGACTAGTTAGAAGCTTTCCCAAAAAGAAAAATATGTAAACAAATTTTCTGATATGTAAACGAATGACCAACTAGTAAGTAGATTTCAAATATGTCACAATGTTCCATGAGAGATTATAACCGTACAACTTTACCCGAACAAAAGGCACGATAAAACATATGTCTTAAACACTAATGGCTTAAAGCAAATGAACATCATGATAAAATGAACAAACAATACAATAGTTCCTTTAGTTACAGTATAACCCTTCTTGATGATCTACGCGCACGTAATTTCTTCGATGTGTGTCGTCATCCCCGCTAAGATAGGCCCCATCTGCAAATGGAGGTATTTCAACGAATTGATTGTATTATTCTTCATCTACGACATTTTCGACACCAACGATCCGCCGATAGCTGTGAAGGACAACGTGCAACCTCGGATTGGCCGGATCACGCACATAGAAGACTTGATTTGCTTGCTTCGCAAGTACGAACGGGTCATCTTTATAGGCGAGTCTGCTTAGATCCACAAGAGTAAAACCTCTCTTGTCGACCTTCACTCCATGTGTTAGTCCCACCCACCTACATCGGAATAATGGAATTTGGTATATTCCGTAATCGAGCTCCCAAATTTCTTCGATCATCCCATAATACGAGTACATTGCTGTTGAGGATCCTCCTTTCGAGTGATGTACATCAGAAAGAGCATCTATGCTTACACCACTGTTTTGAACAGTACTCTTCGCATCTTGACTTTCAGTGTAAAAGGTGTACCCATTAATATCATACACCTGCCATGTCTGTACATTAAATCTAGGTCCGTCAGCCAACCATTTAACATTCTTACTAACAAAGAACTCTACCGTTTGTTTGAACCATGTAACAAATCTATCATTGTGTTCTCGCATGATGGAAAGCTCATCCATATGTGGATTCTCTTCCCGTAATATCAACTTATCTTTGCTCGATGTACCTCGCAACTTCGTGCTCTGCTTGCAAGATATCAAATGCGCTTTGCAATACATATCAAACCGTGGCCTCGTTAGTTTCGACCACACGGTTCCTTTGCCAGCAAGTCTGCCCTCATTGCGAGATACAGAAACACCGATTGCTTGTCTTTTCCCGAGATAGTCCACACAAAACTCAATAACCTCTTCACCCCATAACCTTCCACAATACTACCCTCGAGCTTGACCGATTCCTCACATAGGACTTTAATATACCCATGTACCTCTCGAACGGATACATGTAACGAAGAAAGCGGGTCCATATATCTTAATCTCTCTAACAAGGTGAACAACAAGGTGGACCATGACGTCAAGAACGACGGTGGGAAATGCATCTCAAGTCGACATAAAGTCCGCACCACCTCCTCTCGTAAGTTGTCTAGCATGTCGGGTCAATAATTTTGCAGAGATCGCATTGAAGAAGTAACACAGCTTCGTGATTGCAAACCTGACATCCTCTGGCAGAATATTTCGGATTGCGACTGGGAGCATTTGGGTCATCAAGACATGGCACTCGTGGGACTTCATGCCCAATAACTTCAAATCATCCAAGGACACAACCTTCTTAATGTTCGCGGAGTAGCCAGATGGAACTTTAATACCATGGAGACATTTGCAAAGGTCCTCTTTCTCCTTCTTGGACAGGGTGTAGCATGCAGCGGGGATATACGGACCTTTTCCATCCTCCTCTATCACTGCAAGCCTGGGCCTGATTCCCATGTAGGCCATGTCGCGACGAGCATTCACACCATCCTTTGTCTTTCCAGGTATGTTCAGCAGGATACCAACCAAATTGTCGCAGACATTCTTCTCAACGTGCATGACATCAATACAATGCCGAACATCTAACTCCTTCCAGTACGGTAAGTCCCAAAATATTGACCTCTTCTTCCAAATGGTCCTAGAACGAACAGATTTACGGCTCTTTCCATACTGAACATTGATATCCTCTACACGTGAATATACTTGCCTTCCACTCATAGGCTGTGGTGCCGAACGGACTTCCCTCTTCCCATCAAATTTGTCATCCATCTTACGGTATCGATGAATTCGAGGTAGAAACCTACGGTGACCAATATACACAGTTTTCTTGGAATTGGCACCATGGCTCTCGGTCTCCTCTTCACAAATAGGACACGCTTTTGCTCCTTTCGCATCAGAGCCCGCCAAATTACCAAGAGCGGAAATCATTTATGGTGCAAACTACCATAGCCCGTAGGGTGAAATGCTCTCTTCTGTATGCATCCCACACAATGACCCCGTCATTCCACAATTTTACCAAATCCTCGATCAATGGAGCGAGGTACACATCAATATCATTTTCCGGCTGTTTGGGTCCCGAGATTAGTAACGACATCATGATATACTTCCGCTTCATGCACAACCAAGGAGGAGGTTGTAGATACACAATGAGCCGCCACGCTCGTGACGATCGCTCATGTTACCAAATGGATTCATTCCATCGGTACTCAATCTAAATCTTATGTTCCTCATTTCGGCACCAAACTCCTCATGTTTCCAATCGATGTTTCTCCATTGAGCCGAATCAGTAGGGTGTCTCAGCTTGCCATCTTCCTTTCGAGACTCATAATGCCAACGCAACAATTTTGCTTCTCTAGGATTTGCAAACAACCTATCCAGACGGGGAATGATGGGCAAGTACCACAATACCTTGGCCGGTGCACCTTTAGTGACCTCTTCACCCTCGTTGCCCCGGCTCTTACGCTTCTTGTCGTTACGCTTCTCCTTTTGTTTGTACCGAGGCACACCGCAAACTGGACAAATGTGCAGCTCGATGTGCGTTACGGTACAAGATGCAATCATTTGGACATGCATGTATCCTTTCTATTTCCATTCCCATGGGACATAGTAGCTTCTTCGCTTCATAAATGCTTGTTGGCAACTCGTTTCTCTCCGGAAGCAGATCCGATAGAAGAACTAGAAGTGCATTGAAACTTGTATCTGTCCAACGGTGTTTTGCCTTCAGTTCGAACAACGCAAGGACCGAACCCAACTTGGTGTATTCTGCTTTGCAACCTGTGAATAGTGGTTTCGCATCGTCTTCCATCAAGCTTTTAAACTTTCCAAACTCTCTTTCTGTGTAATTACCCTCCACATCCCGCAACATTTGCTCCAAATTCTCCTCCTCAAACATATCAATCTGCAACTCATCACCCGGTTCCACTGTGTCTTCATTGCATACCGGCAGGGTACTACCTGTCTCCTTGTGATGGATCCAACACGTGTAATTCCTCACGAAGCCACGTTGAATCAGGTGGTCCTCAATTTGAGCTGAGTTGTTAAATCTTCTCAGATTGGTGCAATCAATGCAAGGACAATATATGAAGTTTACACCCCTCCTCACCATGTCCTCTTCGGCAATTTTTTTGAACTCCTTAACACCCCTCTGAAATTCAGCACTCACACGACTTTTTGCATACATCCATTCCTTACGGTTCATTTGCATTTAAACTTCACACAATAAATTAAGCACAAACTGGAGCGACAACAAGCTAGCTATTTGAAATATTGAGACATCATTTCAGTTAATATTACCTTTGCAAAATATATGACAATTTCCTGCAACATATATGAAATATGTACTCCCGATCGATACCTAGATTCTTCCCTGGTTTAGAGCTTCCAATTTCCTAGATAAGAGACATACATTTTTAACATGAACAATGATATCAAACAATCTAGTTATATAGTGCAGTAGCCTACAGATCTTTTGACTACAAGGAAACAAAACAAGGGTACCAACGATGACTCCTAATCTCTACATAGGTTTGGTCCTAATCCCATTCGAGGATATGTAGTTCCGACAAGTTCCTAAGCCGTTGTACAACTCTAGAGAAAATTTCGGCAGCATCTCTCAGCTATTCTCCATATACACGTCTCGACAACAGGTCAAGATGGGTGTGTATCTGGAGAATACCAGGGAGACGCTACCGAAATCTCTACTGCAGATTGTACAACACAGCTCGAGAACTTGCCCGGCTTACATATCCTCGAACTATCAAACGTGGACAATTCGAGGCTGCCGCTTATAAATATGCCATTTCGTTGGTATATTTATAAACAAGCATCCTCGAGCGGGAGACGAGGTTCCGCACCCTAAACTCTAGCATTCATCGGTGTGACAATATTAATTCCATATTAACATCAAAGCACTAAAAATTAAGATAATTAAATACATGTGTACATGCTTGTGAAATAAAGGGTGTGAAATCTGATAGGACATACACAATACCAGTGCAATCTAAACTTTCTTCGCGACATATCAAAATTACATAGTGCAAAATTAAAGGGGTTTGAAGGAATGCTCACATTTTGAAGAAAACCACAAATTATGCAAAATGAGGGGAAATCTCCTCAAGTTAGGGCTTCAAATTTACCCTCTTAACACCCACCCTTGAGGATTTCAAATTTTCTCACCCAAGTATTGCTTCCAACCACAGAATATGAGCTATTTTTTCTGGTAGCGACGGAGAAACCTCCTCTGGAACAATAACTGAGAAGAGTTCAGCTCGAGTGGTATAAATAACCTAACGAGGTACATCACTATCGGTTCTCATATAAAAAGCGATAGTGATGTGATCATCGCACATCACGATCGGTTCTTATAAGACAAGCGATAGTGATTATCATAGTCATCACAATCGGTTCCCACATAAGCGATAGTGATGAAGCGCACACATCACTATCGGTTCTTATTTAGAAGCGATAGTGATGTGCATCACATCACTATCGCTTAAATAAGAACCGATAGTGATACAGACGTCTTCATCACTATCGCTTTTATATAAAAACCGATAGTAATGATAATGCACATCACTATCACTTCTCGCATAAGAACCGATTGTAATGTTCCCAGTGCTACATCACTATCACTTCTAACCTGAGAATCGATAGTGATTATGATTAATGCCTCTCCTAAGTCATCTATCACAATCGTTTCTTCCTAAAAACTTAAGAACCGACACAGATGAAGCGATAGTGATGTACCATTCTGTAGTAGTGTCCGGCCGAGGATATGGATAGAACCAGGGTTTGAAGGCACTTCTTTTGGTGGTCTTTATTGCCAGCGACGTTGGCTAGAACGCCTTGCCACCGTGAGCTTGGAGGCAGCGCTAATTGAGGTATGGCAGGAGGGAAAAATTGGTGAAAATCTAATTGCAATATCAATCGGATGAGTATCCATGAGAAGATTAAAACCCGTTTTAGCGGTTAACCTTCGTCGGAAATTGGCCAGAGAGTTCCCCCCACCATGCGCCAGCCAGGAAGAAGAAGAACAGTGTGGCACTGTGCTTTCGGGTGTTCTAAGTTGAAAATGATGGAAGTGCTTAGTGAGGTCAAGGTTAGTCGGAGGTGCTTAGGTTTCGATGATTTGGAAGATCATTTACGAATTTGATCAATTCGGTTTTTCCCCTCTTCTCTGACGTTTTTGCGAAATGGCAAAAAGGAAAGGCTCGGATTAGGCAGAGCTCGGATGAGGAAGTGGCTGAGACCTGAGAGCTGTGGTTTCTCAATGCGACGATCAATCGGTATTTATAGGCTAAGGCCTAAGAGGTGGTGTAGTTGAGCTTGGCTTCGGTGTGAACTTCACCGGGAGTTTTGCAGCGGCTCTACAGCAGACGGTATGGCCGCAGCAGCGCAATTGGCAGGGAGGGCAACACCGTGGCAGCTGCATTGGCAGAAAGGGATTGGTTGGCGTCGCGAAGCAGCTTTGTGGCAGCACTTCATTGGCCAATCGCCTGTCACGGCAGAGGGGACAGCAGCGGGAAGAAATGCACTGGCAGGTGGCAGCAGAGAGGAGCTCGCTCGGCACAGAAGATAGCAGGGGCGGCAGAAGGCCAGATGAGCAACATTTTTCGAGCGTCGGTCGTGCGAAATGAGGTTGCTAAGCATGGTTCGGACAGCAGCACGCCTTGGTTGAGTTGGCGCAAATTTTCGCTTGCCGAGGCGGTGGTTTTGCTCGCTGTGCAGTGGTCGTGGCAGTCATCCAGCGCGTGAAGCCTTGTTTGTCGTGGGCCCTAGAGGTGGGCACTGGGCCGGGCTATTTTGGGCCGGCCCGAGGCACGCCGGCCCAGCACGACCCACGGTCCAGCACGACACTGTTTCAAAAGGACCGGGCCGGTCCGGTACGGTTGTCCGGGCCGTGCCGGGCCTACCAATCGAGCACGATGGGCGGCCCGGCCCGCCACGACAGTACGGGCCGTGCTCGGGCCGGCACGGCCCGAACGAGCCCGTTCGTGCCGGGGCACAGCACGCCCGACGACGGCACGTCGGCCCGTGCAACACGCAGCAGGGCCCGTGGCAACGCGGCGACAAACGGCCGAACCCGCGACAACGTGCCGAGCTTCTCACCTCCCATGCCGCATCGCGTCCGCCTCGGCAGGTGAGTAGAGGAGGGGAGCTCGAGTGCTCGACCCGTGCCGGTGGGAGAGGAGAGGGGAGGCGCTGGTGAGACGGTAGGGAGGTGAGACGGGAGCGGGGAAGACAAGGCGGAGGGGAGGTGGAAGCCGGGCGGAGGGGCGAGGAGGTGGGCCATGGGTGTGGCTGGCTCGAGGGAAGAGGGGAGAGAGAGTATGCAGGGAGCCAAGGATAATACATGTGATGGTGTAATGTACTTATGCATACGAATGTGCATGTATTGCCATTTAGTATGCACTAATCGATTGTTTATTTTTTGACTATATATATGTTAAATAACGTGCAATTGGTTGATGTCTTCCATAATCTCCTACATCAATGCCAACTAGGCTATACATTCATTGCATACCGTAGCAATTGTATCGCACACTACTACAAGTAACCGGGTCCTTTTCTCATCGCAATAGTGTAAATGGTGAGCACGACCGCACGGCACGAAGCGAGCACGAAACGCAAATGGGCCATGCCTAGGCTCACCGAAGACGAGCCGGGCCAGCCCGACGCACGACGACGGCCGTCCGCGGCACTGGCGCAGTTTAGACCCGAAGCACGATGGGCCCGTGCCGAGCCGGCCCGGCCCGGCACGACGCCCACCTCTAGTCGTGGCAGCAACGGGCAGGCCAAGTGGTGCAGAAAATGTCCATCGTGGCAATTTCCATGTCTGGACAGGATAAGGTTAAGAGCATTGAAAGAGCTGTCAAATCGCGTTTAATATTTTTTAAACTTTTTTTTTTGACTGATCTGGAGATAATCTTCATTGTAATGTAGAAAATCCAGCTGAATATATTATATGTATAAATTATTAAAATTCTGACAAGTACCACTGCACAAAATTCCTGTTTTCTTATTTTTAAGTTTCCTATACACCAAATAAAATTTATTTTATATCGAATTTCTTCTCGATAATCCTAATGATTATTGGGAATTACCGTAAAAATTTCAAGTGATGATAAGTTATATTTATTTCTATAAAATTCTGACATTGCCAATATTGCTTTTAAATTTATTCTATTTTTTATTTTATGAATGCAATAAATTTGATTATATATTTTTGAAACTTTTTTTAGAGGTTCCTTTTGATCATGATATTTTCCTGCAAACATTTCAAATAAATATATTTTATATTTAATTTATAAAAATTATGATATTAATAAGACTGTATTTAATTTAATTCTGTCTTTGATTTCTTTTCAACTTTAAATGAGTTCATACTGCTATACAATGGTACATCACTATCGCTTCATCTGGTTCGGTTCTTAAGTTTTTAGGAAAAAACGATTGTGATAGATGACTTAGGAGAGGTGTTAATAATAATCACTATCGGTTCTCAGGTTAGAAGTGATTGTGATGTAGCACTGGAAAAATAACAATCGGTTCTTATGCGAGAAGTGATAGTGATGTGCATGATCATCACTATCGATTCCCACATAAAAGGCGATAGTGATGAGCACGTACACGTCACTATCGATTCTTATTTAAGAAGCGATCATCACTATCGCTTCTTTTGTGTTCATGTGGGAACCGATTGTGATAACAACGCTCATCACTATCGCTTCTCGCATAAGAACCGACTGTGATGTGTATGATCACATCACTATCGCTTTTTATATGAGAACCGATAGTGATGTGCCTCATTAGGTTATTTATACCACTCGAGCTGAACTCTTCTCTGTTATTGTTCTAGAGGAGATTTCTCCGCCGCCACTCAAAAAAATAGCTCATATTCTGTGGTTGGAAGCAATACTTGGGTGAGAAAATTTGAAATCCTCAAGGGTGAGTATTAAGAGGGTAAAATTGAAACCCTAACTTGAGGAGATTTTCGCTCATTTTGCATAATTTATGGTTTTCTTCAAAATGTGAGTATTCCTTCAAACCCCTTTAATTTTGCACTATGTAATTTTGATATGTCGCGAACAAAGTTTAGATTGCATTGGTATTGTGTATGTCCTATCAAATTTCACACCCTTTATTTAACAAGCACACATGTATTTAATTATCTTAATTTGTAGTGCTCTGATGTTAATATGGAATTATTATTGCTATCACCTGATGAATGTTAGAGTTTAGGCTGCGGAACCTACATAAAATTATGGAATGAGGGGGTCGTGGTGTGGGATGCGTACAAAAGAGAGCATTTCACCCTACGGGCTATGGTATTTTGCACCATAAATGATTTCCCGGCTCTTGGTAATTTGGCGGGCTATAGTACAAAAGGAGCGAAAGCGTGTCCTATTTGTGAAGAGGAGACTGAGAGCCTATGTCTGTCGAATTCCAAGAAACTGTGTATATGGGTCACCGTAGGTTTCAAGCTCGAAGTCATCGATACCGTAAGATAGATGACAAATTTGATGGGAAGAGGGAAGTCCGTTCGGCCCCGCAGCCTATGAGTGGAAGGAAAGTATATTCACGTGTGGAGGATATCGAATTTCAGTACGGAAAGAGCCGTAAATCTGTTCATCCTAGGACCATTTGGAAGAAGAGATCCATATTTTGGGACTTACCGTATTGGAAGGAGTTAGATGTTCGACATTGTATTGATGTCATGCACGTTGAGAAAAATGTCTCCGACAATTTGGTTGGTATCCTACTGAACATACCTGGGAAGACCAAGGATAGTGTGAATGCTCGTCGCGATATGGCTTACATGGGAATCAGGCTCAGCCTTGTAGTGATCGAGGAGGATGGAAAAAGTCTGTACATCTCCGCTGCATGCTACACGCTATCCAAGAAAGAGAAAGAAAACCTCTACATGTGTCTCGAAGGTATTAAAGTTCCATCGGGCTACTCTGCAAACATTAAGAAACTTGTGTCCATGGATGATTTGAAGTTGTTGGGCATGAAGTCCCATGACTGCCATGTCTTGATGACCCAAATGCTCCCAGTTGCAATCAGAAATATTCTGCTAGAGGATGTCAGATTTGCAATCACGAAGCTCTGTTATTTCTTCAATGCGATCTCCTGCAAAGTTATTGACCCTAATGTGCTAGACAACTTACAGAGTGAGGTGGTGCAGACTCTATGTCAGATTGAGATGCATTTCCCAACATCGTTCTTCGACGTCATGGTCCACCTTGTTGTTCACCTTGTTAGAGAGAATAAGATATGTGGCCCCGCATTCCTACGTTACATGTATCCGTTCGAGAGGTACATGGGTATATTAAAGTCCTACGTGAGGAATCGGTCAAAGCCTGAGGGTAGTATTGTTGAAGATTATGGGACTGAAGAGGTTATTGAGTTTTGTGTGGACTATCTCGGGAAAAGACAAGCAATCGGTGTTCCGCTATCTCGCCATGAGGGCAGACTTGCTGGCAAAGGAACCGTTGGGTCGAAACTAACGAGGCCACGGTTTGTTATGTATTGCAAAGTGCATCTGACAGTCTTGCAGCACAACGCAGAAGTTGCAGGGTACATCGAGCAGCACAAGTCGATATTACGAGAAGAGAATCCACATATGAATGAGCTTTTCATCATGCGAGAACACAACGATAGATTTCTCACATGGTTCAAACAAAAGGCGGATGTCTCTGTTATTGAGACTATCAAATGGTTGGCTGGCGAACCTAGATTTAATGTACAAATATGGTAGGGGTATGATATTAATGGGTACACCTTTTACACTGAAAGTCAGGATGCTAAGAGTACTGTTCAAAACAGTGGTGCCAGTATAGATGCTTTGTCCGATGAACATCACTCGAAAGGAGGATCCTCAATGGCAATGAACTTTTGCTACGGGGTGATCGAAGAAATTTGGGAGCTCGATTACGGAATATACCAAATTCCATTGTTCCGATGTAAGTGGGTGGGACTTCCACATGGAGTGAAGGTCGACAAGAGAGGTTTTACTCTTGTGGATCTCAACAAACTAGCCTATAAAGATGACCCATTCGTACTTGCGAAGCAAGCAAATCAAGTCTTTTATGTTCGTGATCTGGCCAATCTGAGGTTGCACGTCGTCCTTTATGGCAAGCGGCGGATCGTTGGTGTCGAAAATGTCATAGATGAAGAAGAATACGACCAATTCGTTGAAATACCTCCGTTTGCGGATGGGGCTTGTCTTAGCGGCAACGACAATACACATGGAAGAAATTACATGCGTATAGATCATCAAGAAGGGTTATATTGTAAATAAAATGAGTACATCATTGTATGAGTTGCTATGTGTTTGAAATATTTGTATTGTACATAATTGTAGTTTCGTGTTTGCAAAGGTTATGTATACGTTTCAAATTTTCACAATTCTTGTCAGTGGATTGTGGTATGTAGCTACTTAATGCAAGAAAAGGAAGGCACTCTACATCGAATCACTTCCAGAAAATTTCAAAATACTTGGACTTTATTTGAGAAAGATTTGACTTTTCTACTCTTTGACCAAAAATCATGCCTACAAAGTGAATTTGGGCTTCTTTTGTCAATGCTAACTCTTTTTGCCAAAATCCTTTTTGGAAAAGATTTGTACTGTCACGAATAATTCTAACTATGTTTGCAAAAGTTATGGCCTTTTCACTCTTTGATCAGATATTTCTGCAATTTCAGACTTCACGGTTTGTTTGGAAAATAAATAGTGCACTGAACAACATTTGTGTCGGTTCTTATAGGAAAGCGATACAGAAAACTACACTATTTCTGTCAGTTTTAAAATAAAAACCGATAGAAATACATATAGTCTCTTGGATGTGCATGTATGCGGTATTAGCGTCGGTTTTTATAATGAAACCGATAGAGATATGTTCTACTCTCTCATTTGTGTCGGTTTGTAACAAAAACCGATTGAGATATCGATTCAGTTTTCGAAATAAAACCATAATAGTGCTTTGTATGATTTGTGTCGGTTCTTGAAGTGAAACCGATAGACATACATTCTACTCTCTCAGTTGTGTCGGTTTTAAAAAAACCGATTGAGATATGGATTCAGTTTTAGAAATGACACCATAATAGTGCTTTGTATTATTTGTGTCGGTTTTTGGAGTGAAACCGATAGAGATATGTTCTACTATCTCATTTGTGTCGGTTTTAGAAAAAAAACCGATTGAGATATGGATTCAGTTTTTGAAATAAAACCATAATAGTGCTTTGTATGATTTGTGTCGGTTTTTGGAGTCAAACCGATAGAGGTATGTTCTACTATCTCATTTGTGTCGGTTTTAAAAAACCGATTGAGATATCGATTCAGTTTTCGAAATAAAACTAAAATAGTGCTTTGTATGATTTGTGTCAGTTTTTGGAGAGAAATCGATAGAGATATGTCTCATTTGTGTCGGTTTTTAACAAAAACCGATTGAGATATCGACTTCAGTATTCGATGAGGATGAAAACAATGCTAGGCAGTACGCCTTGAAGAGGATGGGTGTGGCTCTGAGACACTTCAGGGTCTACATGCACAGTGAGTACATGCTGAAAGGCCGTACACCATTCAAAATGTATCCGTTCGTGACTCCAGATGTTTGAGAGGAGTTCATGAGGATCAAGAGTACGCCTGAGGAGGAGGAGCTGAGATAGAAGAACGTTGCTATCCAGAGGCAGAACATGCATGCGCACCACCTCGGTTCAGGTGGCTACAAAGGGAAGAAAGCAGAATGGGCGCGACTAGTCGAGAAGTGCGCTAACTCCGGGACAGCGATGCCTTACTCGCACATATGTGAAGAGCGGGCATGTGACTGTGTATTAGCGAGGATAAAGAAAACTGCGGACAGGCAGCTGGTAGTACCAAACCCCGCTACCGCGCAAGTCGTCTCCACCATCGTAAGACATCAAACTTAGTACATTGCAGTCGACCATTCCTGTTGTATTTTAGATCTAATTCGTCCTCGCTTCTTGCAGGAGGAGGTAAGCCAGAGGAAAGAGCAGGGGAACTTTCTTAGCGAAGAGTCAAATGACATCCTGTCCTCTGTGATCGGGAAGCCCGACCATAAGGGTCGGGTGCTTGCCGCAGGGGCGGGGCATACAAAGAAATCCTATTTCCACGATGATGCTGGGAGTATGAGATCAAGATCATGGGAGGCACGCGCGGAGCGCCTCAAGGACATGCTCAGGGAGCAGCCGAGGGAGAGATCAAGGAGGAGATGAGGGGAGAGATGATGGCACGTGAGGAGGAGATGAGGGGGGAGATGATGGCACGTGAGGAGCGCATGAGGGCCGAGGTGATGGCGATAATCTCCTAGAGTAGCCAGATGCCCCCACCTATTGTAGAGAAACCTATGCACCGATCAAGTAGCTGCGGTTCCAAAAATGATAAGTCCGGTCCTCAGCTGAAGGTAATAATTAATTTTGCTTAACTTAAAGGTGCGAGGGTAACTTCATATGTTTTCTCTCAAGTTGCGCACTTTTTGCAAGCGCCTACCAAGTGCCAGCTCACCCTGACGGAAGACGGATTTCTGTTGAGGCTGCACGCGGGGTTGCATTTCCATGCAAGGAGACCGACACGGTACATGGTTAGCCTTTGAGGAAAGGCTACATGAGGGTCCAGGTGGACTGCGTCCACGAAGCCTTCTTATCACATGTGCTCGAGTTCCCCCCAACGAAGACATCACCACTCTCGGGCAAGCGCTGATGTCATTCATCAAGTGGCCCACGACAGGCATCGTACTAGTCAAGGTAAAAAACCTCGCATGTTCTGTACTATTCCAGTAGTATTGCAACAAGTTACTTAATTATGCGCGTGCTTCGTAGGTTCCTACCGTACCTACGCCTGCTCCCAAGACTGTGACAAGTCCTGCACAGAGTACAGAGCTGGTGCATAAAAGGACTAGTACGACATTCACAGAACCACTGGAGGCCTCTGCTAAAAAGGCAAGGCTCACAAAGGCCACAGCGCCCCCTCAAGTACATGAAAAGCCCATTGCCCCGGCCTCGGAGACTCCTTCGGCCCAGAAAGGAGAGCCGGCACAGGCCACAGAAAAGCCTTATGATTTTAAGGCCTACGTACATGGAAAGCCCCTTCTGCCTTCCAGCAAATTGAATGCTCTAGGCATATGGACTCGACAGCTCTATGGATGGTACATTGACAAAGTGAAAGAGAGCGAGCAGCGTGTCGACTTCAATGTTAGATACAGAAAGGGACATTTCCACTACGAGGAGGATGGGACATTCCCAGTCAGTTTTGAGGATATGTTCCGTCTGTACCAACTGATAGACATCGATATTTCCACTGTACGATCCTAGACGCTGTGAGTATCGCACCATGTTGCACGACCTTATGACTTCCATAGGATTTTGCATTACGCTTTTTAACATTCAATATGAGTTTCAGGGCAATGAGGCAGCGAGTCGTGACGAATCGACAACTAGTTGGGTTCGTCGACCCTGAGCTTATGTCTGCGACGATGGCTAGGCTTCAACTGGAATGGGTTGCCTCCTACATCAAGAGGGCATTGCAAGCTGAGTCGAAGAAAGACTTCATTCTACTCCCGTACCACGAGGAGTAAGTACTACTTCACCGTTCAATTACTTCTACGCACTGAAACCGTATGTGAACTTATTTTCTTCGCTGCATACCATTTAATAAGCAACCATTGGGTTCTACTCGTGCTCCTTTCGAGTGACAACAAAGTTTACACTTTTAATTCGGTTGATAAGAGACCGATGGCCTACGCAATCAAGCCTCCTTTGGAGCAGTAAGTGCACCACTCTTATCTAACATTTTATGTATTTAACTACATTTATTATTTTTTTACTCAGTGGCATCTCTCCAATGTATATAGGGGTTTCAAGGAATACGTCGAAGCAGGAGGGACACACGACGACAAAAAGGGCTCCAAGCTGGAGTATGTCCGCTTCAAGGTACAAGTGGCTATCATATATAAGATTTAGATTTTCTGACATATTTTCTTTGTCTCTTAATTTATTTTTCTTTCTTCACAGTGTCATCAACAGGGCAGCGACAACCGTTATGGTTTGTATGTCATGCAACACATGGTGATCTTGATTGCCAGCTCAGACCGTTTCCCTAAGGTAGTACATGCATTATTATACATTTAGTCTTTCACATAGAAATTTAAAAACTTAAATTAGTGCACTCATTTCTATTTTGCAGTATACCAATATCCCCCAGAAGAGTGTAGACAGCACTGCACTCAACAAGATACGAGACCACTTATGCTAGTGGTACTGGATAGAATGTTTGTCGGAGGACGGACGGTTTAGAGATCCCGAAAGCTCCTACTAGACCATATGTGAACAATATTACATATCTGAATGCGATTGCATGTGTACTTATGGTTAAGCATGTTTGCGTTCTATTTTGTTAACGAATGTGATATGTGTTTGTTGTAACAAAGTGTTCATGTTCTTTGAATGTGATATGTTGTCTGTAATTTCTGTGTGAATGTGATATGTGCATATTGTGTGAAATATGTGCTGATTGGAGGGTGAATTGGAAAATAGCACACCACACCCCTTCATCTCTATCAGTTCTCACAAGAAAATGATAGAGATGTGGCGGTCATCTCTATCGGTTCTTTATAAGAAGCGATATAGATGAGGGTATTCATCTCTATCGGTTCTTTATAAGAAGCGATAGAAGTGGAATATATGAAACCAGGTATCTTCATGCTTGGGCCAGCATCGCCTGAAGAGAAGACAAGCCCAAGTAGAAGGCCCAAAGGATAAGCCCCGCACCAAACTGCCATATGGAAAGGGGGCACATCCTATAGACAGTTGTATGAATATTTAGATATAAAAGATACGGCTGTAATTCGAGTCGTTGATAGGATAGATAAAGATGTAAACTCTATCCTGTAACCGACTAGAATCTAGTAACGATCGAATCTCCTAACCGATCAGGTCTCGTAAGCCGCCTCACCCCGCTATATAAAGGAGAGGGCGGGCAACAACATAGACATCAAGCAATCGAGCTATCAAGCCATAGCATATAATCCCAGCACACAGGATTAGGGTATTATCTCCTCCGTGAGAGTCTGAACTTGTCTAAACCCTTGTCTTGTGTGACCTTCGAGTTTGAGATCTGGCGGGAGCTTATGCACTGGTCCAAAACGATTCAATCGGTGGAAATCGAGCCAACCCATCTCGGGTATGCGCTCGACTCATCCAAATGAACGATCGGCATCATGAGGAATCGCTGCGACCTTCGTGGCGTCTTCGTGATAGAGGAGCAGAGGACCGATCTCCAACGCCAACAAGAAGATCAAGAGGCCGCGGAGGAAGATCGTCTTTGTAAGGGTAAGGAGGTGCAGACGCGGTCGCTTCGATCGCGCGGCCGCCATGTCCGCGAGGACATCCTGCAGTCCAGGTTGGGAGACCAAGCTGTCTTCCATACACCGTTGCAGAACGTCATCGCCTCCAAGGCGCTTCTTGACACTGCTGGATCCAATGATTGAGTCGACGGCCCGGCGGCCCGATCGTGGCGGATCAAGGCCATGGTGGCGGCGGCGATTGGCGAGAATCATGAGAAGCCGTAGGGAAGCGCACCACGCTCCCATGCGGCCACTCGTGTCGCTAGCGATCGGTGCAACGATCGGAACTTCGAGCAATCGGCGCCTCACACTACCAGTCAGAGACGCTCACGAATTCTCAACTGCGACCTCCGCCAAGACATCACCGCCAGACGACAAGAGCGGGACGAGGAAGAACGACGTGGGCGCCGCGATGACTTCGAGCGTTTCGGCACCGGCCACGATCGGCGAAGTGATCGAAGGTACGACGACTACGACGACCACAGAGACCGTCATCGCTAGGGATGGAATAACGACGATCGCCGAGTCATGGACTCGCCACGCCGAACTCCACCCCGTCACGTTGAAGACAATCGCCGAGCCAGAGGCTCACCACGCCGATCTCCCCCTCATCATGATAAGAGATCCATCGACGGGATCCGAGTGTTCACTCCTCGGCTACGCCGAGTGGTATGGCCCGAAGGATTAAATCCCAAGGGCATCGTTAAGTTTGATGGGGAGCGAGATCCGGAAGCTTGGCTGCAGGTCTATGCCCTGGCGATCAAAGCGGCCGGGGGCAATCAGAATGTCATGGCGAATTATCTACCGGTCAATCTCACCCCCTCGACTCAAGCATGGCTCACGGGACTCCCTACAAATTCGGTGGACTCCTGGAGTGATATTTGCGATCAATTCATCGCAAACTTTCAGGGAACCTACGAGAGACCTGGCACCCCGTGGGATCTATACCAACTTCACCAGAAGAAGGACGAGACGCTGAGAGATTTCATCTAGTGTTTCATGCAGAAGAAGAACACCATCGGGGCGTATCGTATTTGTGGTGGTGGTCGCCTTCGAGAAAGGGTAAGTGATTCGACTGATCAAGAAAATGTCGAAACCCCGGCCTCCGTGAAGGAGATGTTTGCGTTGGTGACCGCTCGCCACGACCTCAGGCATACTGGCGAGCGCCAAGAAGACCGCCCGCAACAAAGAGTAAAGGTGACAAAGCCGAGTCCTCCAAGCACAAGGACAAGAAGCGGAAGGCGAGGAGCTAGTTGCGGTAACGAGCATGGCGGCCCGAGCCATGCGGAGGAGGCGCCGATTATAATTCTATTATAGAAGCGATCTGTCCCTTCCACCCCAAGAGCATACGCCGCCAAGGGCGCTTCACCACAGGCGTTTTTGCGCGAAAGCAACAAGCAGCCGGCCCCAGCGAAGGATGAGGCGGCCAAAAGGAAGGACCATCCAGACGAGGATGACTACCAAGAGCCCAAGCAAGAGCTGAACTACATCTACGGAGGCTCCACTGGATATGAGTCCAAGCGGAAGCAAAAGCTCACCGCTCGGGAGATCAATGAAGTGGAACCAGCGACCCCCCAGTACCTCAAGTGGTCTGAAGTCCCGATCACCTTCCATCGCTCAGATCACCCCAACCGAGTTCTACATCCAGGTAAGTACCCTCTAGTGCTCGACCTTGTCATTCGCAGTGTAAAGCTCAAGAAGGTATTGATCGATGGAGGGAGTGGACTCAACGTCTTATTCGCCAAGACCTTCGATGATATGAACATCCCCCGCTCCGAGCTAAGGCCGAGCACTCAGCCGTTCCACGGGGTGATCCCTGGGGCGTCTTCGTTTCCACTCGGGCAGATTTCTCTGCCCGTTACCTTCGGTACCAAAGACAACTACCAGACCGAGTATGTAAGTTTCGAAGTGGTCGATTTCGAGACAGCGTACCACGCTATCTTGGGAAGGCCCGATCTAGCTAGATTCATGGCCGTCCCGCACTACACCTACTTGATGATGAAGATGCTGGGACCCAGAAGCGTCATCACGGTTCACAGCGACATCAAGCGATCTCTGGAATGCGATCGAGAAAATTGCGAACTTGTGCGACGCGCAAGCGCACCACCGGTGAAGAGTGTCGGCGAAGCTACCACGTTGCAGGAAGAAGGCGGCGTCCCGTCCAAAAAGCAGGCCACGTCAGGGATGAAGCCTGGCGAAGAAACCAAGAGGATCATTCTCGACCCATTCGACTCGTCAAAAACGACTCTGATCGGGTTAGGGGTCGAGGATAAATAGGAAGGCGCGCTCGTCACCTTCCTCCAGGCTAACAGGGACATCTTCGCCTGCAAACCATCCGACATGCCGGGTGTCCCTAGGGAGGTGATCGAGCATTCTCTACACGTCGACAAAAAGGCAAAGCCAATCAAGCAAAGGCTTCGGCGGTTCGCTCCAGATCACCGGAATGCCATCAAGCAGGAGATCACCAAGCTTTTCGCTGCAGGTTTTATAAAGGAAGTGTATCATCCAGATTGGTTGGCAAACCCTGTATTAGTTCAAAAGAATAATAAAACTTGGCGCATGTGCGTTGATTATACTGATCTTAACAAGGCATGTCCGAAGGATCCATTTGGGCTATCTCGAATTGATCAGGTGGTTGACTCGACCGCCGGGTGTGAAATTCTAAGTTTTTTCGATGCTTACTCAGGGTACCATCAGATTCGCCTAAAGGCGGAAGATCATATCAAAACTTCATTCATCACGCCTTTTGGAGCCTTTTACTATACCACAATGGCGTTTGGGTTGAAAAATATTGGTGCTACGTATCAGCACGCAATACAGCGGTGTTTTCACGCCCAGCTTGGATGCAATCTGAAGGCATACATGGACGATGTCGTGGTGAAGACTTGGGAAAAGAAGGACCACAGTGCCGGTCTACAGTGCCCGTGGGAGTATTCGTTGAAGAAATTTATAAGCCCACGATTAGCGCTCGGTCAAGCGGGGCCTTGTGGAGAGAAACGTTGAAGCTGAAGTTCTAGTCATTACCCCTGATTGGACAGCTCCATATCTGGACTATTTGACGAAGGACGAATTACCCAAAGACCGCGTACAAGCCGAACGAATAATGCACCGAAACAAGAGCTATGTAGGATCAGGGAAGAACTCTATCGCAAGAGCTCCTCTGGCGTACTACGACGATGCATATCAGAACACGAAAGAAGAGATCTCCTCAAGGAAATCCACTCGGGAGTCAGCGGGAACCACTCGGCGTCATCAACCCTAGTTGGTAAGGCTTATCGTCAAGGATTTTTCTAGCCGACTGCTGTCACTGATGCAGAAGACATCGTTCGGACATGCGAAGGATGCCAGTTCTTTGCGCGACATATGAACAAACCGGCACAAGAGCTACAAACTATCCCAATCACCTACCCGTTTGCGGTCTGGGAGCTGGACATGGTGGGACCTTTGAAGAAGGCCCAAGGTGGCTACACTCACCTCTTCATGGCTGTCGACAAATTCACCAAATGGATTGAGGCCAAGCCAGTTGCCACAATCACAGCTGCAAAGGCCAAAGAATTCTTCCATGAAATCGTGGTTAGATTCGGCGTACCAAACCGAATCATCACGGATAATGGCACCCAATTCAGAGGCGGCATATTTCAAGACTGGTGCGGCGAACTCAGCATAAAGATCTGCTTCGCATCAGTAGCACACCCCCGAAGTAATGGACAGGTTGAGCGAACCAATGGCATGGTTTTACAAGGCCTAAAGGCAAGAATTTTCGATCGTCTCAAACCATACGCCACTCGGTGGGTCAAAGAATTACCTTCGGTACTCTGGGGGCTACGAACCACCCCTAGCTGAGCAACCGGACAGTCACCTTTCTTCCTGGTGTATGGATCAGAGGCGGTCCTCCCCACCAAGTTAGAATTCGAATCCCCACGGGTTCGGAGCTATGAAGAAGTCGCTTCGGAAGAGAGCCCACAAGAAGACCTCGACCGACTGGAGGAAGCCAGGGACATCGCAACAATCCAGTCGGTAAAATATCTTCAGGGCTTACGTCGCTATCACGAACGCAATGTAAGGAGCCGCGCATTCTCTAAAGGAGATCTGGTCCTTAGAAAGAATCAGAAGTGCGCTCTCCCCAAGCTGGGAAGGCCCTTACGTCATCAATGAGGTGATACGCCCTGGAGCTTATAAGCTCAAGCGTGAAGACGGCACGGCAGTCAACAACACTTGGAACATAGAACAGCTACGTCGTTTTTTCACCTGAACTTTGTAATTTAATTGTTTCTTTGTGAATAAATGTTCGCTCTTAAAGTTATTTTCATTCAAATTTCTCATAATTTATGCGTCCGAGTGCTTCGCTCCTACGATGTTAAGACTCTGAGGCATGCGTCATGAACCACGCCTCGAGCACGGGAAATTTGGACTAGTCGGATAACGATATGTCGAAACCACTCGGACAAAGCGGCATACTTGAAAGACAAGATGCATGAACAAAGAAAATTTTCATATATCTCGTTTCTGACTCGAGTTTCTACAATGGCCATAGAGGCATCCTTGACTTCCTCGAGCTCGGCGGCCCGATCTTCATCTACATTGCGGCGTAGCCTTCCTTATGACTTCAAGATCCACTCGGGGATAGGCGACTTGGTGATTGCTAAAGCTTGGCTAGCACCATTGGTTGTCTCCTTCAAGAGTTTCTTGGCGCCTCGAGAACTTCCTCCGGTTGAGAGATGACGACCCTGTGAGTGGGCTCTCACCTCGGGATGAAGCGAACTCAGCAATGACTCGAAGGCTTCATGAAGCATGGCGCAAGGCGTCTCAAGGGCCCGACTTTTCGTTAAAAGCGGCGTATTGCGCGCGTTTTGAGCTTATAATCGCTAGGCGGAGTATTAAGAAGTACCAAGAAAGCAATGAAGACATGGGAGGTCAAGGCGCCAACCGTACCTTCTAGCTCCTTCTCACGAAGTTTTAAAGCGCCTGAGCTTTACATTAGCGAGTCGAGCTAACATGAAGATAAGAAGATCAAAAAGCAGACGATTAAATGAAAGCATGAGATGGTCAGGAAATATCTACGCGAAGGGCCGAAGCGACATCTATCTTCTCTTGCGAAGGGTCTCCCTTCGGCCGCGGCGCTGGACCTCGGCCAGAAGAGCTCGCGGCTCGCGCATGTCGAGCCTTGATCTGCTCCAGTTCGGCCAGATATTCCTGGCGCGTCCGGACCTTCGGAAGCATCTTCTAGAAGTACTCGGACTTCTTCTCGGAGCGTTCCCCTAATTTCTGTAATCACCACAGGGAAAGGTGACTACGAGCTGACCGACATAAGCAAGAAGGCGGCGAGAATAGAAAATTTTACCGGGCTGGCGGGCACAAGCGATGGCATGGTGTAAAGTCATTCCTCTCCCTCTCCTCCTCCGAGTCGTCCAGGAGCTTCAAGCCGTCCTCCTCATCAACCCACGTAGCTCGCATTATGAGCCGGGGGCGAGCAGGAGTCAGCGGAACCCGAGAGATCTCCTCAACCTTGGGGGACGGACGGGGGATGGGCTCCGGAGCAGCAGAGCCCGATGCTGAAGCACGAGGCATCGGCGAAGGCGGCCGAGGCTCGGGGGGAGCTCCTGTGTCCCCAGGCGAAGTCCCCTCAACCGGGACTTGAACCTCCGCGGGCCCAGCACTACTACACAAATATACATCACAATCGGTTCTTTTTCGTCATCACAGTCGGTTCTGGTGGTGACACAAAGTCATGAGACAGAGATGAGGCGGGCATTATTACAGTCGGTTCTTGCCCGATAGAGATGATATGGTCATCTCTATCGGTTCTTTAAAAGAAGCGATAGAGATGATGGTATTATCTCTATCGGTTCTTTGAAAGAAGCGATAGAGATGACCATATCATCTCTATCGCTTCTTTCAAAGAACCGATAGAGATAATACCATCATCTCTATCGCTTCTTTTAAAGAACCGATAGAGATGACCATATCATCTCTATCGCTTCTTTCAAAGAACCGATAGAGATAATACCATCATCTCTATCGCTTCTTTCAAAGAACCGATAGAGATGACTTCATAATCTCTATCGCTTCTTAAAAGAACCGATAGAGATAATATACTCATCTCTATCACTTCTTTGAAAGAACCGATAGAGATGAATATCCTCATCTCTATCACTTCTTGTAAAGAACCGATAGAGATGAGTTCATTATCCTATCGCTTCTTTCAAAGAACCGATAGAGATGACCGTCACATCTCTATCATTTTCTTGTGAGAAAGCGAGAGATGAAGGGTGGTGTGCTATCACATTCTAATCGGCACATATTGCACACAATATGCACATATCACATTCACACGAAATTACAGACAACATATCACATTCAACGAACATGAACACCTTGTTTCAACAAACACATATCACATTCGTTAACAAAATAGAAGCGTAAACATGCTTAACCATAAGTACACATGCAATCGCATTCGGATATGTAATATTTGTTCACATCTGGTCTAGTAGGAGCTTTTGGGATCTCTAAACCGTCAGTCCTCAGACAAGCATTCTATCGATTACCAGGCATAAGTGGTCTCGTATCTTGTTGAGTGCAAGGTCTTGTCTACACTCTTACGGGGATAACGGTACTCTGCAAGATAGAAAGCGAGTGCTCTAATTTGAGTTTTCAAATTTCCATGTGAAAGACTAATTGTATAAGCATGTACTACCTTAGGGAAGCAGTGCGAGCCGACAATCAAGATCACCATGTGTTGCATGACATACAAACCACAGTGGTCGTCGCTGCCACATTGATGACTTTGTGAAGAAAGAAAAATAAATTAAGAGACAAAGAAAATATGTGGAAAATCTAAATCTTATATATGATAGCAACTTGTACCTTGAAGCGGACATACTCGACTTGGAGCCCTTTTTGTCGTCGTGTGTCCCTCCGCTTGACGTATTCCTTGAAACCCCTATATACATTGGAAAGATGTCGTTGAGTAAAAAATAATGAATGTAGTTAAATCGAGAAAATGTTAGATAAGAGTGGTGCACTTCTTGCTCCAAAGGAGGCTTGATCGCGTAGGCCATCGGTCTCTTATCAACCGAATTAAAGTGTACACTTTGTTGTCTCTCGGAAGAACACGAGTAGAACCCAATGGTTGCTTATTAAATGGTATGCGTGAAGAAAATAAGTTCACATACGGTTTGGTGTGTAGAAGTAATTGAGCAGTGAAGTAGTACTTACTCCTCGTGAGTGCGGGAATAGAATGAAGTCCTCTTGATGTAGCCGGCAACCCATTCGGTTGAAGCCTAGCCATCGTCGCGGACACAAGCTCGAGTCGAGCGAACCCAACTAGTTGTCGATTCGTCACGACCATTGCCTCATCATACAACTCGCATTGAATGTTAAAAAGCGTAATGCAAAATCCTATGGAAGTCATAAGGTCGTGCAACGTGGTGCGATACTCACAGCGTCCAGGATCGTACAGTAGAAATATCGATGGCTACCAGTTGGTACAGACGGAACAGATCCTCAAAACTAACTGGGAATGTCCCATCCTCCTCGCGGTGGAAATGTCCCTTTCTGTATCTAACATTGAAGTCGACACGCTCGCTATCTTTCGCTTTGTCAAAGTACCATCCATGGGTATCGAGTCCATATGCCTAGGCGTTCAATTTCTTTGGGGCGAAGGGCTTTCCATGTCGTAGGCCTTAAAATCATAAGGCTTCACGTAGTGCTGTGCGGCTCTCCTTTACGGGCGAAGGAGTCTCGAGGCAAGGCGATGGGCTTTTCATGTACTGAGGGGCTGTGGCCTTTGTGAGCCTAGCCTTTTAGCGAGAGGCCTCGGTGGTTACGTGGTTGTCGTGCTAGTCCTTTTATACACCACTCTGTACTTTGTGTAGGGCTCGTCACGATCGTGGGAGCGGCGCAGTGCGGTAGGAACCTACAAAGCAGCGCATAATTAAGTAACTTGTTGCAATACTCTTTGGAATGGTACGAGAAGGCGTGAGGATGTTTACCTTGACCGATCGACGCCATTCGTGGGCCACTTGATGAGCGACATCGTGCTGGCGAGAGTGGTGATGTCTTCGTTAGGGGAACTTCGAGCACATGTGATAAGAAGGCCGTGGGCGTAGTCCACGGACCCTCATGTAGCCCTTCCCCAAAGGTGACCATGCCGTGTCGGTCTCCTTGCATGGAAATGCAACACCGCGTGCAGCCTCAACGGAAATCCGTCTTCCGTCAGGGTGAGCTGGCACTTGGTAGGCGCCTGCAAAAAGTGCGCAACTTGAGAGAAAACATATGAAGAGTTACCCTCGCACCATTAAGTAAGGCAAAATTAATTATTACCTTCAGCTGGGGACCGGACTTATCATTTTTGGAACCGCGGCTACTTGGTGAGAACACGAGGTTTCTCTCTGATGGCGGGGCATCGGCTCGACTGCGGGAGATCATCGCCATCATCTCGGCCCTTAGGCGCTTCTCACGTGCCATCATCTCCACCCTCATCTCCTCCTCACGTGCCATCATCTGCACCCTCATCTCCTCCCTCATCTCCTCCGAGATCTCCTCCCTCAGCTGCTCCCTAAGCGTGTCCTTCAGGCGCTCGCACGTGCCTCCCATGTTCTTGATCTGGTACTCGGCGGCATCTTGGAAGTAGGACTTCTTCGTATGCCCCGACCCTGCGGCAAGCACCCGGCCCTTATGGTCGAGCTTCCCGATCGCAGTGGATAGGATGTCATTTGACCCTTGGCTAAGAAAGGTTCCCTGCTCTTTCCTCTGGCTTACCTCTTCTGCAATAGCGAGTGCAATTAGATCGAAATCTGATAGGAATGGTCTCTTGCAATGTAGTAAGTTTGATATCTTACGATGGCGGAGGCGACTTGCGTGATAGTGGGGTTTGGTACTACCACTGCCGTCCGCGGTTTTCTTTGTCCTCGCTAATACCGATCACGTGCCGCTCCTCACATATGTGCGAGTAAGGCATCGCCGTCCGGAGTTGGCGCACTCCTCGGCTAGTCGTGCCCATTCGCTTTCTTCCTTCGTAGCCACGAACCGAGGTGGTGCGCGTGCGTGTTCGACCTTTGGGTAGCAGCGTTCCTCTGTCTCGGCTAAATGCGCCTCGGGCGTACTCTTGATCCTCGTGAACTCCTCCCAAACATCGTTAGTCACGAGCGGATACCTCTCGAATGGTGCACGGCCTTCAAAGACGTACTCACTTGTGCATGTAGACCACGAAGTGCCTCGAGCCACACCCATCCTCTTCAAGGCGTACCGCTTTGGCATTGTTTTCATCCTCCTCTTCTATAATCCATTTTCCCTTAACCTCGTCCCACACCGGTTCTTACGCTCGACACGACCTCCTTTCTCCAATCCTTAACCGTTATGGGAACTCTCTCCCTCACGGTTGCCGAGGAATGGCGGTATCGCCCCTTATACTTGGGAGGACCGTGCAAGCGCCGTCGCATTGAAGTGGAGAATTTGCGGTGTTCTCCCTGTGGCCCCTTTGCTCGGTCCTCGGGCCTTCCTCACCTTACTCGGCCCCTCGACATTTGGAACTTGGCTCCGCTCGACACTTGGAAGTTGGCTTGGCCCCTCAGGAGCACCTTCTACTCTTTCTGGCGATGAGCCGATGCTCTCTAATTGCGACATTTTGAGTTTTCTTATCTAACATGGACATATATTTCACATGAGAGAAAGCAATTCGTAGCTATTATGTGAACTTCACAATAAATCATCTAAAATAACAGATCAATGGATAATTCATAGCATGTCATTGTTCTAGCATATTGCACTAGAGTAACAGATGAATGAATGATCTTCAAGACAAGTGCGTATGTAGACCAACTAAATACGTGCAGACGATAACTCCTAATCTCTAAATAGGTTTGGTCTAATCCCATTCGAGATATGTGGTTGGGCAAGTTCCTAAGCCGTTGTACAACTCGGAGAAAATTTGTGACATCTCCCATTGTTCTCCGGATACACGTCTCGACAACAGGTCAAGAGGGTGTGTATCCGAGAGAACACCGGGGAGACGCTACGAAATCTACTCGTGAGTTGTACAACGACTTCAGAACTTGCCCAAACCACATATCCTCAGCTATCAAAATCGTGGACAATTCGAGGCGCTTGCTTATAAATATGTCATTCAGACATATTTATAAATAAGCACTCTCGAGCAGGAGACATAGGTTACATAACCTAAACTCTTAACAAATCTTTGAGTACAAAAGCACATATGAGAAAGTAATGAAAAAACATCGTAACATACATGGAAGCAGGATGAAGGAACATGTATATCATGAATAATTGAATATAGAGGCAACCCTTCAATTGAATATATAATGGAAACAGGATGAGGAGATTTCTATGTGATAAATAGATAAATCTATATATAAATCTTGTCTTGCCAAGTTGTTGTGTTTACATGGGAAGCATCAACATAGATAACCCTAATGTGAGCAGAGGCGACAATGGTTCATTTACTTGTTGATATTTAAAACTATGCACAAAAGGGTAGCATTGAATAAAGGAGAAAATCTGTACCTAAAAGGTGTAGATGGGTCTTTCCCTTGCAGTTCCAATAAAAGAAGCACACCAAAGGGCCTTCGGGGCTTCCTAATTGATGAAAAATAAAAGAAGCAACGATTTAGAGAACGTATAAAAGAATTATGTTGATCCATCCTTTTTTTTGTAATAGGTAACATTTACTACAATAGTTGTGTATGATGACCATCTGAATTATTTATTTTCTTTTTCAGGACCTGCTGTAGCACAATATTGTGCGGCACACTTTCATCTTGAAGTTCTCAATGATCCGAGTTTTAGTAATAATCGCCTAATGCGATGGGAAGAGCATTTTTCAGGTTATTTTCTCGCTAATTAATTGATGCACTCTATATTTTTGTCCATAGTTACACTGTTGCACATCCAAATATGAAATATATAATTGATGTTCCCACTTAATTGTTGCGAGAATGGATGAGTTCTTGAGAGAGCAGAGCACGAGAGGAATTAGCGAGTGTAGTGGTAAGGACTATAACGAACAACGACAAGGCTTCTATCCTCGATTGTTTTTGTGTGAAGGTAATATCTCAATTATTTGTATGTAGAAAAATGTAAGATTCGAAAATCTATTATTTACTTAAGCTTGGATTTTGTTTCGAGACCATCATATCATGGGCCAATAGATGAAGGATGTACGCATGTGTGGCTCTCATTAGAGCAACGGATCATTGTTGGAAATCTTTGGTGATTCTCGTTGTGTACTCTCAAGGAATGGTCGGTGCGGTGGCTTTCTTGTCAAGTGTCTGCCCTGGTACATAAACAGCATGCTATCTTGTCATAATAGATGCATTCTAATGGTGCCTTAATTTATTTAAATTGTATTCAAAGGCAATTGATTTATCCACCGATTTAGACAACCAACGACAATTTTCAAAATTCGTGATCAGACTCCAAATGCTAGCACAACATTACCATCACAGAAGCAAAACCTGGGGATCAAATCAACAAAGAGAAAGCTATCTTCACTGAGCAGCGTCAAATCGAAAGAAAGCGGCGTCGTTGCGAGAAACAAATCTGGCGCCGTGGCGCGTCGGAAGCGCAAAGGGGGGGAGGAGGAGCGCGCGGGGAAGGGCGGCGGGGGTGGGGGGCGGGTGGGGAGGAGCGCGGGGCAAAGGCGTCGTGGCGTGGGCGGGAAAGGCGCGAGAACAAGTGGAGGCGCGCCGGACTTATAATTTTTGCCAAATGTTGAAGTGCAGCCCTAATGAATCACGTGGTCCTCATTTCTCTATCGATTTTCTTGTAAAACCGACACAAATAAAAAGTAATATCTCTATCGGTTTTTATAAAACCGACACAAAAACAAAAGATTATTACGGAATAATCATCACTATCGGTTTTGTTTGAAAACCGACACAAATAAAGAGATTCACATCATATCGGTTTTTTGAGAAAACCGACACAAATATAAAAGGTACATCTATACGGTTTTTTGAAAACCGACACTAATAGAAAAGGCCCATCTCAATCGGTTTTATTGAAAACCGACACAAATAGTTTCTCTATCGGTTTTTAGAAAACCGACACAACAAACAAAAGATCACTCTGGTTTTCTCAGAATAATCATCACTATCAGTTTTGTTTCAGAAAACCGACACAAATAAAAAATGCACATCTCTATCGGTTTTTGAGAAAACCGACACAAAAACTGGAACATCTCTATCGGGTTTTTCACAAAACCGACACAAAAAGAAAAGATCACGAATAATCATCACTATCGGTTTTGTTTGAGAAAATCGACACAAATAAAACATGCACATCATATCGGTTTTTTTGAAAAACACACAAATATAAAAGGACATCTCTATCTGCTTTTTGAAAACCGACACAAAAACAAAAGATCACTACGGTTTCTCGAATAATCATCACTATCGATTTTGTTTGAAAACCGACACAAATAAAAAAGGTACATCATGCAGGGTTTTTCGAAAAACCGACACTAATAGAAAAGGCCCATCTCAATCGGTTTTATTGAAAACCGACACAAATAGTATCTCTATCGGTTTTCTCGTAAAACCGACACAACAAACAAAAGATCACTCTAGTTTTCTCAGAATAATCATCACTATCGGTTTTGTTTCAGAAAACCGACACAAAGAAAAAATGCATATCTGTATCGGTTTTTTTCAGAAAACCGACACAAAAAAACCTGCTATATCTCTATCGGTTTTTTCGAAAAACCGACACAAAAAACCTGGTACATATCTATCGGTTTTTAGAATAAAACCGACACAAATAATTCTATATCTCTATCGGTTTTAGAATAAAACCGACATAAAAAAAACATGCATATCTCTATCGGTTTTGTTCACAAAAGCGATACAAATAAACGTTATATCTCTATCGGTATTCTAATAAAACCGACACAAATGTTGTTCAATGCACTATTTGTTTTCGGAGAAACCATGAATTACGAACTTGCGAAATATCGATCAAAGAGTGAAAAGGCCATGACTTTTGCAAACATAGTTGGAATTTTTTGAAATTTTGCAGGAACAGACTTTGTGATACTACAAATCTTTTGCAAAAAGTATTCTGGCAAAAAGAGTCAGCATTGAAAAAAGAAGGCCAAAGTCACTTTGTAGGCATGATTTTTGTTCAAAGAGTCTCAAAGTCAAATCTTTCTGAAATGAAGTCCAAGTATTTTGAAAATTGCGAGAAAGGATTTGATGTAGAGCTTCTTTTTCTTGCTTCAAGTAGATGATACATACCACAATCCATTGAAAATTTTTTGCAAAAGTTTCATACGTACACGTAACCTTTGCAAACACGAAACTACTGATTATGTACAATACAAACATTTCAAACACATAGCAACCGATACAATGATGTACTCCTTTTATTTGCAATACAACCCTTCACGATGATCTACACGCATGTAATTTCTTCCATGTGTGTCATCGTCGCATCACTAAAACAGCCCCATCCACAAGCGGAGGAATTTCATCAAATTGGTCGTATTCTTCTTCATCTATGACATTTTCGACTCCAACGATCCGCGCTTGCCATGAAGGATGACGTGCAACCTCGGATTGGCGGATCACGCATATAGAAGACCTGATTTGCTTGCTTCGCAAGTACGAATGGGTCATCTTTATAGGCGAGTCTGTTTAGATCCACAAGAGTAAAACCTCTCTTGTCGACCTTCACTCCATGTAGGAGTCCCACCCACTTACATCGGAACAATGGAATTTGGTATATTCCGTGTCGAGCTCCCAAATTTCTTGATCACCCCAAGTAAGAGTTCATTGCCATTGAGGATCCTCCTTTGAGTGATGTTCATCGGAAAAGCATCTATGCTTACACCTTTGTTTTGAGCGATTACTCTTAGCATCGACTTTCGGTGTAAAGGTGTACCCATTAATATCGTACCCTGCCATGTATGCGTACATTAAATCTAGGTCCGTCAGCCAACCATTTGATAGTCTCACTAATGAGACCTCCGCCCTTTGTTTGAACCATGTGAGAAATCTATCGTTGTGTTCTCGCATGATGGAAAGCTCATCCATTTGTGGATTCTCTTCCCGTAATATCGACTTGTGCTGCTCGATGTACCCTGCAACTTCTGCGCTCTGCTGCAAGACTGTCAGATGCGCTTTGCAATACATATCAAACCGTGGCCTCGTTAGTTTCGATCCAACGGTTCCTTTGCAGCAAATCTGCCCTCATGGCGAGATAGAGGAACACCGATTGCTTGTCTTTTCCCGAGATAGTCCACGCAGAACTCAATAACCTCTTCAGTACCATAACCTTCCACAATACTACCCTTAGGCTTCGACCGATTCCTCACGTAGGATTTTAATATACCCATGTACCTCTCGAACGGGTACATATAGCGTAGGAATGCGGTCCACATATCTTAATCTCTCTAACGAGGTGAACAACAAGGTGGACCATGACATCGAAGAACGGCGGTGGGAAATGCATCTCAAGGCGACATAGAGTCGCACCACCTCACTCTGCAAGTTGTCTAGCGCGTCGGGGTCAATAACTGCGGGAGATCGCATTGAAGAAGTAACACAACCGTGATTGCAAACTGACATCCTCTGGCGAATATTTCTTATTGCAACGGGAGCATTTGGGTCATCAAGACATGGCAATCGTGGGACTTCATGCCCAACAACTTCAAATCATCCAAGGACACAAGCTTCTTAATGTTGCGGAGTAGCGGATGGAACTTTAATACCATGGAGACATTTGCAAGGTCCTCTTTCTCCTTCTTGGGCGAGTGTAGCATGCGTGGGGATATCTGGACCTTTTCCATCCTCCTCTATCACTTTGCAAGCTGGGCACGATTCCCATGTAGGCCATGTCGCGACGAGCATTCACACCATCCTTTGTCTTTCCGGGTATGTTCGTGGGATACCAACCAAATTATCGCGAGACATTCTTCTCAACGTGCATGACATCAATACAATGCGAACATCTAACTCCTTCGATGCGGTAAGTCCCAAAATATTGACCTCTTCTTCCAAATGGTCCTAGAACGAGCAGATTCGACTCTTTCCGTCTTGAACATCGATATCCTCTACGTGAATATACTTGCCTTCCACTCATAGGCTGCGGTCTTTGAGCGGACTTCCCTCTTCCCATCAAATTTGTCATCCATCTTACGGTATCGATGACTTGGTAGAAACCTCGGTGACCCATATACAGTTTTCTTGGAATTCGCGACCATAGGCTCTCGGTCTCCTCTTCACAAATAGGACACGCTTTTGCTCCTTTCGTCATGAGCCCGCCAAATTACCAAGAGCCGGAAATCATTTATGGTGCAAAATACCATAGCCGTAGGGTGAAATGCTCTCTTCAGACGCATCCCACACAATGACCCGTCATTCCACAATTTTACCAAATCCTCGATCAATGGGCGAGGTACACATCAATATCATTTCCGGCTGTTTGGGTCCCGAGATTATAGCGACATCATGATATACTTCCGCTTCATGCACAACCAAGGAGGAGGTTGTAGATACACAATGAAGCGCCACGTCTTTGTGACGATTGCTCATGTTACCAAGCGGATTCATTCCATCGGTACTCAATCCAAATCTTATGTTCCTCATTTGGCACCAAACTCCTCATGTTTCCAATCGATGTTTCTCCATTGAGCCGAATCTGCGAGGTGTCTCGACTTGCCATCTTCCTTCGAGACTCATAATGCCAACGCAACAATTTTGCTTCTCTAGGATTTGCAAACAACCTTTCTAGAGCGGAATGATGGGCAAGTACCACAATACCTTGGCGGTGCACCTTTAGTGACCTCTTCACCCTCGTTGCCCGGCTCTTACGCTTCTTGTCATTACGCTTCTCCTTTTGTTTGTACCGAGGCACACATAAGCTGGACAAATGTGCAGCTCGATGTGCGTTACGGTACAAGATGCAATCATTTGGACATGCATGTATCCTTTCTATTTCCATTCCCATGGGACATAGTAGCTTCTTCGCTTCATAAATGCTTGTTGGCAACTCGTTTCTCTCGGAGCGGATCCGATAGAAGAACTAGAAGTGCATTGAAACTTGTATCATCCAGCGGTGTTTTGCCTTGATTCGAACAATGCAAGGACCGAACCTAACTTGGTGTATTACGCTTTGCAACTTTGTGAATAGTGGTTTCGCATCGTCTTCCATCAAGCTTTTAAACTTTCCAAACTCTCTTTCGTGTAATTACCCTCCACATCCCGCAACATTTGCTCCAAATTCTCCTCCTCAAACATATCAATTGCAACTCATCATCCGGTTCCACTGTGTCTTCATTGCATACCGGCGAGTACTACTGTCTCCTTGTGATGGATCCAACACGTGTAATTCCTCACGAAGCCACGTTGAATCGGTGGTCCTCAATTTGGTGAGTTGTTAAATCTTCTCGATTGGTGCAATCAATGCAAGGACAATATATGAAGTTTACACCCCTCCTCACCATGTCCTCTTCGGCAATTTTTTTGAACTCCTTAACACCCCTCTGAAATTCAGCACTCACACGACTTTTTGCATACATCCATTCCTTACGGTTCATTTGCAATTAAACTTCACACAATAAATTAAGCACAAAGCGGGAGCGACAAAGAAGCTAGCTATTTGAAATATTGAGACATCATTTGATTAATATTACCTTTGCAAAATATATGACAATTTCTGCAACATATATGAAATATGTACTCCCGATCGATACCTAGATTCTTCCCTGGTTTAGAGCTTCCAATTTCCTAGATAAGAGACATACATTTTTAACATGAACAATGATATCAAACAATCTAATTATATAGTGCATTAGCCTCTGAGATCTTTTGACTACAAGGAAACAAAACAAGGGTACCAACGATGACTCCTAATCTCTAAATAGGTTTGGTCCTAATCCCATTCGAGGATATGTAGTTCCGACAAGTTCCTAAGCCGTTGTACAACTCTAGAAAATTTTGTGACATCTCTCGCTATTCTCCATATACACGTCTCGACAACAGGTCAAGATGGGTGTGTATCCGGAGAATACCGAGGAGACGCTACGAAATCTCTACTGCAGATTGTACAACACGGCTCGAGAACTTGCAGCTACATATCCTCGAAGCTATCAAACGTGGACAATTCGAGGCGCCGCTTATAAATATGCCATTTCGTTGGTATATTTATAAACAAGCATCCTCGAGCAGGAGGCGTAGGTTCCGCACCCTAAACTCTAGCATTCATCAGTGTGACAATAATAATTCCATATTAACATCAAAGCACTAAAAATTAAGATAATTAAATACATGTGTACATGCTTGTGAAATAAAGGGTGTGAAATCGATAGGACATACACAATACCGAGTGCAATCTAAACTTTCTTCATGACATATCAAAATTACATAGTGCAAAATTAAAGGGGTTTGAAGGAATGCTCACATTTTGAAGAAAACCACAAATTATGCAAAATGAGGGAAATCTCCTCAAGTTAGGGCTTCAAATTTACCCTCTTAACACCCACCCTTGAGGATTTCAAATTTTCTCACCCAAGTATTGCTTCCAAACACGAATATGAGCTATTTTTTTACGGTGGCGGCGGAGAAACCTCCTCGGAACAATAACGAGAGAAGAGTTCAAAGACGAGTGGTATAAATAACCTAACGAGGTACATCACTATCGGTTCTCATATAAAAAGCGATAGTGATGTGATCATAACATCACGATCGGTTCTTACAAGACAAGCGGCGGTGATTATAATAGTCATCACTATCGGTTTTCATATAAGAAGCGATAGTGATGAGCGTACACATCACTATCGGTTCTTATTTAGAAGCGATAGTGATGATAATGAACATCACTATCGCTTCTCACAAAAGAACCGATAGTGATGAGAACATCACTATCGGTTCTTTTGTGAAGCGATAGTGATGTCATTATCATCACTATCGCTTGTTAAATAAGAACCGATAGTGATGTGTGCGTCTCATCACTATCGCTTCTTATATGAAAACCGATAGTGATGATAATGCATATCACTATCACTTCTCGCGTAGAGCCGATTGTAATGTTCGATGCTACATCACTATCACTTCTAACCTAAGAACCGATAGTGATTATGATTAATGCCTCTCCTAAGTCATCTATCACAATCGTTTCTTCCTAAAAACTTAAGAACCGACACAGATGAAGCGATAGTGATGTACCATTCTGTAGTAGTGCAGCCTCTTCAGGAGCCCTAGATGGTGTCTCGATAGGAGCATCGAGCGAAGGATTCCTATAAGAAGACCCGTCAGTAAACAAGCCGGCGGAACGTGTCAAATAAGAGTCGATAAGGTGATAAATCTGTCGGACTTCTTCATCCTCATCGGGGCTTCTTAGAGTGGCGAGCCGCTCCGGAAGGACCACTCGGGCTGCGTCGGATTGGTACCCTAGGCGCTGTCGGCCGCCCCTGGAGTCGGACTTCGGCTATCTGCGGGCTCATTGGAAAAGGAGCCAAAGGCGCGGGGCTCGTCTTGGCAGTTCTGGATCTTGGGACCACGATCAGGCGCTGGAGCTTCGCGAGGTCCTTGGCCACCGTCTTCTTCCCTTCTTGGCGGCGAGATCTCCGCGGGAGAGCTCGTTAGCGTTCGAGAATCGCCTATCTGAGTGGGCATTTCGGAAGAAGCGCGTCATTGAAGAAAGCCACTCGATCCTGGAAAGGAAGATTAAAAGTTAGAAGTCATTCAAGAGACGGATGTAAAAATCTATCGGCAAAACTCTCTCACCTTAGGAGGAGGATTCGATGCAGAGAAGGCCTTGGGGAATCTGATGGCATCTCGACGTTCGGGATAAAAAAATCGCCTACTCGAGCAAAAATCTGCTCTTTCGTTATTAATTTGGACAATTCCCGGGTCGGATCATCCCTTCCCTCAAACTGATACCCCACATGGTCGCGCTTCTTCAGAAATTTGAATCGGCCGACAACGAAGTGAAGGGCGGACCAACTGATGAGGCCCCTTCCTTTAATTTCTTGATGAGCACCAAGAGGTCTGCACTTGATCCATGTTGGAGCGTCACTGTGAGAGGACCAAGAGAGGGACACCTTCGGCCGGCGCCTGACGAAAGAAGGAAGAGCTGGATCAGGATTGGCACAATAGAACCACTCCTGGTGCCAACCTTTATTTGAAGACTTGAAAGGAATAGCAAAATACAATTTCTTTAGCCCCTCCTGAAGCTGGAATCCGGCTCCCCCAAGTACCTTGGGGTCGCTCTTCGAGGGATAGGGCTTCAGAAGGTAAAAATGGTGGAAAAGATCAAAATGAGGGTGGATGCCCAAAGATCAAAATGAGGGTGGATGCCCAAGAAAGCTTCGCAAAGGTGAATAAAGATAGAGATTAGCGATATAGAGTTGGGATTCAAGTTCACCAACTCAATGCCATAGAAGAAGAGAAGGCCGCGGAGGAAAGCGCAGGCCGGAAGACCCAGCCCATGCTGGAAGAAAGACTCAAATACCACAACTTCTTCAGGACGAGGAGTGGGGATGGATTCACTAGCAGCCGGCCGAGCGGAGATCAAAGCCAAATCTGGGAGAACCCCATCCTTCACCATGGACTGCAGTTTCTCCTCTGTCGTGATCGAAGTCGTCCAATCCTGGGGCGAAGGCTGTGAGGAGGAGATCTTGGACGGAGAAGACATCATCGAAGGAGAGATCAATGGCGGCGCGAAAATACGGGCGCAGTAGCGGATAACCCTAGCGGCGGAGAGATCGGAGAGAAGGAAGCAGAAGGGGCAAGAGTGCGCGGCGGAAAGAATGAACCATCGGGCGACGCATGGCCTAGCCCTTAAAGGGGGAAAAATTAGGTTTTCGCCGAATCGGCGGGAAAAAGATTGCGAAACGCCTCGCCCTTCCGTATCCTCCATAATGATTTGACTGACCCGACGTTCTGACTTGCAGAGACAATTGTGGTTTGACCAAGTCATATTTGGGACACGTTGCACCCCACGATGGGACGTTTAACCACTTACCGTGCTAAGCGGGACGTGGATATCCTCCAATTTGGATAAAAGATATATCTTCTTATGATATGCCCCACGCTGGGTCGTTAGGTGGTTACCGCATGATGGAATCATATATCACGAGATGAGCCTAAACGGGCACGACTCCAATGGTATGCCCCATGAGGGTGGAAAAGCTGTGCGTCGTAATAAACGAGTACAGATACCATTTGGATTAACCTCGATGTGTCCCGAGTCGGACCAGAGCCATATCCTACATCAGTCGGGTATGGGCATCACTCGGCCATGAGCCAAGAAGTCCTTGGTACGCTCCAAGTTGAGCCTAAGCTATATCCAACACCAGTCGGATATGGGTGTCACTCGGCCAAGAGCCACGTATGTATGGTAAGCTCTAAGTTGAGCCTAAGCTATATCCAACACCAGTCGGATATGGGTATCACTCGGCCAAGAGCCACGTATGTATGATACGCTCAAAGTTGAGCCTAGGCTATATACTACACTAGTCGGATATGGGTATCACTCGTCTAAGAGCCACGTAAGCAGGGTGCGCTCCAAGACGAGCCTAAGCTATATCCTACAGCAGTTGGATATGGGCATCATTCGGTCATGAGCCATGAAAATCCTGATATGCCTCAGGACAGGTTTAAGCTATATCCTACAGCAATCGGACGTAGGTGTTGCTCGGCCAAGAGCCACGTGTGAAGCTAATATGTCCCGAGGTTTAGACCTAAAGATGTATCCTGCGACGATCGGATATGGATGTCGCTCGACCAAAGAGTCATGCAAGCTTCGATTAATCCAAGTTGGGTCAGGGCCAAGACAAATGACAATCACGAAGGATACTTAAAAAAGGTAATTCTTTATTATATTATATTTACAGGGGCTCTAAACCTCACCCTGGTGCACGCGGCCGAGCGCCTCCACAAGGGCCTCCCTGGCAGTGTAAAGGGCGGGGAAGATCTCCAGGAGGGTGTCGATGGCGACGCGGTCGAGGGCAGCGGCTTTGTCTTCCGCCCACTCCGCCATAGCGAGGTCAAAAAGCGCCCACAATTCAGCAGTCGAAGGACCTTGGTTGGCCATGGAGATCTCTCCGAAAAGAGGTGGAGCTCAGAGCAAGAGAATGGAGAACAAAGCTCGAAGGAATGCATTTTACAAGCGCTGCTTCGCCCTTTATAGCCAGTACAGTGAGGATGAACTAAATGCAACAGAAGCCGAGGAGGTTTGGAGTTAATATAGTTTCGGAAGCCAAAAGGGTTTTCGGAATTTGGGTTGACACAGAAAACCAAAGCAGCCTTGAGGACTGTTCGATATTTATCCACGAAGAGAAAAGATATTAAAACTTCGCCTCGAGCGGGAAGAAGTATTCAATCCACAATTGAAATATGAGTCAGGTCCACGAAGCCGCTCGCGATAAACACGTCTGATAGAAGATTATACCCAGTTCAAGTAAAAAACAAGAGTTCTATTCTAGTCCTTCATAATCCACTTGCTGCAAGAAGAAGCTGAGAAAAAGAAATGAGTCGGAAGTATGCGCGGGAAGCTTAGAACAATGATTCAAGTCGAGACCCAGAAAGAAACATAGCAACCGAATCAAGAATCACTCGGGGGCTACTGTGGAATGTATGAAACCAGGTGTCTTCATGCTTGAGCCAGCATCGCCTGAAGAGAAGACAAGCCCAAGTAGAAGGCCCAAAGGATAAGCCCCGCACCAAAGCGTAAATGCGGAAGGGGCACATCCTATAGACAGTTGTATGAATATTTAGATATAAAAGATACGGCTGTAATCTGAGTCGTTGATAGGATAGATAAAGATGTAAACTCTATCCTGTAACCGACTAGGATCTAGTAACCGATCGGAATCTCCTAACTGATCAGGTCTCTGTAAGCCGCCTCGCCCCCGCTATATAAGGGAGAGTGCGGGCAACAACATAGACATCAAGCAATCGAGCTATCAAGCCATAGCATATAATCCCAGCGCACAGGATTAGGGTATTATCTCCTCCGTGAGAGCCTGAACCTGTCTAAACCCTTGTCTTGTGTGACCTTCGAGTTTGAGATCTAACGCCTGCCCCATAAAATTATTGCCGACTACAAAAGTAAACAATAGAGATGAGTATATTATCTCTATCGGTTCTTTTTAAGAAACGATAGAGATGAGGCGGTCATATCTATCGGTTCTTTATAAGAAGCGATAGAGATGAGGGTAAAGAACCGATAGAGATAATACCCTCATCTCTATTGCTTCTTATAAAGAACCGATAGAGATGACCGCCTCATCTCTATCGGGCGAGAACCGACTGTAATAACGCCGTCTCATCTCTGTCTCATGACTTTGTGTCGCCACCAGAACCGACTGTGATGATAAAAAAGAACTGATTGTGATGTATATTTGTGTAGTAGTGTTGTGGGCTTGTTTTAGGTACTCTATTTTGTGCACAGTAGAAAGGAAACTGAACTAGCTAGCCCTCATTCAACTGTTATTGAGGCTAGCAGCTGCTAGCTACGTACTCTTGTTGCCAAGTGTACTACCTGAAGAAAACCTTTTGCTTCTTTGTGTCTTGTAGGCTCGGTTGGGGATTTTTTTTTAAAATAATATATTTTATAATTCAAATTGCAAAAATATACCATGAAATTTTTTTTGCAAAAATGTGCTATTGTCGCCCGTTGGTTGGGCGACTGCCACGTGTCGCCCAACCATTCGGCGACAAGTATTGCATCGCCCATCCATTAGGCGACAAATGTTGGTTTGCCCTCCCACCGGGCGACAGCCAAAAAATCGCCGACCGGTAGGGCGACAGGCGCGTGCGCGTCACCTTGTCGCCCAACCAGGGGGCGACTTGGCGCCAAATAAAGCCAGCAGCTGAGCTCGGCCGAGAGAAGAAGAAAGGGAGGGAGAAGAAAAGAGAAGGAGGAAAGAAGAAAAAAGAAGAGCATTTGCCACGCAGTAATTTTTACCGTTAATTTTATGTAGTGTTTAGGTTTAGGTTTAGGGTTAGGGCTAAGGTTAGATCTAATCATTTTCGCAATTGATTTTGTTTAGTGTTTAGGGTTAGGGTTAGGGTTTGATCTAGTTATTTTCGTGATTTATTTTGTTTAGTGTTTAGGGTTAGATATAGTTTTTTTTGCGGTTTATTTTGTTTAGTGTTTAGGGTTAGAGTTAGGGTTAGATTTAGTTATTTTCATGGTTTATTTTTTTAGTGTTTAGGGTTAGATTTAGTTATTTTCACGGTTTCTTTTTTTTAGTGTTTTGGGTTAGAGTTAGGGTTACATTTAGTTATTTTCACAGTTTATTTTGTTTAGTGTTTACGGTTAGATCTAGTTAAATATAGTGTTTATTCTGTTTAGTATTTAGGGTTGTAATCCTGTAGTAGCGTCCGATTTGTTTAGTGTATAGCAAGAAATCATGGCAGTGTTTAGTAACAAAATGTAGTTAAATCTAGTTATATCTTTAGTCGGTATACGGAAATGCATGTAGATCGATATGTTTTTGTACATATAGAAGTGCACATATATATATTGTTAGGGCTGTAAATGTTTTTTAGAAATAATTTTAGTAATGTACATATTTTTTGCATAGTTTTCAGAATCTAGTTTTGCTCCATAACAATATACATGCTAATTGAACAACTTGAAAATTTAAGGCCGTAATAGTTGTGTGGAGCAACCCCTCACCACCACTATAAAACCGGCTGAGGGGTAGACATCCAACACCGCCAAACAAGCAATACACGCCAGCTGAATCTACACAAATTAGGGCACGATGTCGTTCTACCGTTGCCTCTTGACAAGCGAAGTCATCCCGCCCGAGTACCGGATACTAGTAGCGTTGACGCCCGATTCGCGAGTTGCCCGACCCAATTGCATTCGCAACCTTCCGTGAAGATGATGCAATCTACCCACGGAGAGATGGTCGCCCGCTCACTCTTGTTGTGCCGCTCTTCACGGGTAAACCCTCGGTGTCCATACAATACAGGGTAACATTACCATTTCATGCATCGTTCTTTCTTTTCTCAGCACAAGGACCGGTGTTGCTTCTTCCAATGGATCGACGGGCGAAACGGCGTGATATAGAATTTATCTACAACTACCATGACGCCTACCCGCTTCGCGAGAACTTCACCGGTGGGAGGGCGCGGGACATGTCCCGCTCTAGATCGACCGAGTTCGGGGCGGTGGGCAAGGGATAACCAATCGGTGAATTTCATGCGGCGTACTCATGTTTCACTCACAAAGTAGTAATTCTAAACCAGTTCGCCATAAGCAGAGTTCAAAAACAAATGTGCGAAATTGCTCGAGTCAAAGGAGAAACCTCCTCAAGGGCCACCCGAAAGCCCCGACTTTTGCGAACACGGCCTGCAGGCAGTGGTTGATACCTGCCACGATGATCTAGCGGACCGGGGATTCTACCGGTGCCCCTTGGCCGGGGATGAATGGTGCGGCTACTTCAACTGGGTGGACCCGGAGACGTACCACCCACATCTCAAACTTCCTGTATGGGATAACTGGGGGAGCAACCCTCTCCGTGGTGCTACTACCGCCCAGAAAAGCCAAACCTCGAGTACGCCTACGGTGTTATTCAACTACCAAAGCGGGCATACTGCATTGAATGTAGGGCACGTTTCCGGTTGTACAAGGATAAGCCCAACACACACCTCCTGCACCATATAGTGGAGTGCGAGCCGAAACAGAGCAGGCGCCTCGGCAAGTCTCCGCCAACGGCCAACGCAACAGAGGTACAAGAGGGTACCTCCTCTCGAAGAGGAAGGGACAAGGGAAAGCAGTCGGCCGAGGTCCGCACCACGAAACAAATCCTTGATGCGTTACGCAGACCATCCGGGAACCCGGGTGGTATTAACATAGGGGACGCCGGGAATCGGGATGACCAGAAAATTCTGTCTTACACACCCGAGATGTACGGCATAGGCCACCCATTCGGCGACACTTGGGAGCACTGCGGATCCCCATGGAGTTCTTTCATAGTAGGGATTGAGCGGTGTCCGAGTACAAATCTCAAAATTTACACGGGTTAGGTAATATGCAGAAAATGTGGGACATCATTCCGGCTATACCCAGATAGGCGGAACGATCATCTGTTCCACCATGACAAACAATGCTTTTGTTCGTTAGTTCGTCAAGCAATTTCGTTATTGTTGTAATGCCCTTGTAATATAATCTAATCTATTGCTTATTTTATCATCTGAACTTTCGGTGCATGTAACGCAGAAGGCTACGAATTGTTCACATGCAATGACGCGATTTTGTCCACATGCAATAACGCAGAAGGCTACGAATTGATCATATGCAGTAACGCAGAAGGCTACGAATTGATCACATGCAATAACGCGATTTTGTCCACATGCAATAACGCAGAAGGCTACGAATTGTTCACATGCAATAACGCGATTTTGTCTGCATGCAATAACGCAGAAGGCTACGAATTGATCACATGCAATAACGCGATTTTGTCCACATGCAATAACGCAGAAGGCTACGAATTGTTCACATGCAATAACGCGATTTTGTCCACATGCAATAACCCAGAAGGCTACGAATTGTTCACATGCAATAACGCGATTTTGCTACTTAATTAGTACCGTTATACTAATTATAATTTTACTAACACACTCATAATATGGTAGTGCATATATCAAATATCAAATGTGGATCACTGTTCATAAAAATACCCTTTAGGCATGATATTTTACGGACCGTCGAAAAGGCTAAAAAACAAACACTCTACTTGTTACCTTCGAATTTTGTAAATTATTTCAAATTCCTCTATACCATAAAAATATTTTACTTGAATCCTAAATCTGTTTATCCAAATATTTTAATATTTTTTGAAGTCTCTCACTTTTTTTTTAAAACTTGTAAATTTTCTGGCCATGTCGTCCTACCATTGGGCGACTAGTACACATGTCGCCCTGTCATTGGGCGATTACTCTACGTCGCCCTACCATTGGACGACTAGTACACATGTCGCCCTACGGTTGGGCGACTTGAACATGTGTCGCCCTACTGTTGGGCGACTTGTTCTGTCGTCCAATCGCAATGCGATTACTCCCTCCAGCTCACTGCCTAGTCAGCATGTCGCCCTACCATAGGGCGACAGGGGTATATTTTTGCAAAAAAAAATTCGTGGTATATTTTTGCAATTTGAATTATAAAATATATTATTTAAAAAAAATTCCTCGGTTGGGTTGGTTCGCTAAAGAGTAAACACGTCTTGTTTGGTGGAGGACAAGCTGGCAACGAGGCCTTTTGTTTGGTTGCAAACGGCTGCATCAAGACCTCTTGTTTGGTATGAACAGCTGAGTTCAAGACCTTTTGTTTGTTGTTTCTATTAGTTAATTCTTCGTGAACCATTATGGCACAATTGGTGGATTAGATGTTAGTAACTTAGAACTGGTCGATTAATTTGTGCTTGACAGGGACTGTCCAACATGAATCCGTCTTTAAGTGATATTGTCGAGTTGCGGTCATTTTTCTAGACGGGCTTTCCGTTATTTGGTATCCATAATGTATGTTATGGTTTGTTAAATGGTTTGTTCTTGTCAGTGATGGATGACCGATTGTGGGTTAATTTAATATAGTTTACAATTTAAGTTTCTTTTTGAAAAAAGTCCATATTAGGTATATGTACTTTCAAGGGGTGCGATTCAATTCCTGTACCATGAAACTGAGTATATAACATCCTCTACTTGTAATGCCAGATCAAATCACCCTTGGAAGCGCCCATGGTGGTTTTGTGCTGCTGATGTGACTTCACAATCAGCTTAGGGCATGTACAATGGTACATGTCAACTGTCTGTAAAACTATGCTACGTAGGGTTTTAGGTGATGTGGAGGAGAGAGAATACTGCTGTGTACTATTTAACAGACAGTCTTATAGACAGTTTTATATTATATGTATCATTGTATAGACAGTCTGTTAATTAGATGAGAGATCGTTACGGACAATTATATAGATGATCCATTATATAAGTTATTTTTAATGCTCTCTGTAAATGATATGAAAATGATATGAAGAGTATTACAGACAACTGCTGTCTATACATTATACATACCATAAGACAGCACATTAAAAATACAAAAAAACCATGTGTCCTTCCGCAGTTCCTCCCTCTCTCACTCTCCGTTTCTCTTCCTCTACTCTCTCTCCTCCGTGTCCGACATGACACGTTCCTATCTCCGGTGCGTTATGGCCCCCAAAACACCCACCGCTAGTCTCTTCATGTACTGCTCCGCGTTCTGTTTTTCCAGTCATCCGAGCCTTCACCGCACACTGTTCATCCGAGCCGAGTCGAACCGCATCGTCTACCGAGATTGGCCGAGCCGAGCAGGCGATTTCACGAGGAAGAAGATTGTTTTGTGACACCTAACAACCTCTCGCGTCGTTTTCTTAATTTCTTCTCTGTTATTCAGCTAGTGGGTTCTGAGTACAACATTAAGGAATATATAGCAAAACATGAGCCGAGCAACAGCTCCTGAGGAAATTAAGACGCAATCCAACAATATATTAAACTAGAAACGTGACACGCACACACACGCACAGGACTTAATTAGTGGACGTGTACAGTGCCATGCAAAATATACAGGTTGTGGATGATGACTGAATTTATTGTTACTGCAACAGATGGAGCTACGGGCATGCAGATGCAGGCAGGGACAGTTATACTAGCCGCTGACAGTGCATGAATTTCCCTCGCACACGCACGGCGATTATGATGTGAGCCTCCAGAGGATGGCTCTGTGCTGCAGATGCTGGCGAAGCCGGTACCAGTCGTGGACGAAGTCCGGCACGAAGGCGGCGAGGAACCACTGGAGCTGCTGGGGGACGTGGGGCACGGACAGCGGGCCGTGGCCGATCCAGCGCACCGCCGCGCGTGCGTACGCGTCCGCCGTCGCCACGAACATCGGGAAGATCACTAGCCTCTCTTTCACGGCGCTCGACAGCATGCTGGTGTGCACGTAGAACGGCACCTGCAGCTGCACGTCGATCCCTTTGCTCTTGTACTCGACGTAAAGGCTCCTCGACAACGCTTCCACGTACCTGCAGGTTTGTTTTGTGTTCGCAAAGAAGTTAGATGAGTACGTACCCGGCCGGCAGAGCATGTATATATGTGATGGCATGCAATGGCATATATATGGTACTAGAGTATACATACGCACCGTTTCGTGGAGCTGTAGACGGTGTAGAGTGGAAAGGATGGGACGGCCACCGTGGAGCCGGAGCCGGCGTTGACGATGGCGCCCTTGCCACGCTCCAGCATCCCTGGCAGCACCGCGGCCGTCACCTCCGTCAGCGCCAGCGCGTTCACCCGTATCATCCTCACCAGCCGCTCCACGTCGGCCTCGTGCACGTATAGCGCCCCCGGCTTTATCATCCCGGCATTGTTCACCAGAATCCCCACGTCCAGCCCATCAATCGCTTCCCGGAGCTGACGCATCGCCTCGTCGCCTTGGGCGGTGGAGACGAGGGAGAGGTCGAACACCACGGTCTTGGTCTGCACGCCGTGCGTCCGTCGTATCGTCTCGGAGATCTCCCGGAGATTGCCGGGGTTAAGGTCGACGAGGACGAGGTTGAGACCGCGGCTGGCGAACTCCAGGGCCATGGAGCGCCCGAGCCCCGTGGTCGGGCCGGTGACGATGGCCCACGAGCCGTAGCGGCGGCGGAGGTCCTTGGGCCGGCGCAGGCAGAGAGCGAGGTGGGCGAGGAGGGGGAAGCAGACGGCGGACACCAGATACAAGACGCCGAGGCCGGCCAACGAGATGAACCAGGTTGGCGGTGGCGCACCCATATCCTAACCCTAGAAATATTCAGATTTCTATTGTGAACCAGCTAGCTAGGCTGCTAGATACTGCAATGTAGTGTATATATATAGTACTAATCCTAAGCTGGGCTAGAGAACGTGTGTCTACGCAGTGGCAGTGCGTGTGTTTGCCGGAAATTTCAACGTTCGGTTGCTGCCCGGCCAAAAAGTGATCGAGTAGGATTGCACATCATAAATATGGATCGACACCTGATAAGTCGCTGTGTTTGAGTGAATGGGGACAGCACTGTGTAACAACCAACTAACTAGAAAGGGAGTGTCTAGCTTGGATGTTTTTTTTTTTTGTTAAAAAAACATCCGGTGATGTTTAGGCAATATATATTTACGCCCGTACTGATGCGGTCGCTATAGGAAAGTGCCGGTTGATCTGCAGCGTAGGACAGGGATCGGACGGCCGAGAAATCCGACTGATAACTTCGATCAGTAAAATTAGTTGATCACCTAGATTGTCAATGCAGAAATCATGCACATCGATCGATTTGCATTTCCGCTGGAGGTTGGTTAATTTGCAATCTCAGACCCTTCTGGATCTGTCCAGAGTACGTTGCCCTTTAGTTAGCTTGTATGCAGGGCAGTGATGGGCGCTAGCTAGCTTTATCCTCGTATAGTTTACTACCTGGCTATATTCCTCTTTTCAATTCTACTTGTCGTCTTACAAATTAGCATATGCTATCTTATACACATCTTCTACCATTGATTTTTCCGAATTATATGCTAGCAAAAAAATATTAAAATACAACAAATATATAGGGTATTTTTGACGTCAAATCTACTGAATTTTTATGTGACGACCTGAAATTCTGTATGGGTCATATTTCCCACAACTGGCCACAATTTCAGTTGTGGATAGAATGTAACGTCCCGAAAAATTAAAAAATAGGAAAAACAAAAATTTAAAAATATAATTTAATAAAAAAATTAAATTGAAATCAAGATTTTAATTTAAAATATCATATTTTCCTCACTTTCTTGATTTTTGATAAAGAACAATTGCAATAATAAAACCCTTTTCTCCCAAAATGAACAAACCAATAAAATTAATTTGAAGTATGATCTTATTTTGAATTTCCATCTTTTCTTAATTTTTTGTGAATTTTTGTTTTTAAGAAAATCTTTTATATTAATTGTTCTCTTCTCCTTCAAAATGCAAAACCCAAAATCCCATAAGAAATAAAATCTGGAAAAAAATTATAAACCCCAAACCGTCTCCAGAGAATCCATAGAAATTTTCAAACCAATGTGAACTCATTTATTGCTGAAAAGAAATCAAAAACAGTTATATAAGACTAAGAACAGCTCAATGCTTGAATTAATAAATTTTTTAAAACTTGTTAATATCCTGTAAATTTCTCCCCGTCATCTAAAGAACAAGGATAACTTACATGGAAAGTTTAAAAAATAAATAAGCTCATTTTATGCATTTATAAAATCAAAAACTGAAACTGAAATTAATTAGCATAAAGCATGTTAGAATGTTATAAAAATAAATATAAGTTATAATCATATGAAAATTTTATTGTAGATCCCAATAAGCATTATAATTACACATAAAAAGTTTCATATAAAATAAAGCTTATTTGTTATCTAGGAAAAATAAAAATTAGAAAACAAAATTCTGATGTAGTCATCTTGTCAGAATTTTCTAAAATTCCACAGATAATATCTTCAGCCGAAACTTCTACTGTGGGATGAAGATCATATCCACATCATGCATAAAAAGTTTCAAAGTTTTTTGACTAAGAATAGTGACTCAATTAATTGCTTGAACCTGATCTGTCCAGAGTTGGCCCAAGTCGGTTTTATCTCCTTCTCGCTAACCAGTGGACTCTTTGCTGTAGCTGGCACCACTTAGCAGTCCCTGTGCTCCTCTTCTCCAGCAAGCCAGCTTTGCTTCTCCTCTTTGCCGAGGAGAAGCAAAAATCCTATGCCATCGTTACCACACCTAGCTCCTCTACTCCCACAGCACAGCGCCACCGCCTCTCTGTTTCACCCGGTCAAGCCGAAGACTGCCGAGCCAAGGACCGCCGTATAAGCCAAAACACGACGCCCGAGCTTCACCAAATTCTGTCATTCACATGCCCTACATCGACCACACCCTAGGACTTCTGTGCCGACTTGACTCGCCGCAACCTTGGCTGCTATAACATCCTAGAAATACAAATAAAATAAAAATGAAAATTTTAAATTTAAATATGTTTATTTCTGAATTTTTATTTCAATATTGGTTTTTCTTGGATTTTTGGCTATTAAGAAAAATCGTTTAATGGAAATAGTAAAAGGATAAAAGTAAAAGGTAAAAGTAAAATGTCAGAAAAAATCTACAAAAAACTATATTAATTTTTTATAAGTTTCCAGTGCTCCTTTTGAGCAGTCGAAAGAATTTTAATGCAATAAATAATGAAAAGAAGTGAGAAATGACATGTTTTGACTGGAAAACGGTGGACAATCATAATTATGAAAAAACCTACGAAGCTTATCTTTGGCTGAAAATTTTATTGTGCCTTCCTAAGAACAGTATTGACCCCTGGTAAAAATATAAAAAATTAATATTCAAATTTGGTGCCTCTTAAAATACAAAAACAGAGGATAAGAAAATCTGAAAATTTCAATGTCAGAATTATTAGAAAATAAATATGCATGATATTGATCTGAAATGATTAAAAAATAATTATTAGACCAAATAAAACACTCTAAATTTTTTTCAAAAAATTTTGACCTCATTTTAATCTTCAAATAAAATAAAATCAGAAATGAGAAAATTGGACAGTTAGTATTGTCAGAATTTTTATGTAAAATATTTTAATGCAAAAAATTTATGGATAATAATCCTTATCCCAGGAGCTCAGTAAAAATTTTCAAAAGTTTTAAATTCGATTTGATAGCTAATTAAACGCTTATCACTAGCTGTCCTGAAAAACTCATCTCCCTGTCTCCCCTTATCTCTGACTTACAAGTGGGCCCGTCAGCTTGGTCCGGTCCCGCACGTCAGGCACTCCTCCCCCTCAGCCTTCTTCTTCCGTGCGCTGAAGCCAGCTGAGACACCACCTCACTGCACTTCGCTCAATCGTGTCGCAATTACGGGCCACATCGCGTCGCCACCGTCTCCCTGCAGCCATGTTCAACCTTGGGAGTCCCGCTCCGTACCCTGCCGGCCGAAACCTCTTCACTGCCATCCCTGCCCAGAACACCGCCCAGGGCTCTTCGTCACCATTTTTGCTGCCGAGCACCGCAAAAGGGGGAAAGCCCAATTCCAGCGATTGGGTGGGTAAGTTTCCAATCCTGTGAACCCAGTGCATCCGTGAGCATTCCTAAGCACTCTACAAGCGGCATTTTCAGCTCATTTCGCGCAAATCCTCACTGCCACCTTGGTCATTCTTCCCCAGAGACGGCCAAGCTTCTCCGGTGCCACCTCGTCGTCAGCAAGGCCAGCCATCACCTCCCCTGTTCGGTGAGGATGACATGTAGGCCAAGCAAGTCAGTGCCTCACCCGCATGCGCCTGCTCCAGCTGTCTCATGGGCCCCGTGCGTCAGTCACTAGCCCGCCTCTCTCGCTGCCGATCGGCCCCACTTGTCGGCTGCTTTTAATCACGCATGCTCGCGCTCATGAGACACTGACCTCGGGCCCCCGCATGTCAGTTACTGTGGCTGGATTCAAATGAATCCGCGCGGAAAGCAAAATATGCTTTCAATATTGCGGAAGCATATTTTTCAATTTCCAATCGATTTTCTAAAACCGAATGCATTCAAATGGAAATAATTTTTGAAATACAACTCCAAATGAAGTGGAATAAATTTATAAATTAATCTCAAATCCTTTATTTTCAGAATATCCAATAACATTTTGAAAATGAATACCGTGTGATTTTGAAATTCAAATTTAAAGTATAGGTTTGAAATATGCTATATAGATAATTTCTGCAAATGAACTCAAAATGGAATAAAACCAGTTTTATTGGAATCCTTAGGCCATAAAAAACTCAATTTCTATATGCCGTTTAGTCAGTAATCTACCTAGATATGTAAAAATACTTAGGGTGAACTATCGAGTTTATACATGATATATCATGTGGCGATTAAATGACTTAATAATAATCCAAATAGTTTTAGCCTCTTGAATTCGAAATTATAAATATAAAAATACATAATTTTAGCATCTTGGATTCATGAAATAAGGAAAAATTAATCTATAGTGAATAAGAAACCTTATTGTCGCATAACCTAAAACTGCTAGTAATATATATGAATAAAAGACATATTGTAATGTGAGAACATGAAATCATAAAACCCTAACCCTAAAACCATACATGTCTTCTATAAGCCAGTTTTTATTTAATTTTCTATCTGTATTCTTGTTGCCCTTGTTAAAGTTTATTATTTGCTATATTTCCATCGAACGACGTGTAGAATCCGATATCACTATTTCCATTGTTGACGACCCAGACTTCGAACTCAACAAAAATCAACAAGGGAAGCACCCCCTTGATCATATTGATCCCAATATTTTAAATTTCATTTTTGTTTTGTCTAATCTATTTATGCATGCGCATATTTTTCTATAAGTTTTCTATATTGTGGTACTGGTAGATATACCTGTTATCTCGTGAAACTTCCTTACTAAATATTAACACATGAACCTTGTAACCCTAGAATAAGGTTAGACCATACATAATATCAACATGGGTATACGCGATTATATATTAATCATGCTTAGTGATGAGGACATCTGAGAGCATCTAGGCCCCCTATTTTTATCAATTATGCTTATCATGTAAGTTTTGGTGTTGATGATCAAGAAAGATGCTAAGAAGAAGCTGACAACAGCTGTATTTGAAGATCAAGGCTAAGGTACTTATTTTAGTTTTGGCTTGAAATTGTTTCAAGTCACATAGCTAGATTCACCGTACTATTAAGAGGGATTATACATAAGAAATGATCTTGGTTCATATGCAAAATCACTAAGATTACTTGGAGCATAGGATATTTCAAATTTCTCATTCAAAATCCAAGTCTTCTCTGTCTTAGTCAAAAATAATTCTCTCTCAGACCAAACATGTTTTTGGCGCTCAAACTTATCAAAGTTCAATTCCAACCGAGCGCACACCATGTGCGCCGGACCGATATTTTCAGTCCGGCGCTAAGAATTCTCTTCACCAAGTGTATTCCATGTACGTCGAACCGACTTTTTCAGTCCGGCGCTAAGAACTCTTCTTTGATTCTTTTCAACCGAGCGTACACCATTCACATCGGACCAATCTAAATTCTTTCTTAAATTTAGTCCGGCATAAGTTATATTTTCACTCTAAATAAAATTCTAGTCTGTGTTAAGAATTATTTTGCTTAAATCTTAACCAGAAATATGAAGTTTGATGCGGACTAGAATTCTATGCGTACGCCGGACCAACATTTTCGGTCCGGCGCAAACATACTTCTTTCTAATAAAACCAGTCGTTTTCCTATGTACTCCGGACCAACTTTTTCGGTCCAGCGCAAACGTTGTTCGCTGGTACTCAAATAGAACAAAACCATGTGTACGTCGGACCAACTTTTTCAATCCGGCACAAACATTGTTTTGCTGATATCAATATAAATCAAAATATGTGTACATCAGACCATCTTTTTCAGTCTGGCACAAACTACCTTGATAAGTATATTTACGACGGACCGATATTTTCGGTCCGGCGCAAATAGGTCACTATGAGTATAATAATGCTTCTCAAATCCTATGTACCCCGGACTAAAAATTTCAGTCCGGCGTGTGTATATTTCGACTTATGACTCATACGCCTTAAAATTCTTATAAAAAGGTAATAGTTGACCTACCCTATCTATCTTACCAAACCCCAATAGGAAAAAGGGCATGTACAACGGTTATTTCTGTTCAGACTCTATATATATGCAATGCTTTGAGCTCACGAATATACAGAGTTTTGCACATATACATCCTTGACATCCTGAGCACCATTGACATCTTTCAAATCATATACAACTCTTTGATCTTTAGAACTCACGAGCTTCATTTCATCAAAGAGTTTGAACTCCAACTTAGAAAATCACAAACCCTCATTCTGATCTGATAGAGTGCTTGCTCCAAGCTGTGTCTAGTCTGCATCTAGCTATTGAACCAAGAGACAGGGCTTGTGAATAGTCTATTACTCTTGGAACTAGCTGTTTCTAGACGGTTGGAGAAGTTGTTGGTGCGCCCTATCCAACAGAGATTATGGAAGGCCACCATTACTGTGAAAGGTTGAGACTCACCTCACCGGAGTGGTGAAAGAGTCAAGATAGTGGAAAACCAAAAGCCATTGTGATTGGCTATTTGGTGGAGCAATACATCTGAAGAAGTGCTTTTGGTTAAGCTATACTTCTGAAGAAGTGCTCTAACGGGGACGTAGGAGATTGAGCTCTGAACCTCGGTGAAAAAATCTTTGAGTCTCCCTGTTATTGATCTATCTTCATTTTGCTGTTCTTATTATCAACTCTATTTCAAATTCTTCTCTATACAAGTCTTACTGAATCAAAGTTGTGCTGAATCTTTACAATAATTTTTGTTGTTGCTGTTTTATTGAGAAAAGTTTTTCCATAAGACTTAAAAAGTTTTAAAGTTGCCTATTCACCCCCCTCTAGGCCAACTTGATCCTTTCAACACCCCAACCATTAATCCATCCATAGCCAATGCTTACCAAGGACCAATAACTAGAGCTCGAGTACGACAGATAAATCACTTGGTGAGTTCGTTTCTAACTATTCCATTTGATATTGGCCAGAATTGGATGCTGCTTAATAATTTCTATGACTTGTTTCTACTCAGGTATGAAGGATCGGCTAAACCGAAAGCTCAAGAAGCCAACCAAGGTTGCTCGGGCATGACCCATCGACCATCGACCAAGAATTCCAACTCGAGTACGACTCGGTATCGACCAAAGGACTCCGACTCAAACACAACTTTGAATTCGACTCGGAATCGACCAAGGCTACACGAATCCAACTCAGCCACGACGCCAAAGGAGATCGACCCCGGATGACTCAGAAGACATTGAGTTTGACTCCAACTCAAACTCGCTAAGATTAGTTTCCTTAAATTTACAAAGGGACTTGTAACCGACTTGGAGCGGGTAAGGGTTAGTCCTTCTATAAATAAAGGCACTAAGCTTTAGGAATTTCTCGGGTTTTGATTAGATTATATCTATAGTCGTCGACTTAGATTTCCTCTTGCGCCTGACTGGGTTCCAGCGACCGTATTGAGTTTCAAAACTCCACCGTGTAAACTTCATCAGAAATCCGCAATAAAGAGAGATTGCAACTATCTGGTTCTTGCTTGTGTTCACGATTTCGCAAGTAAGATCTATCGGAGTTGAAGCAGGCGATTGCAAGGTTTTTTAGTTCAGCAGTCTGTTTAGAAACCCTTGAAGTTGTCTCGTCGAGACTTCAGCAAATCGGCTTATCTATTCATCGGCTAAACTGTCGCAGTCACTCTTTGACCGATGGATTGAAAAGTAGTTATCATACCTGAAAGAAGATCAAAAAATACAACAGACACCTCATCGGCTAACTGTCGTATTGCTCTTGGGCGACAGGACGTGGTCGCATCACTTAGACATGATTTAGTAATGGAAACTAAAACAATTAGATTACACTGGGTTTTGAGAATTTAAAAAAGTTGGATGTGTTTGAAGGTTGCTGGTATTTTAATTAAAAACTCAAAATAAAACTATGATTTTGATGTGGATGATTATTGGCAATAGCCGGAGGTGCATGTGACATGCACGTAGTGTAGGAGGAGATTATCGCCCTGATCGAATTAAGGACCGAACTATGAGACACTATCGACCCAAGAATATCCGTACAACCACAAGTGCTGGTATGGCACGACCTTAACCTATTAAGTCACTTAGATTTCACTTTGCACATTGGAAGGCTGGAGTAATATGGGCTCTCCAGTTAAGTTTGCTCGTAGGGGCTTCCACACAGTGGTGTGGGTAAATGCATACCAATATAACGGTGTATGCCTTGCTATGGGGAGAAACATTTTGGTAGGGATGGACTGCTAGAGTTGTTGTGTGAATGGCAGGAATGGACTACCTAAATTACTATGTAAATGACAGGGATGGACTATCATGTCTTAGGTGTGTGTTTCTGCCACCATAGCAGAGGTTTAACATCACCGAGCTGGTGTAAAGTTAGACCTATGTAATGTAACAGTTATATCATGACTCTCTGCAGCACACCAAAGGAAGTGTGCTAATAATTTGCACAAAGAATCAGTCATGTCTTATGGACAAAATTGTACACCTCTGTAGAGTGTAAATCTTTTTGAAAAACAGCACCCGCGGTCAAGGGCACTTGGTAAAGTCATTACATAGTTAGATGTTTCATTATTTTCAAAAAGGGTTGGTTTTATCTATTATGTCACGTGTTGGCAAAGAATGGTGTTGTACCGCGTGTTGGCAGGAATTGGTCGATTCATTGCTCATGTCATGGAGGACTGTGAGTTGTTACTTATGCTTTTCATATTTGTTATTTTCATATCAGTCAATCTTGCACTTAACCATAGAAGTCTCTTTTGATATAGCCTGCATTATTACATTTTGCAAATACCACTTTAAGTCCTACTGAGTACGAAACATGCCTAAAGCAGGCATGGCAAGCGGCAGGGTGCTCTGCCATGACATTGCATCATGTTGTGGCTCGCCCTACGGTCGGTGCCTTTTGCGGTCCTTGCATGTGGCGAAATTGGAGACAACGAAGATGTTAAAAGGTAAAGAATAGAGATTAGAGAGTACATGCTCACTGACACCGAGCACACACACCAAGCCGCCCGCACTAGGGGTACCCTACACTTGGTGTAAGGTTTTTAACGAGGCTGTAACTTTATACCTATTCAAGAATGAATAAAATTTAGCTTTTTCCATAATATTTATGTCCACTGTCTCAGCTTTGTGCATCTCTAACTCCTTTCTCTCATCGTAATAGTGCAAATAGGTCGGGTCTAGCCAGCACGGCATGAAATTGGCACAGATCACAAATGGGTCGTGCCTGGGCTCATTGAAGGTGAGTCGGGCCAGCACAGCGCAACACAGTGGATCAGTTGGGTTGTGGCGAAATTGTGACGAAATTGTAGAATGACATGTATTTAGGAACAAAGTTTGAAAGCTAAAATGACATGTTCAGAAACAGAGAGAGTACTAATAAATTTATAATATTATAAAAGTATATATTTTTTATGATAAATTTAATGATATAATTTTTATATAGCCAATCTAGATACTTCCTGAACCTATCGGTGATCAAACTTTAACGGCACAGATTCCAGGCGGTAAGTAGAAAAATCGGAGAGCTATAAGCCAGCGAGTGTATTGATTATATACTTGAATTCGTGTTTGTACTTAATACTAACATCACGGAGAAGACGACTAAGAAAGTACAATAGCAAAGCAACTACTGGCTAATAGTAAGCTAAAAGCCAGTTTGTACAATAACTATCTCTAAAGGTTGTCTTTAGATGTTGTGCAATAATTATCTTTTCTCTCTTATACATAAATGATCTACTTATGCTCTCGTGCAAAGCTGACTACTAAATAAGAGCCAACTCTTGTGGCCATATTTTTTTGGGTGCAATTTCACTTTCACAGTTATACCTATATTAAATACCGAATATCGGAACTGCTGCCTCAACCATCAACTACAAGGATTAATTACTGACAATGATTCCAGGTTATTCGCTTGATTTGACTACCCGTATTATTTAGGGCATGTAAAATAAAACCACTTCAACTTACTATTATCATTGTACGTACCAGTTTTGTCTTATACGGAAGAATGAGAAAAGAAGAGAGAAGAGAATCGGCTCTTATTTAATAACTATCATCACACGGGAAAATAGGTGTTATCGTCGGTGTTGAAGCAGACGCGAGCGACTGTTAATGTTGAAGTTAGTGCTTTACCAATAACCACAAAGATGAAGTTAGTGTTGAATGCTAAAATTAAATGCTTTAATATTTCTATAAAGACAATCTTTAGAAATATTTATTATATAAACTGATTTTATTGATTACACTAGATAATACAAATAAAAAAAAGAGTAAACAGTGAACATTATTATTTTCCTTGGTCTTAGGAGCCGTACGATGATATGATATCTGTCCCTTCAAAACATTACTACTCCAATACCTAAAAATGCAAGTAACTCCGTACCTGCTTCTTCACATCAATGCACACATCCCCAGTTGTTATCAACAGCGCAGTTCGGCGGGTTAAATACACGGGTATAATGCTTCTTCGGAAACATCAATCCGAAATTCAAACATCCCCAGTTGTTATCAACAGCGCAGTTCGGCGGGTTAAATACCCACCCGGGTATAATGGCTTCTCCGCATGATTTATGCTTTGTTCTATGCAATCTGAAGATCTTTTGGCATTTAGTAATTTTGCTTTATCAAGCTAAAATTTAGTAAAATTATAATATTATAAAAAGATATTTTTCACGATAAATCTATACATCATTTTCACTTGTCTTATCTAAATATTTAAAAAGATGTTGGTAACCAATGTTTGGCGTATGTAACCCAAATGAAAATTCATTCTCAATTTTTAAAATTCAGAGAGTTTTTACTAGAAATGCCAAAAAGCGACTTGATTTTTTTCCTTTATCAAGCTAAAATTTAGTAAAATTATAATATTATAAAAAGATATTTTTCACGATAAATCTATACATCATTTTCACTTGTCTTATCTAAATATTTAAAAAGATGTTGGTAACCAATGTTTGGCGTATGTAACCCAAAACGACTTGTTTTTCCAACCGAAAGGTGTATGTTATTAGACGATCACCTAGCCTCTTCTCGTATCCGGGCTCCATTGTTGAACAATATTACTGGCGAGAGACCTCTCGGTGTATGTTATTAGACGATCACCTAGCCTCTTCTCGTATCCGGGCTCCATTGTTGAACAATATTACTCCGTCCGTTTAAGTTCATAAGACATATTTCTTCTTAGCATATAGATGAAGAAAAAATTACAAGATTACTCTTAATTATTATCACTAGAGAAGTATAAATTAAAGATAAATATTTATTAGAGGTATAGAGGAAACATCACACTAATTTTGTATTAAAAAATATATAATACGTCATATATATTTATGAATAAGATTATTTAAAAAATATATCTTATAAACTCTGAGAGAGGAGCACGTCACAGAATAGTTGAGGTCATTCTGCCAAAGTGGTGTTGGTGAGGAAAAGAAAACAAAAATAGAGGTAGTATATTCTACCGCTACACCCCTTGAGCCTCTCTGCTTGAGCAGGACGCCTGCCACAATGTCCGTCGAGAACGTATCACCCGACTCCACGAGGCACATCCGATCGTCCGCACGCTCCGAGCTCGACGCCATCAATGGCGGCCCGTGGAACTCGAAGAAGCGATGGCGTAGCTCCCGTACGTACGTTTTCGTCGGCCTGCCGTACGAACCCCATGTGCAAGACCAGCAGCTCCACGATCCACGGCCGCCGGTGCTCATCAATCGTTTCTTCCACCTCTCCGGCACCGCGCGCCGCAAGGATCACCGGCGAGCGAGTTGTCACCCTGCGCTTCTCCAACAGCTAACAATTCTGTAGATGACTGACTGGTGGGTAATCTTCTTTGGTATATGGACTAAAGAAATATTGAAAATTACTAAGTTATTCTTAATTATTATTATTAAGTACTATACTCAATGCATGTATGTCGAACTTAATGAGTTATTATTGAGCTTTTTTTCAAAATTAACATAGTTTGATATAAAATCATTTTATATACCATTTAAGTAGTTATTCCAAATTCGAACTAACGAGCCACTATCGAGCCAAGCATCATTAACTTTTTTCGCTCGAAATTGCCTTATTTTAATTTTAAACATCTTAGCTATTGTAATTGAAGAAATTTTAATGCAAACCCTAACGAGCTTTTTTGCCGGCCCTACATGCATGTAAAGAATATAAAGTAAAGATGAGTATTTATTAGGGATATAGAGGGAACGTTACACTAATTTTGTATTAGAATATGAATACATCTTATATTTATGGATACGACCATTCAAAAATAAATCTTATAAATTTGACGGTGGAGTATTAGATTACACAGCATGCATCATATTATAACTTTTAATACTATATAGTGTACAGTGTACACCATGCAATAATCTCTCTATACTAAACCCATGTCCTTCTACGTGTGAACATGAGTATGTGAATATGTTAGTGATTCTCAAGTATTGACCAAGACTGTCACGATCGTGGTCGATGTTATTCGTTTGACGGGTCAGATCGTACAATCATGGTTCTACCATATTTTTAAAAGCACATATATTTCGCATAAAAATAAAATTATCACTAAAAGAATGGTACAACACTATTTCTTCATTTAGGTCGGTTCCTAACTTTTTAGGAAAAAAAACCGATAGTGGTAGATGATTCGACGTGAGTGAGAAATATAGTGCAAAATATCACTATATATTACTATCGGTTCTGACATCAGAACAGATAATGATGATGGTGGCCATCAAAAGATACCAATTGATCGATAAACCTAAAGGAAAAACAACCAAACTATACAAAGAAAGAGCCATTAGTTGGAGGGTCTTGGCAGTCAAGCCCAGACATCGATAAGCACATTATGGTGATATGTATGAACCCTATGATGAGCATTCCCAAAGGTAAGAGGAACAATAAAAAAACACAGTGATTTCAATGCATAAGAGTCAAGGTGAAATTATTATCCTAATCTTTTAGAACTTGGAGAGATGTGCTACAAAGATTTCTAGAGAACTAGAAGGGACTATACAAACTCATGACGTGTGGCCATAGAGAACCCGGGAAGAAGAAGCAAATAAATAAGTCACAAGTCACTCACTCACCCAAAGTAGAGACACTTGGAAAGAGTCAAGGCTAAATTATTCTTTATCATTGAATTCTTGTGTAGAGAGCATGAAACTCTTGCATACAAGCTGATAAGCTAGTCACATTTTACACCTATGGAAGCTGAAGGCGCATAAAATTCTTGCATAAAAGCTGATAAGCTACTGCAGTGTTTTCTCCTCTGCACAATGCGTAGTAGGACAAATGGACAACATCCATATTAAACCACCATCCTTCAAATCATTAAGTGAACTATTTCAAGGTTCCTCATGAGCACTGCATCGGGAACTGAGCTGCATATTTTGAGTTTGCAGCGGCCAACAGTGCTGCGCCAATCCCTGAGCCGTCTTTTGTGTGCTCAACTATGATGTGCTTCGATTCCTCGGGGCCAAGTAGTTCCTCCACAGCCTCCTTCATGTACTTCCTATACTGAGGGTAGTTCTCATAGAGTCCACCGTCCATGGCAACTACAGTTCTTCGTCTAAAGATCAGGCCTTTGGAGTCGCTCTCAATCTTCTGAAGAATTCCTGCAATGCCAGCCCCAGCCAGTCGGCCACCTCTCCTTACAATACAGTCACTAACTTCTACAACAATCCTCCTCGCCTCCATGGGAGATTGCTTCACCTATCAATGAGGTTTACAGAGAAAATTTTCCCATTTGTATAGAACTGCGTTTGTATTTGAAACGAGTAGCTGCCAAATCTTGATATCATTCAACAAATTTGACATTTATTTTAGTTTGATGCCAAAATTTAGGGAATATTCCATTTCCATTAGCATTTTAGTTTATTTCATTGCCTAAACTTTCCTAACTTGTGGTGGGCAATCAATTTCATGGCCAAACTCTGGCACCAACTAAAGATATATATATGTCCTTATGCCAGAAACTAGATGCTTGCAACTTACACCAATGATGTCATTCAAGATTAACTTGACCTCTCCAAGATCATCGGAGCTGTCTTGCTGCATAGCACACAGATGAGGTGTCCTGTAAATTGATTTGTACGTGTTAGAATAGAACATAATGTGACATGTAATGAGGTCAACAGTGTAAAATTGGAACTTGGGTAAAAGAACTTGCCTTAGAACAAATGGCATGGTAAGCTTGTCAGGGAATGAGTGACCAAACAGATCGGACAATTTAGCCATCTTGACCAACACTCTCCGAACAATTTCACCCAGGTACATCCCAGAAATTGTCTTCTCAAATATCTGGAGATATTGCAGGCAAAAAAATCACATGAAAAGAAACAAACGATATACGTCTTTCCTATACCCACAATATAACATGTTTTTACCTGCTCACCAGGATTTATGCTCTCATCGTCCATGTCTCTGTCAAATTCAGTCAACGGAAGAGCGTCTGAGAATGCTCCCCACTCGGTGTTGATAATCTGCAGTAGCAGTAAAGAGACTTCAATCAAGAAAATCTCACAACTTCACTACGCTTGCTTTTTACAAACATTATCCAAATAATTTGCATAATGCATTTTTATTTTAACAAGAAGTAAATAAAAGGAGGAGTTCAGTTATAACAAAGTAGCAAACCGTGTTTCCTGCTCCAGGCATAGTGTTTTGCATCTTTGGGATAGCATCAGTTCGCTCAATGTAGCATGCATTTGTGCCTGTACCCAAAATCACTGCAATCATCACGTCATCATCCCAATAACGTGCTCCAGCTAAGGTTCCAACAGTATCATTTACCTGTTACGTGGGATTTTAGTCTATTAAATTTCCTAGGGAAAGGATGTCTTGTAAACATGTTCTAACCCATAGACATTAGAGCACAACTTTTGTTTTTCAGAATCCCGTATCTGTATTTGGAGATATCATACTCTTTGTGAATAAGGAGGCTTGCGGCTTGCTTACCAGGGCAGATACACGCATATCAAGGCCCTGTCTCTCCATTGCAGCATTTAAACAAGCAACCACATCTTTCCCAGCCTGTCCAGAGCAACGTATTGCTTGTTATTAGCATAAATTTAACTGAAAAAGGAACGTAATTTGCTGGTTCTTAAATTGTAATTCTTGTGGTATTAAAAGGTTCTTGCAATTGTTTGTTTCAACAATGATATATAAAGGAAGCATTAGATGAATTTATCACATTAGTTTGGATAAATATCTGTCCCGATGGAAAAATTGTCAACAGTTCATACACACTAGGAGTCTAGGAGAATCATTGAAAAAGTGAAAAGCATAAATAATAGAGCTCTTTTATGGTACATTAAATTCAATATGAACCGTTCATCCTTTTCGATCTAATAGCTCAGATTATCTAGAATTTATTTATACTTCTTATGGTAGTAGAGTAGTAGAAATACGTTTAACAAATCAACGACTAGATCTGATTTCTACTACCCACTATATACTACTAGTATAATGCACCGTAAAATTTCTCAAATAATAAGCCATGTTTTATCATATAATGGAGGTGCACTAGTCCAAAATGGTACAGAAACAATGCATGAGGAAAAAAGAACAATCTTACAGTCCCAGAGACAGCAAAACCTTTTGTCCACTTGATCAGAATGCCAGAATCAATAGAAGTCTGCTTCACCGGAAAGGAAAATGTGAAGCCTATCTCCCTCTTTCTTCCTTGAGGAAGACAAAACCTGTCACTCTCCTTTGCTACAAATGTTGACAGGCCAGCTGCGATAAAATCAAACAACTCCTGTTTGATATAACAATTCTGTCAGATACACATATCCCAACTATATAGAGCATCCATGTGTGAATGTGTGCACAATATTTCCTCTCTAGTACTAGAAAGAGAGTTACTCGCTCTGTCCCGCAATACAAGTCTGACAAGCATACCTAGGAGGTACAATATTTAAATAACATTTAATGAAATTAGATCATATTTGTCTCTAATATAAAGAGTTGTACTATGTCTAACTAATAGGAGCAACTATGGTCCGATTCCATTAAATATTACTTAAATAATGTACTTGGGTATGCACACCGGACTAATATTGCGGGATAGAGCGAGTAATAAGGAGCTTAAGACAATAATATTTTGACAAAACCAATTTACCTCTGTTGTACCATGCATGATTTCTTTTGGGATTGAGACTTGCTCGAACTCGGTGTCGATGACACGGTTATCTTTTCCTCCCAATTGTACCCTCAGCACTCGAAAGTTGGTGCCTCCAAGGTCCAGAGCATAGAACAGCCCTGTTTCGTTCCTTCAGCATAATAATTGTGATGCAAAAAATTAATTAACGACACGAGAAAAGATTTGATTCATGAAATGAATTGATTTAAGTGACGATCTTAACAGGAAAACAAAGTCAAATTCTCACTAGTCCAATTTGTAAATTGAAACTCCAATTGTGTACAGAGATGTAGTAAATTCGAGCTTAAAGAAAAGCATATATGCTTTACTAATCACTATCACTGACAACGAAGTTGAGTTAGTTACCCAGTGGGGAGTGAGTAGACGTAGCTGGGGATCATCTTGAGGTCGCCGGCGCCGTCCGCTGCGAGGCCGGCGCGCATGTCGGCGGCCATGGCGTCCGCCACGCGCCGCAGCACCGGGAGCGGCGTCGCGCACTGCAGCCTCAGGTCGTTCAGGATGGGCGCGACCGCGGCCGCGCCCACCGCGGAGCACCGTATAGCGGCGCCGCACCTCCGCCGTCGCTGCCCGACGGAGGTGGCCGGGAAAGGCGAGCCCACGGCGGCGGACATGTCAAGGTGGAGGAGCAGCTGGCTGCTAGCTATGGCCTAGGAGTGATCGATATTACTAATGGGTGATGCGATCGAGGAAGGTGGCAAGAAAGGATCAGATTTTTTTTTTTTTTTTGCTTCCTTAGAATAACATGTTGTGATGAGCTTTTTATATTCTTGTCCTTGTAAATAGTGGTAATTGGGATGTGCCGTATATGCTTGTTCCACAATTGATTCGATCTGTTTTTTTTTCAGAAAAATAAATGATTTATCCTATGTTATGGTTTTCTTTACAGGGTAGAAACGTCACAAGGAAAAATAAGGCTGTAGAAGTAAATAGTAGTTAAAAATTTAGTTATTTCTTATCTTATAGTTTGAGTACAATATATCCACGATGGATGGGAAACGTAAGATCAAACCTCTCTCTACCGTAAGACTCGGCTGTGCTACACATCAATTATTGGATGTTACTACTATCAAGTATTTTTGCACCTAGTATGTAGTAGTTTTCTATTATGTGCTCTTGCATAATATGATTAAAGCCAACAAAAACTAAATTTGGGTTGTATTTGATTACCATGCTGATCTAAAACATGATCTAACTTATGACGCATAAAGGAGGGTGGTATCCATAAGTGACCCTTTTCCTAATTACCAATATGCCAAGGGGCAAGTCTGAAGTTTCACATGCCATGCTGCCTTGGAAGGCGAAAAGGGCTACTGTAAAAGTTGTGGATGGCATCCCATGTGGCCATGTGATTATACATGAGATGGACAATTGGGCAGCCACTTGTGTCCCCAGTCCCTAATCCATTAGTTGACAATTCGGTTGGATTTAGGATCGGATCAGGAGCATTTAATATCTAGTAAATACTATACAGAGTTTGGATATTCAGATTTTTTCTATTCGAATATCAATAGGGTTTAGCCAATTTTCACCGCATTTTTTCCATGACAGCCCATTTATATTAACAATTAGTTGGTTCTATTGATCCTCAAGTAGCATATTCTTTCTACGACATCTATGGAGTTTGATTGATATATAACTTGTTACCATGATCATGTACTCGTATGATTTTAATTCAACATATATTACTCTATATATGCGTGCATTATCCGTATATCTTTATCCGTTTTCGAACCAAATCCGTCACATATCCATCCCGTATCCATATCTGGAATAACCCAGATCCGTATCCGGTTCCGGTTCCGAATCGGAAAAAATATAGATTAAGATACGAGAAAAGCAATATCCACTCGTATACAGCCCGTTTTCACCCCTACAATGCATTACCTAATATCATACATAACACAACTATATAGAACAAGTTATGATTAACTTTAGAAAAAAAATTGACAAGCTTTGCCGAACCAGTCCTAAGAATTATCATTTTTTCTCTTCATGATAGGATTTTTTTTTTATGGGTGAGAGGACCTAATGATCTACTGCTAGCCAGGCTCCATCAGGGAAAAAAAAAAACTTCCAAGCAGTTCTAGGTTAGGGCCCATTTTAAGATGCTTGGGCCATGTAGAGTAGCTGTTTACAGCGCTGCCGAGAAGTAAGCAGGCCTAATGCGCATTACTGTGCCTGATACCCAGTTTTCAGTACAGCCCAGGCCTAGCAAACAAGATCGATTAGTTGCGCTACAAGTCTAGCAACCTGTATTGCTGTTATCTCGTCTCTCCGAAAAGCGTTACTCTCTAAGTCACAGATATGTGCTGTTTTAGAAAGCAGATTTCTGCATAACTGTGCATCTAGATATTATAATATAATTATATTTGATATATAACTCTACTTCTAATTATTGAAATACAATTATATTTGCTATATAACTCTATTTATATAATTAATCTGTATCGTTATAATCTAGCCCACCAAAATAAACGATGGAGATTCTTTCAATGATTGAAATACAATTATATTTGTTATATATGATTAATCTACACCGTTATAATCTGGTCCCACCAAAATAAGTGGTGAAGATCCTTATCGTTTTCTTCCGATTAATGTGAGAACTTCTAAAATTTAGGATTATTGTGGGATTTTCTTGCTTTTAAAACAAAGGAGGTGCCTTGAATATCACCTTTTGTGTGTCTATGTGTGCGTGTGTGTATATAGGTGTAGCTAAAGTTTCAAAAGTTTGATTATCAATATATTTTAAAATATTTAAATTAGATCCATGAAAATCATATGTGTAGATTAATCGCAAAAAGTACTTTCATAATATTATAATTTTATTGGGTTTTATAAATATATTAAAATAGAAATTTGTTTTTAAAGTTATGTTTTAGGGACAGTATCGATGTTCAAAACATGCATTTTTGTGATCGGAGGAAGAACTATCTAGTATATATACACTTGCTTGGAAGTCGAAAATAAATGCCCAGCCCATTTCGTATTTCACAGCCGAAGCTCAACCAAAACAAGGGGCCCAGTATATGACGCCCGAGAGGCGCTCAACCAAGTGTCCAATTTATGAGCAGTTTAAACCATCGTTCCTTACAATGAGATCTTCGAAATAAAACCTCACTTGCGTATATTTAGACTTAATACAATGATATCGTTAGACGTATGTTCTATTGGATAAAAAATGTTTCGCGTATTACTTTTCAATGTTTCATTAGTTCATAGGCAATATTCCATTCTAGCATTAGAATTGGGTAAGAACGAATAAAAGGGGTGGGTGTTCCAATAGGTAAAATGAAATACTCCACATATTTCATTTCAATGTTCCAAAAGTTCATCAACAATGTTCCACGCATTAAATCTAAGAGGGTAGGGGCCAATATTTCACACATTTGATTTCAATATTCCGGTATGCATCTTTTCAAATTTTTATAGGGAATGAATCTGGTGGGTGTTGGATGTTCCAGTAGGTAAAATAAAATGTACCACTCGTTTGGTTTCGATATTCCAACATTGCTTTGATGATGTTCGACATATTCAATTCTAGAAAGGAATGGACGAGCGTTCTACATATACATTTGATTGCGACAACAGGCGATTTTTTTAATAATACATTTCGTAAAAGGAATTGCGACATTAATATGCGAAACAAAAAAATTGCAAAAATAATTATCCGTCTCCAAACGGTACGGCGAAATAGGAGTAGTCGCCAGAGGGGTGGACAAACACCCTTTTGTCGCCGTACCGTATGACGACAACTGGTTAATCCGGCGGTTAGCGTTGCATCGACAGAGTTGAGGCAGCAAATTGTGAAATGTGGCTTTGTCGCTGTACCGTGTGGCAACAATAGGTTGTCGTCCAACGGTTTGGCGACAACCTATTTTCACCACACGGTACGGCGACAAAGCCGGGTCAAAATGCTACGTTGCGGCCGCTGTCCGAGAAAAAGCGTGCGGGCACCGGCCGAAGAAGAAGAGGTAGGGAGTGAGCGGGCGCCAACCGAGAGAGGGGAGGAGGAGAGAGAGGAGGAAGAGAGGGAGAGGAAGTCGGGAGAGAGAGAGAGGAGGAAGAGAGGGAGAGAGAGAGGAGGAAGAAGGTAACATCGTAAATTTTTAATATTATTTGTTAGTTCTTTAGGAAAACATGGTAGGATAGTTAGAGAGATGTTTAGGAATATTAGACGTAAGATTTGAATTTATATGATTCTTATTAGTTAGCGAGGGATAGTAATATTGTAGTTTATGTTAGAGTTAGTTTAATTAGTGCTTCTCTTTTAGGTTAGCGATATTAGATATGTACTATAATATTGTAGTATTGGTAACGGGATAGTTAATTAGTGTTGTTTAATTTAGGTTAGCAATATTACATGTTAGTGGTGATCTAAAAATTTATTTTGTCTATGTCGTCGCAGTAATGTCGGATTCAGTGAAATTTAGGGTATATTATGGAGATGGTGAAATAAAAACTGGGCAAAATGGTGTTGATTTAAGCAGCTTTCTGGTCACCATGGTTGAGCACTCATTCCCGATAGTGTTAGCATTCGTGATATAAAACTTTGGTTGACCCAATATTTTTTCCTAGATCCAAGTGTTTACTCTGTTACCCTCCAAATCTTATTCACGCGTAGTAAGGGTGACCCAGCTATGTGAGAGTTGAAGAAAGTAGATCAGACATACTTGTGGCAGAAATGGTTAAGGTGGTGCAAGGGATCTCGTCTTAAATGTGTAATGCTGGTGCAGGCTTGCCATAGAGAAGAGGTGTATATTAATGGTGTGGGCAAGAGCAGTACATCGGCTACAACTGAACAAGTTCAGGCAGTGGTGTCGGTTGAGGTAGCAGGGGGATGATAACAGGGATGCAGCAAACGCAGAAGGTCAGGCCGATGAAGGGGAGGAGATCGAGCAACTTGTTGATCATTTGGAGTGAGTGGACCGTATAGCGATACAAGAGGAAGCTGAAATGTTAGAGTCTGATGATAGCATCGGCGAAGATGAGGAAGGAGGGACGATGATGATGAAATGCATGGTAGTACTGGGGCAGCGGTGGTACCCATCCGTGACGAATAGAACAGGCAAAACAAAGCTGGTATGGAAGTTTTGTGGGGCCATGAGTCACGTTGGGAATATGGTACCAATGGCATTCGGCTGAATCAAATATTCCCAAACAATTCTGAATTGAAGTTGGCAGTGAGGCTGTGAGCATTGTTGCCATAGAGAGAGTTCTGGGTTGTCTTATCCAGCCAAATAGGTACACAGTGAAGTGCAGAACCGATGGATGTGAATTCCGAGTTCATGGATACAAATCAAAGTGCGAGACGTATTGGATTGCATCACGAGTGGAGGAGCACACATGTAGACTAGAAAATATTCTGGTGAAACACCACAACTTGAATGTGGCTCTAATTGCTAGCGTGATGTTCAATGAAATCATTGAGAAGCAGGATATTTAGTGTTCGTATATTCAGAAAGCAATCTTAAGAACATTTAAGTACCAGATAAGTTACTCGATGGCCTGGCGTGCGAAGCAAAAAGCATTAGAGAAGAGGTTTGGTACATACGAGGCTTCGTATTGCAACCTACCTCGTGTGCTTGATGTCTTGAAGCAAATCAACCCTGGCACATACACCGCTTTCAAAGAAAGTGAAGCAGATGGTAATGTGATCTCGACATTTTGTCGTGCTTTTTTCATTGGGTCCTTGCATTGCGTCATTCAGGTACTGTCATCCATTGCTTTGTGTCGATGGTACATTTTTAACTAGAAAATACAAGGGGCAAATTCTAACGGCCATTGCTGTTGATGCGAACAACCACATACTTCCATTAGCCTTTGCATTTGTTGAGGGTGAGAACTGGGATAGCTGGCTGTGGTTTTTCAGACATCTGAATTTCGGAGTAGTTGGTGATCGGAACAACGTGTGCATCATTCATTATCGTCACAAAAGTATCCTTTAGGCAAAGACTCTACAGGAGGACCTTAACGAGTCATTCCCATGGTGTGACTTGTAGAACAGGTGGTGCATGAGATATTTGGGAGAAAATTTCTTCAGGCAGTTCAGGAATAAGAAACTGATGAACCTATTTAAGAGGTTATGCAAGCAGAATCAGGCACGTAAGTTCAACGCGCTATTGGCCGAGTTGGATAAGCACACTAATGCATATATCGAAGAGATGAAGAAGCAACCACCTACGCCAAATGATTGCCCACCCAAAAGGTTAGCACCCCTTGGGAGCTTGATCCTCCTAATCTGAGGAGATGATCGTCAAGGAACATAAAGTGTTTGTCTCAATGGATAGAGGCGAAGCCTATAGAGAAATGGGCATTGCTACATGACACTGAAGGCGTCAGGTTAGTATAGTAACTTAAGATATTTACGACGGTTGAACAAATAGGGTTATTGTACTAATTGATATGTGTTGAACAGGTTTGGTGTTATGACAACGAATATAGCCGAGGTTTACACTTGGGTCATCAGAGGCCTCCGTCCGCTACCACTTATGGCCATCCTGGAAGGCATGTTGCACGACATCGTTGCCTACTTCCAGAAAAGGTATGCGAAGGCTGTACTTCATGCTATGACATTGCAAACACCGTATTGTTGGCGGATGATGATCTACATGGAGGAACGAACCATGAAAGCTCAGCAGCATATGGTGCGTAGCTTCGGAATCATTGAGTATCAGTTCGAGGTGATTCTCCGGTGCAAAGGGGGATTGGGAACCGACACAATGGTTATTACACACGAGGTTAATCTAGGCCAAGAGGCCACTGGATGGTGTGAATGCACCTGCAACAAGCCAAGACTTCTTCATATTCCTTACTCACATGTTATGGTTGCTTGTGGGCAAATTGGGATGAACACGTCACAATACGTGTACGTGTCCCATTTCTATTTGAAGGATCATGTTGTCCATACCTGGTCGATGAGTTCTGTGGTTTCCGTGCACACGATGATTTCACTGTGATTAACAGAGATGAGCATATCTGTCTACCGGATCCGACCTTGCGGAGGTGTGCAGAAGGATAGCCTGGTCATCCACAGACTATGCGCATTTGTGTAAGGCCCCCATTTTTGATAATAAATACCAATAATGGGTACCATGTGCATACAGTACTAGTTCCATGATCAGTAGCTAGTACACACAATTACAAATTGATATCACAGTCATACACAAGTTTATTACACAACGGAAGTAAGGTTACATAATATTTTTACAATACCAAAAGTAAAATTACAGTGGAGACAACTTCTTGTAGTATGCCTTTTTAACCCATTGTCCCACAGGCAACTGACAAGGTAAAACCTTAGAAAAATTCATCGTTAAATTCCCCGAATCCTGCATCAACGTATGAGTCGTCGGGATAATCTGATTCTTCACCTAAAAACATCAACATAGGCAAGTTGAGTACTTACGTACTCGCAAGACTTTTGCAAATCCTATAATACATGCAGGACATTTCAATGGAAGGCTATTATGTTTAATTTTGCATAAAGCCAGTTTGAATGGTAAATACAGAATAGTAAATTGTAATAAAATTTGCTTAAAAGCAGATTATTTAAAATGATAGTATGTAAGTGCAAGTAAATAAAATTTTGAACCTGGGTAAAATGACCATATCCAAAACCAGTTCTACTGACACACAGAAGAGTTCACCGACACACGGTAGAAACCAGATTTTATGAAAATAAACAAAACTGCTAACTATGTGATGACTTTACCAAGTGCCCATTACCGCGGGCGCGGCTAATCGATAAGTTTTACACTCTGCAGAGGTATACAGCTTTCCCCACAAGACATGACTGACTCTTTGAGCAATCGATATTTCCCCACAAGACATGACTGGTGTGCCGCAAAGATTCATGTTATAACTGTTACATTATTTAATCCTGACTTTGCACCAGCACGGTGACGATAAACCCATTCTGTGGCGGAAGGACTCAGAGCATAGAAATGATGAAACTCCCCACAGTATGGCGTACACCGTTATATTGGTAGACGTTTATTCCATGATCACCTCAGTGTGGACGTCCCGTCGAGCAATTCATTAAGAAACAGCTCGTACTACTCCAGCCTTCCAAGTGCAAAGCCAGTTTTAAATAACTTAATAAGTTAGAGCTGTCCCATTCCAACACTTGTGGTTGTATGATAATTCTTGGCCTGAAAACAACCCATAGTTCGGTCCTTAATCCGACACGGGCAATAATCTCCCCCTACAGTACGTGCAAGACCAACACATTCGGCTATTACCAATAATTGCCCGCATCTAAACCATAGTTTTATTTTCATTTTTCCATCCAAAATACCAACCACAAAGAAAGGTCATACCCATATAATGTCATATCCAACATTTTTAACTATATCAAAATTTTAAGTTCATTTGAGCATGGCGAAGCAAGATACTATGTGTGAGTAACCCAAATTGACATCAAATAATGTCTGCGCTATTCTAGGGTTATCAAGGTTCACAATTTCATACTTATCAAGGAAGTTCTATGTAGCTATAGGTACAACTACCAATTTCCATAATATAGCAGACTTTAATAAAAATAAAGTATGCAATAAAACATTTGATGAAAGCATTTATAGAACTGGGATCAATATGATCAAAGGGAATGCTTGCCTTGTTGATTCTCCTCGACATCAAATTCCTGATCGTCGATTATATCGGACTCGTCCGGTTCTACACGTCGTATGGCAACACATAGCAAATACCAAATTTTAATAGGGCCAAAAAGAAATCAGATGGAAATATTCAAATAAAATAATTTCATAACTTCAGAAATGGTTGCAAGTATTATTTCTTCTCATTTGCAATTTAAAAGATTTAATTTACTTAGATCATTATTGTACCATTTTATCACATATTTAACAACTTAAAATTTTCTTATCACAAACCCTAAATATTTTTACATATTCAGGTTCTTGAGGTTACAGGGAGCCTAACAAAATTTATTTTACTAAATTTGGTGATTATTTACAAAAATTCTATGTATGACATATTGCTAATCCTATATTTACATTTGAATTAAAAATTTAAATAAAATTCAATTTCTAAATATTTTTGCATATTATGAGTCTACATGATTTTATATTAATTTAGAAATTTATTTCATATAATTTGGATAGATGGTTCAAAAGATATTCAGGTTTGAATATTCTAGGTTTTGCAAAAATCAGAAAATTGGAAAGTTGCCGAAAATGGAAAGTACGCTTTCGCGAGGAAAACACACTTTCCTTTTTTGGGTTGGTGCCGGCCAAGCCACGACCGGCAGTAGGGCCCATTTAGCGGTGGCGCGCGCGCTGCGCGTCGCGGCAAACCGCTGAGCCCAAGGCCGACAATGAGGCGCGCGCGACTTTGACTAGCGGGCCCGCACGGCCACGCGACACGGTGGTCGACGGGAGGGGTCCGCCACGACGATCACACGGCTCAGGCATGGCGGCTGCGAGCTCGCCCACTCGGCAGAGTGCCAGAGTAGGGGGCGGCGAAGCCCAAGCTCGCCGGCGGCGAACTAGCACCGCGGCGGCGGAATCGGCTCCACCAAGAGCATCAGTGCGTCCGTGCGCACACGTGGGTGGTGGCGCGGCGGCCGGAGATGGCCTGAGACGGCGTGCCACTGAAAGTGGGCGGTGGCGGCCATGGCCGACCGACGGCGCAGAGGAAGAAGGGTGCGGCGAGCTAAGGGAAGGGCAAGGTGAGCTTCACTGGGTTCGCGCGCAGCTAGGGAATGCCTTTTTGGCGGTTGGCTACAAAGAAAAGGGGCGCGCCACCATGAAGGTGCAGTGGTCACCATGGCCGACTGGCGGCGATGTGAAACTAGGGCCATCCGAGCCTCATTTTCATCAAATTGAGCCTCAACGGATAGAGCATGAGCCATTTTAGTACTTGATTCAACAAAAGAGAATGCAGAAGGGAGTTCTCACCGTGCGCGGTGGTGGAGGAAGAAAAAGCTCATCGTGGGGGCTCGTCGGAGACGAAGGGTTCAATCTGAAGGTGGGGGTGAGTTCCTGACGGTGCTAGGTGGCTTCGGCTCAGCTGGTTCAGGGCGAAATAGAGTGTGGAGGCGAGACGCTGGATTTTCCTTTTTCTCGGTTTTTCGCCGGAGCTGGGGAAGAAGTGCGGAAATGGCGGCGGAAGGGGTGAGCGGGGAAAGAATTGGCTGGCTGAGGCAACAAACGACATTTATATAGGGTCGCGAAGTCGGTTGCAGCACAGGGATGGTGAGATCGGGAGAGCGCGGCGTCTCTACGTTGGCGTCGGCGAGAGAGAGCACAGAGAGGGGGAGAAGAATGCACGGGAGTCTGGCTGACGCGTGGGGGAGAGGTGGCAGCGAGAGCCGACGGGCTTGACTGGCTGCCATGCCGGGCCCACAAGTCAGCGAGGGGGAAAAAGAACTCAGGTGAAGGCTCTGGACAGAACGGGATGAAAACGGTAAATTCGGTGGTCAGACTGACTCACAATTTTATAAAACTTTTACCATGGGTCGGCTAGGTAACTATAAGCTTCCAGTAAAATTTTCAAATTTTTATACTCTGTGTATAATTTTAAATAATTCTGACAATGCAGCTTTTACTTTTCTGCCCATTCGGTTTTTCATTTAATGGATGACCGAAATGAAATTAATATTTTATAAAACTTTTTAAGAGAGTATGAAATGGTAGTTTCAACCTTATGTAAAATGTTCAGGTTTTATTGATTAATATTTAATTTTTAATAATTCTGACATTACTATTTTCCAATTTATTTATTCACTGTTCTAGATTTTTTAAAATTATAAAATCAATCATTAAATTTTTTATATTTTTACAGGAGGTATAAACTTTACTGGTGTAAGTAGGGTAAAAATATTGACTCAGGATAGCTTCCTGAGAATTCTTCAAAAATTCTTTTACCTTCTGCCCTGATTTTTCTTTTACAGGATTTATTTTAATTAAATTATATTTTAATTGATATAGGTCTTCCACTGACTTAAACTGTCTGTGGAGAGCCTAAGATTTTTTTATGACTTTTGTAGATTTTTGTTGACTTGGCATTTTTACTTTTTACTTTTACCATTTTACTATACCATTTAATCTAATTTCTTTTATTAGAGAAAAGCCAAAATAATTTCCAATAATTCCAGAAAATTCATAAATAATACAAAAAAGACTTTTAATTCACTTTTCTTCATTTTATTAATTTTTAGGCTGTTACAATTTGGAACGACATGGATGATTCTAAAGTGGGTGGCCCTGTTAGGAGATGTTCTAAGTGCGGTGAGTATGGGCACAAGACAAAGCAATGCCCATAACCTGTAGGTTCAGAAGGTAGTGGTGGTGAATTCTCGACGTCGAATCCACCAACTCGTCATAGTTATGCTATCTGATGTGTGTCGAAGGAGTGTGTATCGTCATTTATGTATCAAATTATGTAATTTTATTTACGTTGGACTCTTAATTATTTTGAGTTATGTGTCACGTTTCTGGGATGTTATGTAATATTATTTAAGTTGGACGCTTATGTCTTTTGATTTATATATATATCATGTTTATTATATGTTATGTAATTTTATTTATGTTGGACCCTTATGTATTTCGATTTATATATTTCGTGTTTATCATATGTTATGTATGATAAATGTTTCATTATTTACTTGCAGGGATGGAGCAATCCGACTCACTTCTGGACTCTGTCTTGGACCTGCGGCACCATGCGTTCATCCACACGACAGAAGGCAATGAGAAGATGCTTCTGCTGTGGATCCGTGTGCCTAAGAAGGCATGGTGCATTGACCCACGCTTCCACTAGGTAAGTTGCACTACATTTACATGTTTCATTGTTCGCATAATTATATTTAAATAATGCAACTGTTTTTTTGTATCGACGGGTTGGCACGTGCTGGGTTGCTTCCTCTCGTTCGCATGGTTGAGGGGTCAGCTGAGGACGCAGGTGTGCCCGATGATCTGGCCGAGGGTGAGGATGGTCCAGAGTGGTCGCGGCGTTTTTTGTTTGACCGGTCCCTACTGTCATGTTTGGTTGACTGTTGGAGGCTAGAGACGGTTTGGTAAGGTGACAGTGTCCCTGCAGGACGTTGCCATGCTTATAGGGTTGCTGGTCGCTGGGACACCGATCGGACCCTCGGTGACTCCTGCCGGCTGGGTGCTGGACATGGAGGCCAAGTTCGTCGAAGTGGTGGATCTTGATCCAGAAATACGGATCGGTAAGAGGCACAGACCATCGAGGAGGTGGTTGGCCCAATTTGAGGTTAGTGATTGTACATAAACATGTTATTCTAGTTACCCTTCGTCGAGCCTCGACGCTACACCGTCGAGATGTATGGAGGTGATGCGATCGACTGTCCGACGATGGGCTCCCTTTGGACTAGGCGACGGGTACGTCCCTCTAAGCATTTATCCAATTTTAATTGCAACCTCATATGCTTACAGATATTTTTTTCTATTGCAGCCACAGTGGGCAGGACTGTAGGTACGTTCGGTGTACCACTCCTTCTCGGAGGCGTTTGACCACCTGTAGACGGAGCAGGTGATCTGGGACCCTTACAGCGAGCACCATGTAGCGGAGAGAGCCACGACAGGGGGATCTCGGCACTATGCTATAGGGACTAGGCTTACTGGCTTACCAGGAAGAAGCTCGTCTTCAATGTCTTTGTGGAGGACTACGCGCTGCAGCGAGTCATGAGGCAGTTTAAACTTCGCTAGCTGGTCCCTGTTTCTTTGGGTGATCGTGTGCCAGAGAAAGTGCACTCGTAAGTTACTCGTCTACTACAAGTATGTTAAATGCTTATGTTATATTTGTAATAATGTGGTTTTCTCTTAAGGTTCTCCACCCACGGACCTCAGAAGAGCATGGCGACCTTGGCTTAGAGGATGGAGCCGTGGCTCGCTCAGCGGGATGAGGCACTAGAGGACGTCGTGGACAAGGACACGCCTTACGACTACTCCTCCTACCAGCAGTACCTAGCCTGGTACGTGCCCTGGATGCGTACTCATCTCCTACTTGTGGAGGAGCCACCGACCCACAGGTACGCTCCGAGCGTGGCAGACTTGTACCCAGGCTAGGCAGGAATGTCCATGCACACGATGGTAAGTATTATTTCATAAATTACATCATCTATTCGTTATATTCTATGTCGTTGTGTTTATCATTTGTTCGTACGTGGCAGGTGAACCACGCAAGGGACTTGCATCAGCATGGCAACAGCATTTTGACTAGGCTACGTGACGGAGTCACTGTCACGCTGGACGAGATGATGGAGGCATGGAGACGTGTGGTGGCCGGACTCGACGAATCATGGAACTTGGTTCTTGTTGGCAGGTGGACTCGACTGATTGTGACACCTCATCCAAGCCGCCACGCAGGCCTTCTTACCACACACCGACCCCAGCTCCTCGCTACACAATGGAGGCGGAGTCTAGCTTCCACACCCCTGTGCCTTCGGCCCTACACATGACTAGAGGGTCCAGTTGGCAGGCACCACGCGGTCCCACTATGGTCCCCACACCAGGTAAGTTGAGCAATATTCAATTGTTCATGTTTGGTATCAGTATCACCTAACTATGATTAAATGTTACTATCTGAACTGTAGGTTGCCCTCAGGGTGGAGGACAGTTCTCTTCTTCGCTGCACTCGTTAGGGCACGCTGATGCTGAGTATTGGGCTTATCAGTTCTTCTTCAGCACACAGTGGACTCATCCACGTCCAGAAATGCAATTCACGTAGCCCCCTCCAGTGATGCAGTTGACGCAACAGGACTACGGCACATCCTACAGGTACGCGTTGCCTCCCCGCGAGCTTTGCCCGGTGCAGCGGTACAACCCTTTAGATTACGAGTAGGCGCGACCGTCCCAGAAGCTTCACACACGATCTCTGGACGATGCATCTACTTCAGCACGTAGGGAAAAGAGAGGTCATGCTAAGGGTAGGGGTCAAGGTCCACCTCAGGGGGGTGCTCAGGGTTAGTACCCCATTGTTAGGCTGTCATCCTATCCATATTTTATACTAACTTGATGTATATTTTACTATTTCACACCGTTAATTGTGATGTCATCACTTTTTACTTCATTCATTGTTTCTAAAATGTAATTTACTTTCTCAGACGACGTGACAACACAACACCAGATACCGATGCGATCTGTAACCTTTTCAGACTACGTGACATAACATAGCAGAACACTGCCACGCACTAGCTGAAGACTTTTACCAGTCTGAAATGACCCCTCACTACACACAATATAGTCTGGCGTGACTACTCACTACACGCTACAAAGTTCCATCGGTACACTCAGTATGCACTAACTGCACACTGCACAGTCCGAAGTGACACTCACTGCCTACTTTTAACTCTGAAGTGACCACTTATTGCACAGTATATTTGTCAGTACTGACACCTTGCATGCATGATTTCCTTTTCAGCCCGACTTAACTACACACTTCAGCATTTTGCTATCCGTCTGCACGTTTGAATCTTACCTTCCAATACTTAGTCCATACACCACCCCTTCGAGACTATAAAAGTCCAAACCGCAGGCACACATACACAGCTCCCACTCACACTTGACCATGGTTGGATCCTCTAGCAGAACATTCTCGTGTACATCTGATATGAGCAGCGTAGCCCTTTATTACACGTTGAAGGTTACGCGTAATGGGAAGGATGATCCGTTCAAGGAGTAGAACCTAAGTAAAGTGGTGTCCAAATTGCAAGAGTGGCGTCCGACATTTTCGAGCCATAACGTGACAACCTCTGGCTTGAACCTTGTGACCTCTGACGACCTCGAGGCACACTTGCAAGGGTGGCGTCAAAAGTATTTCAGGGTGTGCGAACTAGCTGACTACTCTTTTGCTATGGATTTCTCTACGAGACTTTATAGGGTACTGATACTGCCCGATCAATATGTAGAGCATATTAAGGTTAGTTATTTCCTATTTGTTCACCCTACTAATCTTTTTAGCATTATCCATAAGTTCACTAATTCGTATCATCGTCTTGTGTGTTAGTTATTCTCGGAGGATAAAGAGTTGCTGAACAAAGATATCCCAGAATTCATAGCGATGTATATACTCTTCGGCGGGGTGTGATGCCTGGTTCATGCAGAAGACGCAGAAGAGGATCTAGTCCACCCAGTACTGTTGTAGTAGAAAGTTCAAGAGGACATTAAACCACTACCAAAGGAGGGCTTCCTCCTAACTTTACAAATGACGATGACAATTTCATGTCACCTAGACCTCGATGTTCAAGCACTATCACAACGGGCCGTTCAAGCACTACTACAACAGGCCGTTCAAGCAACAATGTAAGAGGACGTTCAACTAACACTAAAGGAGGGCTAGCTCCTAACCATATAAATGATGATGAAAATTTCATGCCACCTAGGCCACAAACCTTGCGTCCTCGGAGTCCTCCGAATCCTAACGATGATATTACATTAAGCCCTATTAGGTATCCAAACGTAGTACCCCGTTAGAAACCAATAGATAACTATCATTATTTTGACCATGCCCTATTCCGACAAACATGGCCATAGAATGTATGGTTTTGTGACTTAGTCCTTCATGAGAGGCATGTAACTATGTTGTATCCCAGTTTTATGAATTCGTTCTGTATCTTAGGTGTTGTTCACATGCCATATTATTGTAGTTCTTATACTTACTGCACTTTGTAATATCAATGTCGGGTTTTATTCAATGTTTTACTATGATTTGTCGTCAAATTTGTCGCACACCGAAAGAGAACGAGGAACAACAAAATTTGAATTTTTTGTCAAAAAAAGGTAACTGACAAACAATTTTGTAAAATACTACATGAATTATCACTAATAGTTATGAATTTTTCTGAATTTATTGAACCCTGGTTTCAACTCTAAAATTCTAGCAACTTCTAAAATAATGCTGACTTTTAATAGTTAATGCTCACAAGTTACAGTGAATTTTTGAATGAAATTAGTGCAAAAATGTCTCTCATAAATTTAATTTCCTCCAAAAAATATCATAATTTTTATAATTTATTTTGTTTCCATACTCTGTAGCCAACCGGCTGGCTTTGAAGCCTAGTCGTTGCCGTACTGTGTAGTGAAAATAGGTTGTCGCTGAACCATTGGACGACGACCTATTGTCGCCACATGGTACGGCGACAAACCCACGTATCACAATTTGCTACATTGGCTCTGTCGATGCATCGCTAACCGCCAGATTAACTATTTGTCGCCACACGGTACGTCGAGAAAAGGGTGTTCGTCCACCCTTCTGGCGACTACTCCTATTTCGTCTTACCGTTTGACGACGAAGAATTATTTTTACAATTTTTTTGTTTTGCGTATTAATGTCGCAATTCCTTTTATGAAATTTATTATTAAAAAAAATTCGCCAACCGGCTCTATCTATATGTAGGCCGATGCTTCCTCTCCGCCGAGCTATGTTACCCTTGCCAACGGCCAGTTTGCAAGGAGTGATGTCTGTGGCCAGGGTTCCAAATCTCGCCTAATTTTAGCGAAATTTTGCCAAAATTTTGAATTTCGGACCACCCCGAAATCTAAACTACCGGCCGAATAAAAACAATTAAAAAATTTGAAATTGCTACAGTACCCGATTTTTTGTTTTTTCTCAGCGAAATTTCATGTTTTTTGGTCGGTTTTGAAAATTTTAAGGCCGGATTTGACCGGATTTGGTCCAATAACTCTTAGGAAAGTCATCTCCTATGAAAATTTGTTGAAAAACCGAATTTTTTAGACATTTTAAAATTTTGGCAGAAACACTGTCAGATTTTTATAAAATTGTACAAGATTTATAATGAGCTGAAAATTTTATGGTACTATCTTTAGTAGCTTATAATAATAAATAAAAAAATTTAAAATAATTTAACTTAATTTTTTATCCTTAAAAAATTAAAAACTTAATGAACATAATTGGGATAGTTAGATTTTGAGAATTTTATAAATTTTCTTGAGTGTGATTATGATCTAAATTTTTTTTGAGAGATTAATAATTGCCTCAGTACCATTATATAAATTTTTCAAAAAAATTCAACTTTTTTTGTTTGGTTAATCAAATCTATGCAAGCATTGAACTTCGTTTGTTATATTATATTTCAAAAATCAAAAAGAAAAGAACATAAATGGTACAGTGCATTGTAAGAAATTTATAAATTCACTAGAGTGTGATCGTGATTCAAAATTTTTATGAGATATTAAGAACTTCCTTATCACCCTTCTGTAAAATTTTCAAAAATTTTAAATTATTTTTATTGCTAAAGCAAATCTATGTATTGATCATGAGGCTTTTATCACGACGTAGCACTGTCTGAATTTTTAAATATTATTTGAGAATGATCATCATCTAAAAATTTTAAAAAAACATTAATGTTACATAAGGACCATCCACAAATATTTTCAAAAGTTTTTAACGTGATTTATATAATTTTTCATTTTGTTCAAATTTGCCGGTAAGCCTTTTAACAGGGCAGTAGTACTGTTTGAATTTTTAAAAATTTATACATTTTGATCATCATCTGAAAATTTTATGAGAGCATTAGAGATACATAATAACCATTCAAAAAAAATTCAAATGTTTATAATGTGGTTTGAACCATTTTGCATTCGGTTCAAAATTGCCCGTCAATGTTTTATCAGGACAGTAGCAATGTTTGAATTTTTAAAAATTTCACAGACTTCAGAATCATATGAAATTTTTATGAAAATATCAGATATGTGTCAGGACTCTACAAAAAAATTCAAAATTTTTTCGATATCGTTTTACCCACTTTTCTGCCGTTGCAAAAATGCCGAAATTTCGAGTATTTCGTCCGAAATTTTGAGATTTTTCGTCGAAATTTCGTTTTCCTCAGTAGAAAACAAACCAGATTTGAATTTTTATTTTTGAATTTCGAACGAGATTTGTCCGAAATATCGAATTTCGGCAAAATTTTGGATTCCGATCCGAGGCAATATTTTATCGAAAACGAAATTTGAATCCTTGTTTGTGGCTACTATCTCTCTATCCTTCTACTCGTCCATGATGTTTCCGTGGACCAGAAGGCGGCATATCCTATTCTTCCCCCAGCTAACTGATTTATGTTCTCTCGTAATTTAGTTCTTTAATTAAATCTTTCATACAATACTCTTGTAATGAAACAACCGTAATTTTTATTAAACAAAATAGTATCATTAGCAGAGATTGAAGTTTGTTTAACAAAAGTAATCAGCAGTAATTTAGATAGAGTTGAGGTTCTATGCTTAAGGGACACGCAGTGATCCAGTCGTTGTCTCTAGAGCAGGTTCACGAAACCGTTTCGCCGGTGGTTTTCGCGGAGCCGACGGTATCGGTTTTCGCGGTAAACCGCTCGAAAACTGTAAAAAAACCGAACGGTTTGTAAAATTGAAAATTTTGAAATTTGGTCAAACGAGATCGCGAAAACCGCGGTTTTTGACGAAAAACCGAGCGGTTTTTGGAGAAAACCGCAAAAAACCGCCCGAGGTTGGAAAATTGGGGAAAAAATCGAAAAAAATTGTGAAAAAAGCAAAAAAAATATATTGTAAAATTTGTAGAAATACAGGGAAGGTTAAAATTGAGTAAAAATGTAATAAATATATAAATAAGGTATGTGAAAACGTAATTTTTTTTCAGAATGATCTCTCCTAAATTTGAAAAAAAATCGACATGACCTTTGCTATATTTTAGAGAATTAGAAGTTGTAAGTTATGTATTTAGCAATAATATGTCAATAAATAATCTTTCATTGCAATACTACATTCACACAAGTGCAAAAATCGGCATTTACATAACTACAAAGATAAATCATTCGCAATTTCACTACCATTTACTTATCAACACCATTTTCATTATAATGCATTTAAATTGAAGTTGTGGAGTAGGCATAAGCATAGCTTCGTCACCCTTCCATTGTCACAAAAATGACATGTTCAACCTACATGAACGGAACATCGAAAACCGATGACAGAAGGAAAAATGGTGAAAATATAAGAACAAATTGAAAAAATTGCAAAAAAATTTAAAAATGTACAAAAAAATCCCAATTAATCTATAAAACACCTAAGATAAATTTTTACAGTCTTTTAAATCATTTATTTCTTCTAAAAAATCTAAAATAGAAATTAATGAAAAGAAATAAATACACTGTCAGATTTTTATAAATAGTAAAATGATTTATTATATTCTAAAATTTTAATTAAAATATAAATAGTTCCAAAGGATCATGTACTAAAATTTTTAGAAATATTAGACTTCATTTATTTCCCATATAAAATCAAAAACAGAAAAGCATATACAATGATAATAGCACTTTCATAATTTTTAAAAAATACACATATCTGATCATCATCTCAAAATTTTACATAATCATTTTAATAACGTTATAACATCACAAAATTATTTTAAGAAATATTAGACTTCATTTTGTGCTCCTAGAAAATAAAAAACTAAAGAGCATATATTGTGACAGTATCACTGTCAGAATTTTTAAAAAATGTACATATCTGATAATAATCTGAAAATTTTATAGAATCATTAGGATTATCTCAGGAATGCACAAAAAAAATTCAAAACTTTTTGCTAAATTTCTTCAAATTTTTTAAATTTACTGTTCATCTGGACGGTTTTCCGAACGGTTTTAATTACCGAATCGGCTTGTTACGGGCAGTTTTCGCGAAAACGGAGCGGTTTTCGATCTCTAGAGCATCTCATTCATCCCTCCCATACACAAACCACAGTCCAAAGTACATAAGCCACCAAAGAATAAGGGAGCTCAAGTAAACACTAGAGATCATCGTAGAGCAAGCTCAGAAGCCAAAAGCTCCAGAGGACCAAAAACCCAGGAGATCGAAAAGCCATCAGGACCCCCAAGACAAGGAGACCACCAAGATCGGAGGGCATTTTCCAGGAGCCAGAAGCTCACTAGGAGGTCAAGCAAGCCAACCAGTACATCATCAGAAGCAAGAGAGGAGCACAACCATTCTGCATCCGCTTCATCACTCACAGCCACTGCATTTGCATTCTTCGAAGCCAGGTATTCACCCATTTTTACCATACCAACAATAGCCAATCATGCCATAGCAAAATGGAATAGAAGATAAAATGGCAGAAGGTGGAATTGAGGTAGAGAATGAAATAGCTGCGGTCTCAGTTTAGCAAACCGCGGCGGGGGTTGCGTCGCGAGTTCCCAATATCCTCCCATCTATGCTCCCCCGGCGCACGATAGGCTAAGGCATCAATGCGACGCCATCCAACCCGTGTGCCAGGTAAAGATTCATCACACCCCCAAGCTAGCAAAAGATTAAAATGGTAACTAGTGTAGAACCGGCAGCCATGTAGAGGAGCGGCCGACGCAAGGAAGACGAGAGGGAGGCGCAGCAGGCCGGAAGGAGTCGGGCGGGGGAGGAGCCGGAGGTGGCGGCCCGGGCGCCATGGCCTTGCGTGGCCGCAGGCGCACGGTCAGAACAGAGCGAGCCGGGCCAGTGGTGGCCAGGCCGAAGGAATCAGGCGAAGGAGGGGAAGGCAGGTGAGTGGCTGGAGCCGGCGGTGCCTCGGCGCAAGCACCATGGAGATCGGCCAAGCTCAATCGGGAAGAGCAATAGAAGCAGCAAGAGAGAGAGAGAAATGGGGAATGAAGAACAAGCTAGAAGAACATGTAAAGAAAGATAACTAGAAAAGAAAATAAGAGAGAGAAACAAAAAAAATTAAATATTAGTAAATCAGTTAAAATAATAATAATCTGTCTCTCTAAGAATTTAAAAGCGATTAAATCAGTCGAAATCCATTAAAAGCGATTAAATCAGTCGATCGAGTTATTAAATAAAGCGCGACGGTATAAAATCAAACGAAGCTCTAAAAATCGCAAAGTAATAATAAGATGAGCTCGTTGGAAAATTAAAAACATGTAAAAACTTATTCACCACTAAATATAACATTTATGTAATTTCAAAAAATAACCCAAATTGGAATGCAGATCAATCAACGGGTGAAGACGTTTATTTTGAGCAAAATACAGGCAAGCAATCCATGACCATGCTTATTTTGATATCAATGTTTTATTTAGAATATATGTGGTAGCATTGTTGCATGATAAAATGTTGCTTTAAATAAAACCTGAATCGGTTTGTTGGATTAACTGTGGATGCAGTTGTGATTGTGTTTTCGACTCAACTGACGGGTGTGGTCGGGGTGAGTTGTTAAATGGTGGGTAGAGGGTGCCATGTTTTGGTATTGCCAGCGGGACCCTCTACATAAGAATATAAATAAGGTTAAAACCATTACACTCGGGCAATGAGCCGTATTAAATCGTATCAACTATAGTGTGTGGAAACAACAAAAAAAGATTGTTCTATGCTGGTGTTTAATCTCCACATTGGGTAAATATGATGTGTTAAACTGGGGTATGCCGGATACCCAGTGAAGTACACGTTAATAACCGGTAAAGGTTATTTGGCGCTATAGTTAAAGCCATTGGATGAGTATCTCCAATTTCGAGATGGAGATCAACTGGCTACCCCAATGTCTTAGTACCACTGATTCATGTTGTAGCACAACTGGCAAGTGGTCTGGGGATATGAATAACTCCGATTTTGAGATGGAGTTACAACTGGCTAATCCAGGAATTAGTGCCATTGAATTAGTATAGAGTACAACTGGAAGGGGCCAATGCTGGATATTTTTAAAACCTGATTAGTGATAAACATTCTGGGTTCTCAATTGAGGTTGAGTTCATTATGGGTAAAGTGATACAAAACCTGCACAGGATATAAAATCATGAATTCATGCTTGCCTCTTGGACTGGAGGCTACGGAAGTTAATTCTGCCTCATATGCGAGTGCTAGTAGAAAATTTGACAAATAAAAATTGAACAATCAGATTTTCTTAATAAAACCTATTTTCGGTACTTGGTTCTGAGGGATGGTTTTGTGGAATGGAACCGATATTGGTTCCGGGTGATAAAATTCATAAATGCATAATTCTTATTAATGCTTGCTGAGTACATCTTTGTACTCACCCTTGTCTACTCCCTCTTTTCTTAGACTCTGATTGCTATGGATGTTCCGACGAGGAGTGGCTGGATAATCACCCGCAGGAGCCGGGTGATGAGGAGGCAGAGTTTGACCCAACAGACTGGATGGAGTAGAGGCCTTTGCAGTAGAGGCCTTCGTTCTCTGGGGTATATGTAAATTAATTGTTGTAATAACTTTTACTGTAAAGTATGTAATAAGACAGGTGAAGGACTATAAGAAGGTACTATGTTTGGAATGTAATAAATTTCCTTTAAGTCTCTAATTAGTGTTCTGCTGCAACACTTCGAAATGGTGTGTCAACTAATAAATTGTCGGGCTTACTCGACGAGCTATTAGTTAATATACCCTGATCAGTGTAATTAACTCGATCGGGATTAATAACACTACTATATTCATTATCTGAGGTTAATTATGCGGGTCGCCACATGTTAATAGTAAGAGCAGTGCTTCAATGCTTTCCCTCTCAATACAGGTTGCACAAATCTTGAAGCAAGCGAAGGGGTAAGTAATCACCATCTATCATTCATTCATGCTTTAATATTTGTATAACTGTCAAAAGAAAAAGCATGGAATCACCTCTCTAATAGTAATTATTCGTCTTAGTTATAATCCTAACTATTCCCTAAGATTGATAACACTGGGATAGTCAAGCTAAAAGCTAAAACCGACTATGTGCTTGTGGTTATCATTGATGGCACATAGATCATGTGTAGGATCGAAATATACTGATCTAGCAATCAGAGGGGGGGGTGAATGATTGCGCGGAAGCTAAAATAAATTTTTTGTGATTTTTGAAACACCCCAAACAAACTTAGATCGCTTAATTTGTACTCAACAGAAACCTTATTGCGTCGGACCAAACTTTTACTTGTACTCGGACCAAACCGTGCGGACAAATTTTCACATGTACTACGGACCAAATTTCGTGCGGACCAAATCTTCACATGTACTACGGACCAAATTTCTCTGTAGCAAAACCAAATCAATACACTCCGGACCAAACGAGACAGACTGATATATGTTTACTAAAACTAAGATTTCTGAAGATCTAACCGTTAGATTGATATGACATTTTAACTGTAGAAACTAGATTCAATTCCGAAGCTAACACAAAAAGAATTAACTCAATCGGACTTATGGATCTGGAGTTATATTCTTTGCAAGACGACTAAAACGAAAACCGATCTAACAGCGACGGACCAAATCAAACTAGCTACGGACCAAACTCAAACAATGCGATTAACCGATGAAACTTTTAGGAACTCTAAGTTGATACTCTAGGAAGGTTTTGTATAGATCAAATCAATATTAAACTTGTTGAAACAAGAGAGACAATGAATCAATCTATAAAAACAAAACCGGGCAAACAAACCATAAGCCGAACACGAGCAGTAATCACAGACATGTAACCCATGAAATCTTGTAGCGCGGCTTTTCCTTCGCTCGGGTGTCGCAGCGGGAGGATTTCACCGCGAGGAATTCCTTGCCGCGAGGATTAGAAGAAGCGATCTCCAAGTGCAAGTGCAAGCAAAACAATGCTCGGCGCAACGCAAGAAATTATCTAGTCGGCTTGGGCTACGCTCGGTCGACAAGTGAAGAAGTTGATCTTTATTTCTTCTTGTCTAATCGTCTGATACTCAACAAAAGAGTACAAACCCTAAAACCTCAGCGCTCCCAATAAACAGGAGACACCTCCCCCTATTTATACTGAGCAAACATGAAGATATTGAATACAACTCTACTTCCAACATGGAAAGAGTTTGCATACATCTCAACTTTGGCCCAAACCGGCCAAAAACAACTCTTGCGCGTATGTACACCCACATGCTATAAATACGTGACTAACCGACCTCCATGTGCATGTTCTCTGGCGAGCGTTCGCATGACATCCTTGACCACCAAGACCTCGATTCCTCTCTAAATCTAGTCCGAACCTCGGTTCCTCCATGAACCTAGTTCGGTCCGTCATCGACCACGTTAAGCCTCGAGCAACACACGCACATGAATAAACAAGAAACAACTCCGAGCACAAGTCCACGACTTGACTCAACATCAGTCCATGCAACCACTCACACGAGTGCATTGCATCAAGCAGAATCATTACCATGCTATCACCAGCATATCAAATAATCATCAGACATAGCACATGCAAGCACCACACATGCCATAATCACAACCACTTTGCAAAGCCAATTTCATTACTAAGCCAATTTTTCAGCACATGATTTCACATCATGTCAACAACTTTTTTCTGGCGTTGTTGTCGGGGAGCAATTTAGTTTTACAGTTAAGGTTTATTATTACTAACGCTCTTTTACCCTAACCCACATTGCTAGTTTTTCTTTATATATATATATATATATATATATTGGCAACCATGAAGCCTGCAGGCGCAGTCGTGAGCCCGTGGGAATATTCGGCACCACGACCGGATATTTGTGCTCTGCTAAAATCATATGCAAAACTTGAAGCTGAGGATTATAGGTTAAACCCAACATTGATCAAGATGGTGCAAGAAATGGCATTCGTAGGAAAGAACTTAGAAAATATGTACCACTATATTGTGATGTTTGAGTCGTTTTGCAACACCCTTCAACAAGGAATACCTGCAAACTGGAATAGGTGGATACTATTCCCCTTCTTTCTCAACGGAAAAGTAGAATCATGGTAACTCTCAATATTGATACATTCAAAGGTAACTGGTCTGAGATTCTTAAAGAATTTTGCATGCGATTTTTTTTCGTTACCTAGAATCTATCAACTTAGGCGTGATATTTTATGCTTTCACAATTGCCTAATGAAATGCTTAGTCAAGCATGGATGAGATATCATGAATTGTTAACAATTGCTCCAGATTTGGGAATAGATGACCATGTTATTATGCAAACATTTTATATGTCTCTGTTGGCTAGTTCGGTAGAATATCTCGATGCTTCTGCAGGTCGTCCATTCCTTGAACTGAAACCAAGTGAAGGCAAGACGGTGATCAAGAAAATTGCAAGGGTGCAATATCCAAGCCCGAACTCATAGCTACACAGAAGACTATCACGATTCAACAAGAAAAATTGCCTTCATCTGTTGTCTATTTGCACCGTAGAAGTAGCAAAGCAAACGTGAGAAGTAGCAAAACGAACATAGACACCGAACCGAACTATATATGCGTCAAGTCATTACTACAAGAATGTACATGAGAATCGGTTCTTTTTTTGTCATTACAGTCGGTTCTAGTGGCGATACAAAGTCTTTAGATAGTGATGAGGAGGAGCTATCATAGTCGGTTTTGGCCCGATTGTGATAGAGCCTCATCACAATCGGTTCCTTCAAAGAACCGATTCTGATGAGGGGTGTGCCATTTTTGCATATTCTAAAAAATAGCACATATTAACAGTATGCACATATATATATCACATTCACAGTACAGAACACAGAATGCACATAACACATTCATAGAATACAAACACTTTATTACAACACATATATCACATTCGTTCACAATATACAACACAAACATGTGTAACAATCAATACACATGCATATCGCATTGACATATATAATTAATATTGTTTACATATGGACTAGTAGGACGCTTCAGGATCTCTAAACCTACCGTCCTCCGATATAACTTCTAACCAGTACCACTGGCATAAGTGGTCTCGTAAAGTGTTGAGTGCTTTGCTCTCTAAGCTCTTCTGAGGGATATTGATCTTCTGCAAAATAGAAATGAGTGCACTAATTTAAGTTGTAAAATTTATATGTAAAAGGCTAAGTGTATTATTATGCATGTATATATACCTTAGGGAAAAGGTATGAGCCGACGATCACAATCAGCATGTGCTGTATGACATAGAAGCCGCACAGGTCATCGCTACCCTATTGATGACACTGTGAAGAGAGAAAAAGAAATTAACATACGAAGATTAGATGTTAGAAAAAAATAATTGTATATATGCTAGGCACTTGTACATTGAAGCGCTTATACTCCAGCTTCTTGCCCTTTTTGTCATCGTGTGTCTATCCTTCATCGACGTAGGCCGAGAAACCTCTACATACATTGGAGAGATGCCATTGAGTCAAAAAAAAATGAACGTAGTTAAATTCAAAAAGTGTTAGGTTACTGTAATGTACTTACATCTCCAAAGGAGGCTTGATCGCGTAAGCCATCGGTCTCTTCTCGACCGATTTAAAAGTGTAGACTGTGTTTTCACTCGGAGAGAGGACTAGTAGAACTCAATGGTTGCTTATGAAATGGTATGCAGTGCAAGGAAATAAGTTCGCATACGGTTTAAGTGCCTACAAGTAATTGAAGGGTAAAATACTACCTACTCCTCGTGGTACGGGAATAGAACGAAGTCCTTCTTCGACTCAGCATGCAATGCCCCCTTGATGTAGCGGGCAACGAATTCTGGATGAAGCCTAGACATGGTTGCTGACACAAGCTCGGGGTCGACGAACCCAACTAGTTGTTGATTCGTTGTGGCTCACTGCCTCATTGGCCTGCAACTCGTGTTGAATGTTAGAAAGCATAATGCAAAATCCTATAAAAGTCATCATCTCATGCTGTATGGTGTGATACTCACAGCGTCCAAGATCGTAAAGTAGAAATATCGTTAGCTATCAATTGGTACACACAAAACAGATCCTCAAAACTGACCGGGAATGTCCCATTCTCGTCGTGGTGGAAATGTGCCCTTCTATTCATCACATTAAAGTCGATTCGACGCTTTTCCTCATTCACCCTATCAATGTACCATCAATGGAGCATGCGAGTCCACCTGCCTAGATCATTCAATAGGCTGGATGCAATTAGGGGCTTCCCATGTACGTAGGCCTTAAAATCATAAGCCATGTCTGTGGTCTGTGCTGACTTTCCTTTTTGGGCTGAAGGAGTCTCCGAGGTCGGGGCTGTGGCCTCTGTTAGCTTTGCCTTCTTGGCAGAAGGAGTCTCCGAGGCCTCCTGTGGTTCTGTGGGTGTCGTGCTAGTCATTTTAAACGTCAGCTCTGCACTCTATGTAGGACTCATCACGGTGGTGAGAGCGGGAGCAGGAGCAGGAGCAGGTATGGTAGGAACCTACAAAGCACACGCATATGTAACTTGTCGCAGTACTACTGGAATGGTAGAGAAGACGTGGGGGATATTTACCTTGACTAGTACGACACCCATCATGGGCCACTTGATGAACGACATGCGTGCTTGCCTGAGAGTCGTGATATCTTCGTTGGGGGAACTCGAGCACAAATGATAAGAAGTCTTCGTGGACGTAGTCCACCTGCACCTTCATGTAGCCCTTCCCCAAAGGCTGACCATGCAAAGTGTCGATCTCCTTGCATGGAAATGCATCCTCATGTGCAGCCTCGATGGGAAATCCATCCTCCGTTAGGATGGTGAGCTATCACTTGCCAGGCGCCTGGAAGAAATGCGTAACTTGAGGAAAAACATTATGAGAGTTACACTTGTAGCTTTAAGTCAGGAAAAATTAATTATTACCTTCAGCTGGAGACCGGTCTTATCATTTTGGAACCGCAGCTGCTGGATCGGGGCACAGGCTTCTCTACGAGAGGCGACGGCATCTAGCTCTGACTCTGGAAGATCATCGCCATTATCTCCTCCCTCATCTCCTCACGTGCCATCATCTTCTCCCTCATCTCCTCCTTGATCTCCTCCCTCAGCTACTCCCTGAGCGTGTCCTTGAGGCGCTCCGCGCATGTCTCCCATGATCTTGATCTAGCACTCGTAGCGTCATCTTGGAAGTAGGACTTCTCGTATGCCCCGCCCCTGCGGCAAGCACCAGGCTCGTATGGTCGGGCTTCTCGATCGCAGACGACAGGATTTCCTTTGACCCTGGTTCTAAAAGGTTTTCTGCTCTTTCCGCTGGCTTACCTCCTCCTGCAAGAAGCGAGTACGAATTAGATCTGAAATACAATAGGTTGGGTCAACTGCAATGTACTAAATACGAATTATTTGAAATTTTGCAGAAATATTCTTTGGGATACTAAAAACCTTTTCACAAAAAGAATTTTTTAAAAAAGAGTCAGCACTGAAAAGATATGCCAAAATTTACTTCGTAGGCGTAAAGCGTAGAAAAGTCAAAACTTTCTCAAATTAAGCCCAGATTGTCTGAAAAATTGCAGAAATTAACTTTCCACTAGTTAAAAGCTTTCCCAAGAAGAATTTTGTCCAAACGAATTTTCTTTCACAGGATATGGAACAATGAGCTTTTTAGGCATAAAGAGAGATTGAATTTCCATCGGAGCCTCGAAAAGCAATTCAACTTGGATTTTTACTCCGAAAGCATTATGAAATATTTGAAATACATAATGGAACAACGAGATTATGTAACATCCCATAAAATGCAAACACAAGAAAAATAAAAATTTTAAATGGAATTAAATAAAAAGTTCAATTGGAATCAAGATTTTAATTTTTAAACAATATCTTTTCCTCTTTTCTTGCATTCTAATCTTAAAAGAAAAGAGATATTTCAATATTAAAACTATTTCTTCCAAAACAAACAAAATATAAAAATAAGTTTGAGGTGTAATCTTTAATTTGGATTTTAATTTCCTGAGTTTTCTTAATTATTGATTTTTCTTGAGTTTTTGCTTTAAAAGAAAAGTCTCATTGAAATGGTAAAATGGTAAAAGTAAAAAGATAAAAAAATCCAAAATCGATAAAATTTGTAAAAATCTCAGATAAATCCCAGATCCATCCAGGATCCTGATGATGCAACTTGCACTGATCTGGATCAAGGAAATAAATTGAAAAGACAAAAGTAACCCTATTTAGATACTTTGAACAAACCTTGTAAGAATTCTTCAGAAGTCACTCAACCTTAACCTGAGTTAAAATTTTAACCATGCCGACATATTAACCTTATCCATTCCTTGTGAAAATATCAAGAATTAAATCCTACATTTAGTATTTTTAGATATTCAAAAAAAGACAATCAAAAAAGCTGAAAATTTCAATGTCAGAATTATTAAAATTAAAATATAAAATATAAAATTTGAAAATTTTATATAATGTAAATAATGATATTTCATATCTTCATAAAAAGTTTCATAAAATAATAATCTGATCTTGAACCCCAATTAATCAAAACCAGAATCAGCAGAAATTAATAACAGTGCATTGTCAGATTTTTAGCAATAGTTTTACTCATCTTTTTTATCTAAATTTTTATGAGACCTTTATCTCTTCCTTTCCGACCTCGGCAAAAATCCTAATAAAATAATGAGTCAGTTTCATAACCCAATCCAATGAATGGTCTTGTGCTGTCCAGAGTTTTCGGCAGTATTGCCCTTCTACTTTCAATGACATGTGGGCCCATCCCTTAACTCGACCCCACAAGCTAGTTCTGAACCGTTTTTTCTCTTTCCCGCTGCCAATCGTGCCCCACCTGTCAGACACTCTTCTCCTCTCTTCTTCTCCCCCGGTCTGCTCTCTCTTGCACAGCAACCATCGCCACCGTCAAAGCCGCGCCGCCTTCCTTTCTTGTCGCTTCCCAGCCGCAATTTGCGAAGCCCAAGACATCTGCCACGCCCCTCGACACACCGCTGCAAGCTATCCTCTTTTTACCCCAAGTTACCAGAGCCTTCACCATTCCTCCTCCTCTGTCGCCTCTTACCGATTCTCTGTCGCGGCAAGATTTCACTGCGGTTTTCCCTGCCATGGCAAGAATTGGGTAGCATCTTGCAGTGCACTCAGTAGACCTGCTAACCTTGTCGAGAGGATGCCACGGTAGCCATTTCTCCAAAAATTTGCCGCCACGGCAGCAAAGCCTCGCCGTCGGCGAGCCCAGAATGCTCGTGCCCTGTTTTCGGTCATCTCCATGTGGGCTCAGCATGTCAGTCACCCATGTGTAGCCAGTCACTGCCAAGCGGGCCCATCCTGTCGGTGCCTCAGCCCAGCCGAGTCCCGAAAAGTAAAGCGCATTTCCATGGCGAAAGCGCACTTTCTATTTTTGGTAATTTTTCTGATTTTAGTATTTTCAAAATGCTACAACATTCAAATACTTATAACTTTTGAACTATTAAGCCAAATAAAATGAAATAACCTTATGAATTCATGAAAAATCATTTAGATTCATAATATGCAAAAATAATTTGAAAATGGACTCTGTTTAAATTTTAAATTAAATTTAAAGAAAAAGGACTAAGATATGCCATATATAGAATTTTTGCAAATAAGCTCCAAATAGAATGAAACAAATTTTGCTAGAATCCTTAGACTCTCAGTAACCTAATTATGCCAAAATAATTAGGGTTCACCATAGGAAATGTTTGAGTTATTACATGTAGTAAGTAAATAGTTCAATATTAATCCAATTAATTTTAGTGTTTTGAATCTAAAATTTTAAATAGTTAGAATATGGATCAAATGAACTCAAATTATGGTAAAATTAGTTTTGTATCGCTCCTGATGTTATAAGGATCCCAAATATACAAAAATATTTCATATTAATGCAATGTTAAAATAAATCCATATCACCCTGCTAATCTTTTATATGAAACACATCTCGGATAAAAGCAAAGTATTGCGAAAAAAACTTTAAAACACTCTTAGGGTTATCCTCTGTTAATGCCAGAAAAATGGATGAATAATCTTTTAAAGTGCAGTCGCAAACTAAGAACTAAAATTAAACCTTTATCGTGTAAACTATAAAACTAATTAAGCATTTTCAGTAGCCTGTAAAACATCTCGTCTTGATGCAAATTTTATGAAGATCAGTTTAGAAATAATATTTAGGATATGTACTACCATAATCTAGAAAAATATTCTTATTACAACTTGCTTTGCATCTGAATCTTGCTAGCCTAATACCCTCAAATAATATGGTTATCGTAACCCTTAATATCATATAAGCTTTTTCAACAATGAATATAGTGTCTCGTCTAAACACTGAAATGTATGAAATCAGTTTAGAAATGTACTTCAAAGTATAGGCTACGCTATTATGAAAAAATAATCTTGTTTCATCATATTTTGCATATAAACCCTATTAGCCAAATAACCTTAAGTAATATGTTTTATGAACTCGACTATATGAGTAAGCAAACTTTGTAATAATGAACAAATATGTAATTAAGATATTTGTATCACCAGAATCTTCTTAGAAACCATAAATAAATCCAGTAACCTAGCTCAATAGATCTAACATATTCAAAGTCACTTCTCAGGCAAAATCACTTAAGGAATTAAGTACTATTCGCATAACCCTTTAATTTGTGTTTTAATTCTATTAATCCAAATAATTTTAGCATCTATAATTCAAAGTTATAAATGCAAGAATTTATAATTTTAGCCTCTTGAATTCGTAAATCAAGAATAGATAATCTATAAAAGAAATCATACTTTGTTATCATAAAAACCTTAACTTTTGAATGCTAGTTTATCTGGAAAACAATATGTGGAATCATACAACTTAAACCCTAAAATATTCCAATTTTCTGCAGTGATTTTTTTTTGGTTTTTTGTTTTGTTTTCTTTTTTCCCTTATTAAAGTTGAATATTTGCTATATTTTCGATTGAACGACGTGTAGAATCCAACATCGCTACTTACGTCATTGCCGCCGTCAGCCGTGGCTTCTTCTTCGTTGTAAGAAATAAATAAGCAAGGCAATCACCCCTTTGATCATGTTGATCCCAAATTTATAAATGTTTTCATTAAATGTTTTACTGCATACTTTATTTTTATTAAAGCCTACTATATTAAGGGTATTAATAGTTGTACCGATAGTTTTATAGAACTTCCTTGATAAGTATGAATTTGTGAACCTTGATAACCCTAGAATAACTTAGACAGTAATTGATGTCAATTTGGGTTAATCACACTTAGTGTTATGCTTAGCCATACTTAAAGCAACATAAAACTTTGACATTATTAAAAATGTTGGATATGACATTTAATGGGTATGACCTTCTTTGTGGTTGGTATTTTGATCAAAAAGGAAAATAAAACTATGGTTTTAATGCGGGCAATTATTGGCAATAGCCGGGTGTACAAGGGATTTGTACGTAGTGTAGTGGGAGACTATTGCCTGTGTCAGATTAAGGACCGAACTATGAGTTGTTTTCAGGCCAAGAATTACCGTACAACCACAAGTACTGGTATGGGACAGTCTTAATCTATTAAGTTGCTTAAAACTAGCTTTACACATTGGTAGGCCGAAGCGGTGTGTACGCCATGCTATGGGGAGAAGTGGGACAATTTGATGTGTGTCATCATTTGTCGTACTAGTCGTCGATCTTCTACCGCCGTAGGTAGAAGTGGGACAATTTGATGTGTGTAATCACTTGTCGAACTAGTCACACATCTTCTACTGCCATAATATGGGTCCATCATCGGGCTGGTGCAAAGTTGGGCTTAAGTAATGTAATGGTTATGTTATGATCTCCTTGCCGACACACCAAAGGAAGTGTGTTACTGGCCTGGCAAAAGGGGTTGATCATTTCTTGTGGGTAAAGCTATACATCTCTGCAGAGAATAAAACTAATCAATTAGCCGTACCCGCGGTTATGGGAACTTGGTAAAGTCATCGCATGGTTAGCTATTTTTATTTTCATAAAATCTGGTTTCTACCATGTGTCGGTAATTTCTACTGTGTGTCAGTGGGAATGGTTCGTGGATATGGTCATGGTACCCAGGTACATGAGATTTATTTATGCTATTATTTTGTTACTTTTCGTATTAAATTGCTTTTACTTAAATTCCGTTTTGCAATCTACTATTGTGTATTTACATTTAAAATTGGCTTTATGCAAACTAACCATACTAGCCTTTCCTTTGAATTGGCTTGCATATATCATAGGTTTTGCAAAAGTCTTGCGGAGTACGAAAGTACTCACCCTTGCTTAATTGTTGTTTTTAGGTGAAGAATCAGATTAGCCCGATGAAACATATTTGTCGCAGGATTCGGGAATGATAACGATGAAGTTTTTCTAGGGATTATTCCTTGTCAGTTGCCTGAGGGTTGGATGGGCACACTACAAGACTTAAATCTTTCCGCTGCATTTCACTCTATATTGTAAGATTTTATTGTATAAATTACCATTATCATTTGTAATAAAGAGTATGGATATGATATCAATTGTTATAAATGTGCGTGCTAGCCACTGATCATGGGACTAGTACTGTATGCACATGAAGATTTCTATTTTTGCATTTATGTGAAAATGGGGGTCATTACAGATTAGCAACAATATGGAAATAGTATACTTATTTACAATACAACCCTTCTTGATGATCTACACACATGTAATTCGTTCCAAATGTTCTGTCATCACTGCTATATAAGACATTCCCCATCCTCAAACAGAGGTATTTCATCGAACTAGTTGTACTCTTCTTCATCTATGATATTTTCAACTCCAACGATCTGTCGCTTGCCGTGAAGGACGATGTGTAACCTCGGATTGGCCGGATCACGTACGTAGAAGACTTGAGTTGCTTGCTTCGCAAGGACAAACGGGTGATCTTTGTAGGCGAGTCTACTGAGATCCACAATAGTAAAACCTCTCTTGTTGACCTTCACTCTATGCGGAAGTCTCACCCACTTACATCAGAATAATAGAACTTGGTATATTCCATAATCGAGCTCCCACCACTGTTTTGGACAGTACTCTTGGCATCTTGACGCTCAGTGTAAAAGGTGTAGCCATTAATATCGTACCCCTGCCTTGTCTGTACATTAAACCTAGGTCCGTCAGCTAACCATTTGACATTCTCACTAATGGAGACCTTCGCCTTTTCTTTGAACCATGTGAGAAATCTATCGTTGTGTTCTCGCGTGATGGAAAGCTCATCCATTTGTGGATTCTCTTCCCGTAATATCAACTTGTGGTGCTCGATGTACCCTGCAACTTCTGCGCTGTGCTGCAAGACTGTCAAATGCGCTTTGTAATATATATCAAACCGTGGGCTCGTTAGTTTGGACCCAACGGTTCCATTGCCAGCAAGTCTGCCCTCATGGTGAGATACAGGAACACCAATTGCTTGTCTTTTTCTAAGATAGTCCACATAGAACTCAACAACCTCTTCAGTCCCATAACCTTCAACAATACTACCCTCAGGCTTCGACCGATTCCTCACATATGACTTTAATATACCCATGTACCTCTCGAACGGATACAAGTAACATAAGAATGCATGTCCACATATCTTAATTTCTCTGACAAGGTGTACAATAACGTGGATCATGATGTCGAAGAACGATGGGGAAATGCATCTCAAACAGACATAGAGTCTGCACACCTCACTCTTTAAGTTGTTTAGCACATCGGGGTCAATAACCTTGTAGAAGATCGCATTGAAGAAATAACACAGTTTCGTGATTGCCAACCTGATATCCTCTGGCAGAATATTTCTGATTGCAATAGGGAGCATTTGGGTCATCAAGACATGGCAGTTATGGGACTTCATACCAAGCAACTTCAAATCATCCATGGACACAAGCTTCTTAATGTTTGCGGAGTAGCCCGATGGAACTTTAATACCTTAGAGACACTTGCAGAGGTCTTCTTTCTCCTTCTTAGACAGGGTGTAGCATGCAGGGGGATGTACAAACCTTTTCCCTCCTCCTCTATCGCTGCAAGTTTGGGCCTGATTCCCATGTTAGCCAAGTCGCCGCGAGCATTCACACCATCCTTGGTCTTCCCAGGTATGTTCAACAGGATGCCAACCAAATTATCACAGACATTCTTCTCAACATGCATGACATCAATACAATGCCGGACATCTAACTCCTTTCAGTATGGTAAGTCCCAAAATATCAACCTATTCTTCCAAATGGTCCTGGGCCTAACAGATTTACGGCTCTTTCCATACTGAACACCGATGTCCTCTACGTGTGAATATACTTACCTTCCACTCATAGGCTGCGGGGCTGAATGAACTCCCCTCTTCCCATCAAATTTGTCGGTAGAAACCTATGGTGACCCATGTACACATTTTTCTTGGAATTCGACAACCACAATCTCTTAGTCTCCTCTTCACAAATGGGACACGCTTTGACTCCATTCATACTGTAGCCTGCCAAATTAACAAGGGCCGAAAAATCATTTATGGTGCAAAATATCATAGCCCTTAGGGTGAAGTGCTCTGTTTTGTACACATCCCACACCACGACCCCCTCATTCAACAATTTTACCAAATCCTCGATCAATAGAGCAAGGTACACATCAATATCATTTCCTGACTATTTGGGTTCCGAGATTAGCAACGATATCATGATATACTTCCGCTTCATGCACAACCAAGGAGGGAGATTGTAGATACACAACAGAACTAGCTAGGTGCTGTGACGACTGCTCATGTTACCAAATGGATTCATTCCATCGGTACTCAATCCAAATCTTATGTTCCTCATCTCGGCACCAAACTCCTCATGTTTCCAATCGTTGTTTCTCCATTGAGTCGAATCAGCAGGGTGTCTCAGCTTGCCATCTTCCTTTCAAGACTCATAATGCCAACGCAACAATTTTGCCTCTCTAAGATTTACAAACAATCACTCCAAACGGGGAATAATGTGAAGTACCACAATACCTTGGCCGGTGCATCTTTAGTGACCGCTTCACCATCGTCGCCCCAGCTCTTACGCTTCTCCTTTTGTTTGTACCAGGGCACATCGTAAACTGGACAAACATGCAGTTCCTGATGCGCGCTATGGTACAAGATGCAATCGTTCGGACATGCATGTATCCTTTCTATTTTCATTCCCATGGGACATAGTAGCTTCTTCGCTTCATAAATGCTTGTTGGCAACTCGTTTCCCTCTGGAAGCAGATCCGATAGAAGAACTAGAAGTGCATTGAAACTTGTATCTATCCAACGGTGTTTTGCCTTCAGTTTGAACAATGCAAGGACCGAACCCAACTTAGTGTATTCCGCTTTGCAACCAGAGAATAGTCGTTTGTCCTCATCTTCCATCAAGCTTTTAAAATTTTCAAACTCTCTTTCCTTGTAATTTCCCTTCACATCCCGCAACATTTGCTCCAAATTGTCCTCCTCAAACATATCACGCTGCAACTCGTCATCGGGTTTCACCATGTCTTTGTTGCATACCGGAAGGGTACTACCTTTCTCCCCGTGATGGATCCAACACATGTAATTCCTCACGAAGCCACGTCAAATCAGGTGGCCCTCAATTTGAGCTGAGTTGTTAAATCTCTTGAGATTGGTGCAATCAATGCAAGGACATTATATGAAGTTTTACACCCCTCTTCACCATGTCTACTTCTGTAATTTTCTTGAACTCCTTAACAACCCTCTGAAATTCAGCTCTCACACGGCTTTTGTGATACATCCATTCCTCACGATCCACCTGCAATTAAACTTCGCACAATAAATTAAGAAAAAACTGGAGTGACAGCTAGCTAACTATTTCAAATATTGAGACATCATTTCAATTAATATTATCTTTGTAAAATAGAGGACGAGTTTCAAGATATATAAATGTACTCCCGATTGATACCTAGCTTCTTCCCTAGTTAAGAGCTTCCAATTCCCTAGTTAGGAGATATACATTTCAAACATCAATAATGATATCGAATAAACTAATTATATAGTATAGTAGCTTGCAAAACTTTTGACTTCAATGAAACAAAACAAGGGTACCAACGATGAATCCTAATCTATAAATAGGTTAGGTCCTAATCCCATTCGAGGATATGTGGTTAAGGCAAGTTCCTAAGCTGTTGTACAGCTCCAGGGAAAATTTTGGTAGCATCTCCCCGCTGTTCTCTAGATACACGTCTCGACAACATGTCAAGAGGGGTGTGCATCCAGAGAACACCAGGGAGACGCTACCGAAATCTACTCTGGAGTTGTACAACAGCTCAGGAACTTGCCCGAACCACATATCCTCGAACTGTCCAAAAAACATTGACAATTCAGACTGCTTGCTTATAAATATGCAATTTCGATCGACATATTTATAATCAAGCACCCTCGAACGGGAGACATAGGTTCCTTAGCCTAAACTCTAACATTCATCATATGACAGCAACAATAATTCTATATTAACACGAGAGCCACTATAATGATGTTTAAATAGATGTGTGCTTGTCAAATAAATTAAGAGTATGAAATCTGATAGGATATACATGTTCCAGTGCAACCTAAACTTTCTTCGCGACATATCAAAATTACCTAGTGCAAAATTGAAGGGATTTGAAGGAATGTTCACATTTTGAAGAAAACCACAAATTCTGCAAAAAGAGGGGAAATCTCTTTAAGCTAGGGCTTCAAAATTTACCCTCTTAACGCACCCACCCTTGAGGATTTCAAATTTTCTCACCCATGTATTGCTTCCAACCGAAATATGCACTATTTTTTTCAGGTGGCAGCGGAGAAATCTCCTCTGGAATAACAACAGAGGAGAGTTCAGCCCGAAGGGTATAAATAACCTAGCGAGGAATATCACAATCGGTTCATACTTATGAAGCGAGAGTGACGTGCATGCTCATCACTATCGGTTCTTACAAAAGACGCGATAACATCACAATCGGTTCTTATGTGAGAAGCGATAGTGATGTGCCTTTCACATAAGAACCGATTGTGATGTGCCCAGTGCTACATTACAATCGCTTCTAACCTGAGAACCGATAGTGATTATTATTAACACCCCTCCTAAGTCATCTATCACAGTCGTTTGTTCCTAAAAACTTAAGAACCGACCCAGATGAAGCGATAGTGATGTACCATTCTGTAGTAGTGAGTAATTCGCACCTATATTACGAAATCCTATATCCGGCTTAATTTTGTCTGGTTTATATGAACAACAAACATCAGTCGACCACATTACTTGCCTACAACAAATTCCTCCGTTAAGGATAGAAAAGGCCCGATTTTGCTCCCTTCGCTACATGAATATATTTATCTAGTTCCTCACACAGCTATGTTGGTGTAATTTTTCGCCAAGAACCTAATAAGCTTTTTTCTACTAGCTCTTCTCTATTTTCCAATTGAAACGGCGAGAGACAGCCTAGCTAGAAACCACATCAGCATTTACATTTAAAATGGTAAGAGAGATATATTTCTATAATTTTTTTATATTATTTCCGTAGTTTTTTCATATTATTTAAGAAGATCTATGAAGTACTTTGTAATTAAGATGGCACATGCATACATGCCTGCCTGCCTGTCCAATCTCGTCGAAACAAACAAATAACTCGCTAACTTGTACCGTAATCCAACATTCCAACCTACGAAGTCACACAGCTAGATAAGTTAATTAGGTTTTCTTCTCTCATTTTTCCCCGAGGGATATATAAGTTGAAGTTAGTTGCACTCTTATCAATTACTCCATTCTATCTCGAGGCAGGCAGATTGATCGACCCATTTATGCATAGCCACATCAGCCAAGCCCTTAGCTAGCTAAAGCTATAACGACCGATGAAGATGAAGTTGGTGACCCATCCCTCTCCCTTATCACGTCTAGAATACGTCGCCTATCTATATGTACATTAATTCATAATATTTTTTCATCAGAGTTACTAATTTGAGGGTGAGAATGCCATCTCGTTTTGACATGTCGCGGCAACCCTTCTTTCCCCACCATTTCCTTTCCCTTCTAAGACTATCGTTCCGACACTTGGCCACATCACTTTTATTCCCTTTCCTCCCCCGTTCCCTCCCTCTGAAACTCAAAAAAGTTTTTTTTTCAAATTCTTCAAAGTTTTTTGATAGGAAGTATTTTTAATCATTTTTGAAAGTTTTTTAATCAAAATTTTTCGAACAGAAAGTTTTCGATTGAATTTATCTGAAAGTTTTGAATTGAAATTTTTTGTATTATAGAAGAAGGGGTGAGAAAGGGGATCGAAGAAAAGGGAGAGTGAAGGTAAGGGCATCGTATGTCCACATATGGATGTGTTCTCACCAAAGAATTTGATAAGAGTAACCTCGTGTTAGTAATACCTTTTTGCCACTATGCTGTAACACACACAAGGATGCATGCGTACGTGTAACGGTGTAGGGTGTAACTTTCAAAGATATGCATGCATATGTGGATGTACATAGGAGGGTCGGCGGGATCGATCTGGACCGTTCACCAAGAGCGAGCTAGCTAGGCCAAGAGGGCGGGAATATTACAGTGAAGTGGACGCGAAGCAACGAACCCACCGCACCACCACCACATGCAATGCCAACCCAAAATACAAATAGATCATCATGTGCATATATACATATGCTTATGTAACCTACTCCTCTCTAACTACATTCCCACTCCTCCTGCAACTACCAATTAATATCTATCTATCTATCGAGCTTCAATTCCATCTTAATTGGTGTTTTGTCTTGTCTTAGGTAGGCAGCTAGGCTCAATTGCTTGTCTAGCTAGCTAGTTGCCACCGGCATATATATCTGCATGCGTTCTGGACTTGTTTCTTGGACTAGCTACTCTTCCTTGCTTAGTTGCATATATCTCCATCGAGTTCGATCGGCAGCTGACAGCCAGATATATAGGCTGGTGCTGCAAGAGCTAAGCTAGAAGACAGCACATGGATGGAGATGGCAGCGGCGGCGATGTTGTGGTGGTGGGGCGGGCGGAAATCGACACTAGGGCGCCGTTCCGGTCGGTGAAGGAAGCCGTCGTCCTCTTCGGCGAGAAGGTGCTCGCCGGGGAGCTCTACGCCGGGCGACGACTCACCGAGGTAAATATATATGTATGAATGTTATAGGCGTGTGCCAGTGTTAAATATTAATTTGCTACTAGCTGGCTAGCTCATATACATCTTATATTGAAGACATAAATATGAGGGTATGTATACACGCATATATGGTGCATGTTTGTTTAGTAACATCAATACCAGAAACAGACATTATCTTAGCTATATAATCTCCATTCTTTAGCTTACAAACACACACACGCAAGACCAGCATAAGAACGGTAAACACATAATAACAACGACTTTAAGAAACAGCCTAGATGATAAATGCTTGTATCAGAGTTAATTATAGGTTAATTTCGTGCCCAAACTAAAACTCTATAAGTATATATTTTCCTTCTAATATGTGATTTTTCAATAATAGAGGGACATGAACAATCCTTGTCACCTTCTAAGCCATGCACAATCATCGTATGGTAATGGTTTGTAGTCTCTAAAAAGGTTGCAGTACACATTCTAATTTAATTAGGCATTCAATATATTGAAGAGCTAATGTAATTTTACGTACGCTTGTAACATGTTTTAACACAAGATTTAATTTATGGCTTTATCATAAAAGAATTACTTTGGAAGTTGGTTACAGGCATATTTGTCTTTACTAGTTCTTCAGTTGATGTTGCTGTCAGATGCTTGATCACGCTAGCTATTCGCCAATTCCTTTCTTCAGAACCAAGAAAAAATATGTGCCCCAAAAAGCAGCCTTCTTTTGCCGATCTACATGTTTCTTGTTGTAAACAAGCTCTGCTGGTGGCGAACTCTTTAGTCCTAGTCCTACCTACAAACGCACATACGCTACAAAAGCAACAGTACATATATATTGATACACCTTCCAGAACCCTCATGCATCTAGTATCTACTTTACAACATTAATTTCAATCAAACTTTCAAATTTTGTTTCTAAATATGTACCATTCTACAATTTTAAGATGACTCTTTACTATTTTTTTCCTTGTTTAACCCTTTACTTTAGCTATTTATAATGCAATATTACCATGGACTAGAGTAAAACATACCATCTAAATAATAACAAGTAATCTTATGAAGAGAAGTAATACTCCCTTTGGTCATAAATAGCTGTCGTTTTGGACATATGTTCAATCAAATTTTCGAAACTTTGATCGTCAATATCTTTTTAAATATTCAAATTGAACACATGAAATTTATATGTGTAGATTTATCTCAAAACGTACTTCCATAATATTATAATGTTATTGAGTTTTATAAATATATTATAATAAAAATTAGTGGTCAAAGTTATGCCTCGGAAATCATGTCGATGTCCAAAACGACAACTATTTGTGACCGGAGAGAGTACTGTCTTTTGTAGATGTGACTAGTAAAAATACTACTTTCTTATATTAACATCTGTTCATAGAGGGAATAGTAGCTAAGACCATGGAATCAAATTGCAAAGTCTATGCATCAAGATTTTAAGATATGTTCCTTCCGCCTGAATTAAGGCAGCTACGAAAAGGTGTACTCCGAGAACCTCCATTTTATAATGAAAGTAGTACGCAACTTTCTCCGGCGCCGGCGTCTTTGCCGGAGGCCACAGGGGAGGGGGATCCACCCCTCTGTCCCCTAGTAGGTAGTTTCAGTAGTAAGCTAGTAGTTTTTCTTCTTTCTTTCCGAGCACCTGCCGTCGGTTCTGTCCTCCGCTCGATCATGGCGTCGGCCCAGTGGTTGTCCCTTCCAGATCCGGTGCCCGTGTCTCTACCCTCCAAGAATAAACTCTTTTCCCGAAATGGAGCTGGCGTTAATCGCTGTTTTGGAGCGTTGGATCTGCCGTTGCGAGCTGCCGCCGAATCTTGCGCTGCGACTCGACGTCGACCTTCGTCGCCGCCGGCCGCTGCTTGGTACGGATTCGATTCCCCTCCGGCGAATTCTTTCTCTGGAGGACTCAGATCCGCTACTTGTACTTTGTTTCTCCTCCTCCTTCGATCCGAAGACGGTTTCTTTGGCCAAATACCACCGATTGTTGGAGGCCCTGCGGCGAAATCTGGCGTCTCTGCAGCGACCATCTTCTCCAACATCATCCTCTTGGGTGAGGTTGGCAGGAACAGAGGATCCAGGGGCATGAATGTAATTTTTATTTTTCCTTAGGGTCTTTGCCTTAAAAAGAATAAATGCTAGAAATCGTACGTACACATCGTGATAGCAACAATTCATATAGATTTATTTCTTTTGAAAATATTAATTTCTACACTTTTATATGGAATTCGTGTAAAAGTTTTTATTTTGAAGATATACTTAATTAATTTCTACATTTTTCATATATGGCCGAATTAAATAGTACGTACGCTATTCTCACTTAAAATGGAGTAAAAATTTTCTTATGATTCCTTGAATCTGTCATCCTTATTTCCTTCCTCGATCGCGCAGAATCGAGCAACTGCGGCAACAAGGCCAATTATTAACCGCCATGCCACCGGCGCGGTGGCGGCCACGCCGCACCACGTGCCCGCTGTGACATCGACGGAGCTACAGGAGGCGAAGCAGAAGCTGGAGATGGAGCTAGAGGAGAAGCAGAAGATGGCGGGGTGCATCCAGTCCCTCCAGGAGGAGCTAAGCAACGCCATGAGGGAGCTGAAGAAGCTCAAGGCGCGCGACGAGGAGGCGGCCGCCAAGGTGATCGACCTGCAGGTCGAGGACCTCAAGTTCGTCGAGATCGAGAAGCAGCAGCAGAGCCCGCCGCGGAGCGCGCTCACCAGCAGCAACGCCACGGTGAACGCTGCCGCCGATGAGTTCCAGAAGAAGAGGTACGTGACGTTCGCAGACCCGCCGGCGCCCGCGTACAGCGCGCCCCCGCCGGCGCCGCTGCCGGAGGTGGTGAAGGAGCTGCAGCAGCGCGCCCCCGCGCCGCCGCAGTACCGCGAGGTGCGGTTCCAGAGGCAGACGTCGGTCGGGCACGAAGGGGCGGCGGCGGAGGAGGGGAGGAAGAAGAAGAAGAAGAAGCCGCTGATCCCACTGGTGGGCGCGCTCTTCATGAGGAGGAAGAAGCAGAGCAGCTGCCTCGACGACTAGGCACTCAAGCCGCGCAGCTCCTTTTGATCCCCTACGTCCGTCCGATGCATGCGTGCGGCACTTCGTGGCCGTCCGATCTCGAAGCATATAGTATCTGTACGCAAGCGCGAGTCTTGGTGCGAGTTGTATATCACAGCCATCAACAAACGTTCCTAAGAACACCTACTCGTATATTGTATGTAGCAAAGTTTCTATGCATCCAGTAATACTATATGTTTTTGGTTTTCCAGAGAAAATAATAACAATTAATGGACTTCAGGTTTCTATGGCAAGAGCATGCGCATCGAACAACTTGATCTGTGCGAAATTTTTACTTTTATAGCCTTTAAAAAAATTTAAAAAAACTATCCTCTGTCACAACTTTTGTGCAAAAATAGCTCCAGCCTACGAAAACCGTGCCTCCTAGGCGCGGCTCATGCTGTATAGCGGACTGGAGGCGCTGCAATGCCCCTAGTCCGACACGTGTCACCGCAAAAAATAAAAACAAAAACAAAAACAGGAAAATCATGCAGCGGACTGGGAGCGTTGCATGCTACAAAATTTTTTGTTTTTTTTGCGGAGGCTAGTTATGAAAAAATACATTTTAATTTTATTAGGTTTTATAAATGCATTATAATAGAAAAATATTGCACAAACGGTTAGTTCCGAAACAATCGTACGTGGTACCACAAATATTTTGAAAATCCATATTCTACTGAGGGGAATAATATAACATAATATATTTGATGAGGCTAGTTCTGAAAAAATATATTATAATTTTATTAGGTTTTATAAATGTATTATAATAGGAAAAAAATCGCACAGTGGCTAGTTCTGAAAAAATAATTCTACAGGTAGTTTTGAAAAGAATCGCATGGCAGCTAGTTCTAAAAATCGCACATCCTACCACAAGTATTTTGATGACTCATATTCTGCGGGCTCAATTACCATCATAATTCTTCGGGCAGTCAATAATATTTTTTTGTGGGCAATAATAAAACTAATAAAAAAATATTGCCTGCAAAAAAAATATTATTGACGGCCCGTAGAATTATTGATGTTAATTTGATATGCATAATTATTAACGGTGATTGGGTTCGTAAAATATGATTCCGCAAATATATTGTGCCCCTATGTAGAATATGGGTCCTCAAAAATACTTGTGGTAGGACGTGCAATTTTCAGAATTAGCTGCCATACGATTTTTTTTCAAAACTACCGTTGTGCAATTTTTTTCTATTATAATGCATTTATAAAACCTAATAAAATTAAAATGTATTTTTCCATAACTAACCTCCTCAAAAAAAATTACTGTAGCATGCAGCACTCCCAATTCGTTTTATGCTTTCCTTGTTTTTTTTTGCGTTCTTCTTTTTTTGTTTTTGTTTTTTGCGGTGACATGTGTCGGACTGGGGGGCATTGCAGCGCCCCCAGTCCGCTGCACAGCATGAGCCACGCCTGGGAGTTGCGATTTTCGTGGGCCTAGGGCTATTTTTGCAAAAAAAAATGTTGTGACGGGACTAGTTTTAATTTTTTTAAAAAAGAGCTATAACATTAAAAATTTCATCTGTGCCGGCAATAGCTAGCATGATGGCATCCGGTATCTCTACTACTTCTAATTACCAATTGGTGGCGGCGGTCCGTTCTTCACCCCTACCCCACACCACCGACAACACACCCCACCAATTTGGAATGAACTCTTAATTTGGAATGAATAAGTACGTATCCGTGTACTATAGCTACGATCTGTGTGAAATATATAAAGGTTTGCAATTCTTTTACCATCCACATTGTTGTATATTTGGAAATGAAGGTAATAATGCCTTTTCTGTTACACATGGGCAAGCAGGATTCGCTCCTACGGTTACACAAAACCCAGTGAGAACTTGTTTTTGGCTGGATGAAATCTGTTTCTCTTTACTTTCCTTCAAATGTTTCTTCATTCTTTCGATTTATGTATTGGAATTTGTAAAGACTCGTATTTGTTAAGAAAGAAATCTACACGTTCATTTATAGATACATAGAATGCGCTAAGATATATGACTTTACTTATATGCATATGGAAGGCATGCATGTAAATTGGAAACCGAATTTTTTTTTAATAATACATTTTTAACTTGTGCACATGGTGGCTTCTTTACTTTATTAGATAAAAGATTGCGACAGAGAGATGTCGCAGTTCCAAATTACGACAGAGACATTATCACAATTCGGAACTGCGATAAAATATTAGTCGTAATTTGGACATGCGAAGGGTAGGTAAAACTGTTATTTGTTTTTGGCATATTTTTTCTGAAATTTTTTATTAAACAAATATTATTTTAAAAAATTCACTAATTATGCATGAACAAGTTATATGCCTACGTATCATAGGACAGATTAATTATAGTATGTATGTTAAAGTGGATAATTAACCGGGTTTCTTGGGCATAGATGAAATTTTTTTAATTAGGCAGAATATTGATAAGAGTAAATCGTTAGTCCCTTTGTTAATTAAGTAGGTGTGGTCACTACTAAGGGTAGAAACGACTGTTGTTTATATATTCCTCTTTGTCATCTAAAGATAAAATTAAAGACAAGTTCTATAATGGATGATATATTAAGGTTATCTTTATGAGATCTACAATTTTTTAATTATAGTATAGAAAAAGTGTTTATTATAGACAATCATTCATACAATAGTGATTTATGTTGTCTATATGATCGTCTCTTCACGAAGAGACAACTATATTCTTCCACGTAATTTTCTTTCCGTCAACTAATGTATATATCCCTCCCTCTCCCGCAACTCCAGTGGGTGGATCCGTCCCCAGAGCTCCGTCATCCACCGCGATGCTCATCTCCGCCCTCAATTAAACTCCCCCCTCCTAGATCGACGGCGATTTCGCCGCGCAGGGTAGGGTGAGCAGCACGCGGCGGTGAGATATATATACGTCATACGTATATGTATATACACACATACGTGTATGCACACACGTATGTACGTATGTGTATATATATACACATATATACACGTGTATATACATGTACATATATACGTATAAATATACACACACAACAAAAGGAACAAAAAAATTGTTTTTAATACTACATTATATATAAGAACAATAACCATCAAGCAATGCAAAAAAACTAATGCTATAGTTATGTAATTATTCACATTGTACTGAAATCAATCCAGATCTTCTTTTTAAAAAAGCAATCTGAAGATATATGGCATATTAGTGTATGCACTTTGCATGATCTTATCACTGTCATTGCATCCGACATTGAGCATAGCAAAAGTAGTTGGCCACGTTGAACATCCGAGTTGGGCCTTAATTCGGCCAGTTAGGCCTTTCTTTAACCCAAAAAAAAAACAGACAGAGAACAAGAAAAAGGCTGCAGGCTTCCCCATTTAGGGCTACATGAGAGCATCTCCAAAAGAAGCCCTATCCTTGTTCTTTATCTGTGAAAAAAGGGAAGCGTAGCACAGTTTTGTAAAATCTTCGCTCCAACAGGTTCTTCATTTCCATCACTATTTTGGGATAGGAGAGAGAATCTCGAATTATCAGGATTCTCTCTCCCTTCCCCATCCCGCCTGGCGTCGCAACGGCTGGTGCGTCCCGCACCCGCAAGGATCCCACTGGAGGCCAGCGCCGCTCCGTCCTCTTCATCCTCGACGACGTGCGCTTACACTCCCAGCCTCCCCCTTCCCTCTCTGATTCCACCACCTGTGATGGCGCCCCTCGGTCCGCGCCGCTGGCAGTCGGCGGGGCGGCGGTGGGGGCGCCGCATCGAACCCTGGCAGGGTCAGCATGCGGATGTTCCACGGAGACGTATTCCTCGGCGAGGTGGAGGTGTTCCCTACGAAGCAAAGGGGCAAGGGGGCCTATCGTTCCCCAGCAATGAGATCCGCATCGGCCACCTCTCGCCGACGAGCGAGAGGTGCCCACCCCTCGCCATCCTGTAGACCATCGCGCCCTTCTCGGTGCGATGCAAGCTCCAGGCCAAGCCGCTCCCTCCCCACCCGAGCCTTCACCGCCTGTACCTCACTTGCTTCAATGAGTACAAGGTTTGTGCCCCACAACTTTAGAACAATCGATGATGCCTTTGGCTTGACATAACTGTGGTTTCCACGCTCATTCCAAATCGAAGCGAAATAAGTGGCTTACTGCGACTACTTGGGAAATGCTATGTTCGCTATTAGTAAATTGTGATATAATTACCAGGAATTGAAGCATTTTCCACATTATATTGTCGGTTTTTCATCGGTTGAGTGTATCGTTAGTTAGCTTTGGAGTTGTTTTCTATTGATAAAACTTCCATTAGGTGCACGAAATGGGAGGATTTGTGAAATTTTGTCTCCTTGGGTTGTGCAGAGCGCAGTGGTAGTTGTTGTAGATGAGGAACTACACCTGGTGGCAATGCCAAGCAAGGTGGAGAAGGTGCCGTGCTTCTGGTGCTGCTCAGTACGATATGGGCTTTATGCAGCATCTGTTGGGATGCTCAACCTGCAGTGCCTTGCTATTGTGTTTGATCTTGATGAGACCCTCATTGTTGCTAAAACAATGAAGTCCTTTGAAGACCGGATTGAGATGCTTTCCCACAGGTTGGATGTTGAAGATGACACTGTCAGGGTACCAGGGATGTCTGCAAAAATCAAGTGGTATATTGAGGACAAGACCTGCTTGTCAGTTCAATTTCATTCTTTCTATATTTAGGTATTTATTTATAACCTGCTTTAGTTGAAAAAATTGCGACACACTTTTGCATGCTGGATGTTTACATAGTTGTTAGTTATGATCTTCAGTTAAATGGAAAGACTGAAAATAAGAATGGAAAGACCAACAATTTGGGATTGTTTCCAAGAATCACGCGCTCTGATCGGGAGCTTACCAAAATCAATTGATTCGGTCCCGTTGGCCAGCGCTACAAGTAAAGGGAAGAGCCGGCACTCGTGATAACAACAAAAAGAACTCGAGTTGCTGATTCCCAAAATCATCCATCCGATCCGTTGCGCAATAAGGCCAACGAAGATCGCATCTATCACCGAAAGGATCTCGGTGCTCGATTTTTCTTCATCGCGCATTTGTGCTTCTACTCCAACCGAACCGACTACACCAACGAAGAACTAATGGCCTCATCTTCTTCACCGGGTCAGTGCATCAATCTAATGTTTATTTCCGCATTATTAATTTTGTGTGATCATGTTTTAGACTAGCTTATGATGTCCATGTTTAGCACAACCTAAGATACTAACATTTGGTATCAGAGCAACTAGTCTAAATCATGATCCTTAGCCCGGTTTAGATTCTGTGATTCGTCGGTTTAGTTTTGATTTTACTTAGCATTGAGAAGGAGGGGATAGTCTCAAACCCGAAACCCTAGTTCTTTTTTTATTCCCCAAAACCCAAATCAATCATGAAAAATCTAAAGATCTAAGAGGAGTTTTCGGGGCTTACCGTTCCGGTTGTCGTCGCCGACGTTCTTGTCGTGGTCGCCGTTGGCCGAGTCGCATCTTGACCGCCGCCTTGCGCCCGCGGCCGCGACTTTGCACGAGTGCGGCGCTCTTAGTTCCCTCCTAACCGGAGCTCCGCGTGGCATCGGTCGGTGGCTGCGCGTGGGTTGTCGTCGCCGCTCCGCGTGCGCGTCTTCGCCGCTTCGCCGGCCAGCGGACGCCGCCCGCTTCGCGTGGTGGCGCCTCGCGCGCCGCGAGTGGCCGCCGCCTCGCCTCCATGTGCCGCCGCCGCCTCGCCTCCGGCGCATGGGCGCTCAGCAGCCGCCGCCGCCGCCGTTGGGCCACGCCGAGTCTGCTGGGCGTGGGCCGAGGGTATTTTCTTTGGCCGTTGGCGTTGGCGCCGATCAGGTGCCTTCTTTGGGCCACGTGTTTTGGCCAGGATTGATTCTTTAGCCTCTTTTAATTTTATGATCATTGATTTTATTTAATTTGATCATAAGTATTGTTTATTATTATTTCTGGCATTAATATTACATTTAATTTTGATGTTTAATTTCGAGTATATTAATTAATGTAGCATTTATTTTTCTCATGATGATTATTTATGGGTATTATCTCTAATTAAAATGGAACCAACGGGAAATTTTAATTAAGAGATTATTGTTTAATGTTTAAAATTTGAGATTATGCTATGACCATGTTTATATCTTGACCAACGTTGTTTATGAACATGTGTTACCCTTAAGATAATTTAGTTCTTTTTCGTTTACGCTAACGGTGATGCGAATTTGAACTTTAATGTTTCTGTCATTAGCATGTTATTAATCGGACCAACGTAGGGTTAATTTCATGCATGACATTTAATTTTCTTTTCTCTAATGTTTACTGATTAAACTTTATCTTGATTCAGCCATGAACAATACTAATGTTGCCGCTTATCTGAACGGCATTGAGCAGCTGACAGGGACAAACTTTCCCTCTTGGAAGGAAAGGATTCAGATTGTCCTTAGTGTTATGGACTTAGATTATGCATTACGAGAGGACGCTCCCATAGCTCCTTCCGCTGATGATGAGAGTTTCACTGAGAAAAAGAAACTCTATGATTTAACAGCGAAAAAGTGGGAGCGGTCCAACCGCATATCCTTGATGATTGTGAAAAGCACCATTTTTGTTGGGATAAGGGGAGCAATCCCTGAGTCTGATAATGCTAAGCAGTACTTGGCCTCAGTTAAGGAGCAATTTAAGGGCTCCTCAAAAGTTTATGCTAGTACTTTAATTATGAGGATGCTCACCACTAAGTATGATGGCTCTAGTAGCGTTCGTGAGCATATTATGATGATGACAGATATGGCTGCAAAACTTAAGGGCATGGACATGGCCATTTCTGATGGTTTCTTGGTCCATTTTATTATGACCTCCCTCCTTTCTGAGTATAATGCATTCAAAATTAATTATAATACTCAGAAGGAGCAGTGGACCATGAGCGAGTTGATCGCCATGTGTGTCCAAGAGGAGGAGAGGATTAAGGCAGAGAAGAAGGACCAAGTTTTTCATATTGGTCATGGGAAAAGGAAATTCAAGGGATTTTAAGTCCAAAAGAAGTGCATTTCTCTGCTAAGACCGAGTCAAGCAAGCCAAAGCAAAAGGAAAAGGCCATTGTTGCATCTAACTCTACTTGATGGGCCCATTTGTCGCGTTTCAGTAAACGGTGGGCACATTTAGAAAGATAATGTGGGCTTCATGAAGTGGCTTGCCAAAATGGGTAATGACATAATTTCTCGTTGATGAAACCCTTTTCTTGATTTTCCCTAATACGGTGGATTGATTCGTGCCTCTGTGCATGTTTCCAATTCATTACTGAGGATTCCTTTCCATGAGGACACTAAGAAAGGGAGCGAAGCCTTAGAGTTCTTGATGGAAGGGAGGTGAAGTTGAAGCCATTGGCACTCTACCATTAGTATTAGATAAGCGGCTTCACTCTTCAATTAAATAATGTTGTTTATGTTCCCAATATGAGGAGGAATCTTATTTCATTTCTCTTTTGGATGATGATGGATACATTTGTACCCTTGGGGATAATAAATGTATTATAAGTTTTAATTCAAATAATATTGGTCTCGCGACTGACGAGACAAACTCTATATGCTTTCTCTCTCGAATTCCCGTGTCAATGAATGTGTGCGATGTCACCAATAAGCGAAAGAGAAGTATAAGCAATGAGACTTCATCGAAATTGTGGCCTTGTCGTTTAGGCCATATTTGAAGGGAGAATGGGCGTCTCATTAAGGAAGAGATACTTCATCCATTAGACTTCTCGACTCAGATTATTGTATTGATTGTATTAAGGAAAATATGTAAAACAAATTAAGAAAGGAGCCACGAAGCAAAGGAATATTAGAATTAATCCACACCGATATATGTGGACCTTTTCCTATAACTTCGGTTGATGGGTGCGACTCCTTTATCACGTTCTCGATGACTTCTCCCGTTATGGTTATATTTTTCCCATTCGTGATCGATCTGAATCACTTGATAAGTTTAAAATATTTAAAGTCAAGTAGAAAATCAGCATAATTTAAAGATTAAGGTAGTGAGATCGGATCGTGGAGGAGAATATTATGGAGACATGCTCTTATGGACAAATTCGAGTCCATTTGCTAAGTTTCTTTCAGAAAATGGCATAATAGCCTAATATTCAACACCTGGTGAACCTCAGCAAAATGGAGTAGCTGAAAGACGCAATCGCACCCTTATGGATATGGTGCGTAGCATGATGAGTTACTCGGTTTACGGTTGGTTTGTGGATGGAAGCATTAAAGACACCCAAGATATACTTAATCGGGTTCCCAGTAAAATCAGTACATAAGACACCTTATGAATTATGGACTGGGAGGAAACCGAGCTTAAAGTATTTACGTGTGTGGGGTTGTTCTGCTGAAGCTAAAATCTTTAATCCACATTGGAAAATTAGATCCTAAAACAGTAAGTTGCCATTTTATTGGATATCTTGAAAGATCTAAGGGATATCGATTTTATTGTCGGATCGTGTCACTAAATTTGTGGAAACCCGACATGTTTGTATTTTTAGAAAATGATGGAATCAGTGGGAGCTCAGAGGCTAGGAAAATAGATCTTGAGGAGATTCGGACTTATGTTCCATTACCGATAATCCAAGAGACTATTATCCCTGTACCTCATTCAGTTACACCTCCAATTGTGAATTCTGGAGTTGAGCCTCCAACTGAGAATGCAGGATCAATAATCAATGGCTAATGATGAGCCTCCACACACTGTGATAATTAATGAACCACTAAGAAGATCACAAGGAAAGAAGGTCGCCATCCCAAATGATTATGTCGTATACATGAATGAAGATGTAAATGACATTGGGAAAGTAGACGATCCCACCTCATTTAAGGAGGCTATAATGACTAAGGATTCATCCAAGTGGCTTGAGGCCATGCAGGATGAAATTAAGTCTATGAGCATTAATGACGTTTGGGATCTAGTAGAAATTCCTGACGGAGTCAAAACAGTAGGCTGTAAATGGGTCTACAAAACTAAACATGACTCTAAGGGAAATGTCGAAAGATTCAAAGCAAGACTTATAGCAAAAGGGTTTACACAAAGAGAGGGGATTGATTATGTTGATACTTTCTCTCCCGTCTTGAAGAAAGATTCACTAAGGATTGTCATGGCGCTTGTCGCTCATTATGATTTAGAGCTACATCAGATGGATGTTAAAACTGCATTCCTTAATGGTGACTTGCATGAGAATGTTTACATGGCTCAACCGGAAGGTTTTGTCGTGGAAGGCAAGGAACATATGGGATATCGACTTAAGAAATCCATCTATGGACTAAAACAAGCGTCTAGACAATGGTACCTTAAGTTCGATGAGACCATAAGAAACTTTGGTTTCAAAGAAAATGAAGTGGACAATTGCATATACATTAAGACTAAGGGGAGTAAATTCACTATCTTAGTGCTTTATGTGGATGATATCTTATTGGCTAGCAGCGATAAGGATATGCTGTTTGAGACCAAGAGATTTCTTTCCGCTAACTTTGACATGAAGGATCTTGGTGATGCCTCTTATGTTTTGGGCATTGAGATTCACCGAGATAGGACCAAAGGGTATTAGGATTATCCCAAAAGGCATACATTGTGAGTGCTTAAGAGATATAATATGCATAATCGCTCCGCCACGCTGCTCCTATTGTTAAGGCGATAAGTTTGGAACATTCCAATGTCCAAGGAATCAATTAGAATCGATCGGATGAAGGAGATTCCTTACGCTTCATTGTCGGAAGCATTATGTATGCTCAAGTTTGTACTCATACGATTTAGAATTAAATGAATCGGATGCTTGGCAGATATCAATCAAATCCAGGGTTGGACCACTGGAAAGCCGTTAAGAAAGTCTTGCGTTATTTGCAAGGCACTAAGCATTTCATGCTCAAATATAAGAAGTCTAATACCCTTGAGGTTGTGGGTTATTCAGACGCTGACTTTGCAGGTTGTGTTGATACTAAGAAATCCACATCAGGTTATATCTTCACACTTGCGGGAGGAGCCATTTCGTGGAAAAGCTCCAAATAATCACTTACTGCATCATCAACGATGCAAGCTGAGTTTGTGGCATGTTATGAGGCTACTGGGCAGGCTGTATGGCTTAAGAACTTTATTCCGGGATTAAGAGTGGTAGACGACATATCAAAACCACTACTTATATCTTCGCGATAATTTGGCCGTATTTTCTATTCGAGTAACAACAAGTCAAGTGGTCTTTGCCAAACACATTGACATTAAGTATCATGTTGTTAAAGATAGAATCCAGGATCAGACTATTGATATCAAGCATATAAGTACTAAGTCTATGCTTGCGGATCCACTTACTAAAGGCTTACCATCCAGTCTCTTTCGAGAGCATGTTGCCGGTATGGGTTTATTGGAAAGCCTCTGATTCTGGAAATGAGGACCATAAGAACGAGATCAACTCCCATTAAGAATAAGTAATTATCCTATCAAGACAGAATTGTGCACTATAGATACTGGGGTTGCGGCGATGCTTAAATTAATCGTTGTAATACTTTATCTTGGTGTATTGTTTTGTTAAGTATGGACTTATGAAATTAGCCTTCGATCAAGTGGGAGAATGTTAGTTATGATCTTCAGTTAAATGGAAAGACTGAAAATAAGAATGGAAAGACCAACAATTTGGGATTGTTTCCAAGAATCACGCGCTCTGACCGGGAGCTTACCAAAATCAATTGATTCGGTCCCGTTGGCCAGCGCTACAAGTAAAGGGAAGAGCCGGCACTCGTGATAACAAGAAAAAGAACTCGAGTTGTTGATTCCCAAAATCATCCATCCGATCTGGTTGCAACGCAAGGCCAACGAAGACTGCATCTATCACCGAAAGGATCTCAGTGCCCGATTTTTCTTCATCGCGCATTTGTGCTTCTACTCCAACCGAACCGACTACACCAATGAAGAACTAATGGCCTCATCTTCTTCACCGGGTCAGTGCATCAATCTAATGTTTATTTCCGCATTATTAATTTTGTGTGATCATGTTTTAGACTAGCTTATGATGTTCATGTTTAGCACAACCTAAGATACTAACAATAGTATGCAAATATAGCAATGAGCTAACAGCCTGAGGAATAGTAAATACCAAGCAACGCAAGGTTTAAGCAAACTAATGGTAGGCCTTCCTTAGATGACAAACACATTATGTGCTAGTAGAAGCTATATATTTGTAGCCTTCAACTAAAAAAGGTTCTATAAAATTTCTACTTAATCATTCACTTTCATCTTAGTTATACATGTGCTGCTCCAGTTTCTGTACTGGAAATAACGTTTTGTGGTGATTCTGTTTATCAAAGTTGCCTATGCAGATTAGCCAAGGCTGTTAAGATGGCGTTTGCATGTTATCTTGGGTGATTTCGATGCTCCTATGTTGAGTGCCATCTAAGAAACTTTTTAGATGTAGTCAGTGACTTAACAGTGTCTATTTCTTGTAAACAAATATCCAAGTTGATTGCTTTGTTATCATTAATTTGGTGTTCTGGGTGCTCTTGAGGCAATTAGTGTGCTCTATCAAGGCTAAACTGGAACTTATGAGGGATTTGTGCTATTTGTGGCATGATCTTAATTTGTTGATTCTCATTTTTGCTCCTTGAAAATGTGTAGCCGCTTAAAGGCAGAGAGTGAAGAACTAGCTCAATCCCTCAAAAAGACAGTTGACAACAAGAATGCATCATTTTTTGATGCAGCTGACTCTGCTGGCTATAAGATGCATCCAAAGGACCTACATAATGTATTTTTGAAGAAAGATAGCTATTTTGCTTTTATAGAATTGCACATTGAACAGGGTCCTATCTTGGAGAACGAAGGTTGGATTTTGAGTGAATTAATATGTATATGGTTTGAAATTGCTCTTCCTCGTGAATGTTCCATTACTTCATTCGTGCCTTTGATATTGTAATAGCCTGCAATATATGTGGACTAAATATATGTTCCTTAACAAATTGATTTGCAGTTGCATAAAGCATGTTTTGATTTTTGTTGAATGAATGCTTAACCTGTATGCTAGAATCAAATGAAATTGGGTCATTTGATCATGTAGCGCGACCTGTCATTTTGTCCTCATAACACAACATTTCTCAGTTAGTTTCAAATTTCAAATTTCAAATTCCCGTTTTTAAAAATAGCCGTTCGAATTTTAAATTCATGTTAGAATAAATTTTAAATTTTCGTATTTAAAAATAGTCGTTCGAATTTTTCCCGCTAAAAAATAAACTTTGCTCATATGACAGTTATGAAATACCATTATAATATAGGATGGAGAAAATAGAGAGAGTGATTTGGAGAATGCTGTTGGAGAAGGAAGAGATATAGGAAATGAATCTTTTTAGGAAATTCTGTATATGGGGATATAGGGATCCAGATTTAAAGAATGCTGTTGGAGATGGCTTGAAGCCAAGATGTAGCCCCATAAAAACTTATAACTGGGCCATGACGAGTTGATTTTTTTTTGGAAAATCAGTGGGCTAGTTGATTTTTTTTGTGGCCGATTTTTTGAGCGATTTTCGTTGATTTTCGATTTTTTGAGCGATTTTCGGAAAATCAGTGGGCTAGATGACGCTAATCAAAGAAGAAGTGACCGCTGGGACAACTCAGACATGAGCGGCAAGTTGTTGCCTTGGGATGAGCAAAATGCGGCGGCAAAAGACAAGAATTGAGGCGGTGGCTGCGATTTTTCGCGCGGGAGAGAGAGCAGAGAGCGGAGAGGAGAAGAAGAAAGAACGGAAGAGAGCTATGCTGGCTGACAGGTGGGGCACTCTCAGCGCTGAGAAGAAGTTGGTAGGGGTAGCTAGGTCGCCGAGCCCACGAGTCAGTGAAGAGGAACGGCAATCCGCATGAGAATTCTGGACAGGCCGAGGTAGATCCACTAGATATAGTCATCATTTCAACTTGGTTATTTTTTAAAGTTTTTACCTAGGTTGGAAAGGTAAATATAAGAGTCCAGTAAAATTTTCGGATTAAAAAAATTATTATAAAATTTAAATTAATTATGATAATGACTGCTGCCAGATTTTCCATTTTATGAATTTTATTTAATTTAAAATCAAAATGAAGTCTATATTCTATATATTTTTTTAAGGTTTTAAATGATAATTTTTATATTATGAAAAAATTTCAGATTTTTATATTGCATATTTAATTTCTAAATATTCTGACATTGATAATTTTAGATTTATTTACTGTCTATTTTTGAATTTTTAAAGGGTACAAATATAAGTTTTAATTCTTGATATTTTTATCAGAGGTAGATAATGATCCGATGTCAGTATGGAAAAAATCTTGGCTTCAGATGAGCCCTAGATATTTCTACACAAATCTGACAATATCAAGATCAGAAATCTATCTCATGATTATCATATCTTATCTTAATTTTATTATACTCAGATTATCTCAAACATTGTGATTACGGTTCTGGGGATGTTCTGGAGTGCTCTGATATTTTAGTAAGATTTTTGCAGATTTTTTTTTGTATTTTACTTTTATCTTTTTACTTTTACCATTTTACCATTTCAATGTATATAACTTTTCTTTTAATGCAAAAACTCAAGAAAAATCAATAATGAAATAAAATTCAGAAAATATAAATTCAAATTAAGATCACATTTCAAACTCATTTTCATAGTTTATTTGTTTCGGAAGAAATGGTTTTAATATTGAGATCTTTCTTTTCTTAAAGATTAAAATGCAAGAAAATGAGGAAAAGATATTGTTTTAAATAAAAATCTTGATTCCAATTAAATTTTTTATTGAATTCCGTTTTTAAATTTCAAAATTTTCATTTTTTATATTTTTGAATTTTATGGGATGTTACAGACTACCCCCTTAACAGGAATCTCGTCCCCGAGATTCGCAGGGTCTAGGGAGTGGTAGGAGGATTATAAAATAGTCCTGATGAATTGATTCTTCCAATCACCTTGGTATGCAAAGGGTTTTGATTTTTTTTGAATTTGGCAACAATGAAGGAATGGAATGCATAGGATCAAAAAGAATGATCGCATGAATTGAATACACAAAGGACGTACTCAATACCATGATAAATGTGTCAGGTGCAATCACATGAAAAGGATGTTTATGTTCAAAGCTTGATGTCGAGGCAGGGGTTATTCTGCGAACTTGATATCTTCCTTGAGACGGCTTGGAAATTTTTGCTGACTTCCTTGAAGTTGGTGAGGGGGAGTAGAAATCTTCTTGGCAGATGTTGGTGATGCGTCCAAGTTCTTCACAGTTGATGTAGGTGACGTTGTCCGTCTTGTTAGGAAAATAAAGGGTTGTTTACTAATGAAATGGATGATCAAAATTCACTGATGAAATTGATGATCAAGAAGTGATTAAGATCAAGGAGCTTGACTTTGGAATTATTGGATGAATATGTAAGATAGAAGGGGGTAAGATGAGAACTGGTTTGATTATCATGTAACTTCCAATTCTTTAAAATATTTTTGTTATTTAAATCTTCTATAGATTAGAGAAGATGAGAAAAGTATATGAGAATGGTTTAGTCCAAAGTTATCTTTTGTTTATTAGGATTCAGTTCATATTGCTTTAGGTAACATTCCATTCATTAAAATTTTCTTGATTAGATTTTCTTATTAATTAAGGGTTGTCACGTCGTGAAGTTTCAACTTATGTTGAGCATTCACGAGTGCATCCCGAGAAGCAATACAACAAAAGTTTAACAATGCAAAAGATCTCACACTCAAAACTAATTTACGGATAGGGGTTCTAAACTTTTCCTTTAATAGGTAACCTATCTTGGTGTACTCTTTTTCCTCCTAACGATGCTTGTCTTTCATTCTTCATGGAGTGACTTGACATCGTCGGAATCTTCTAGGGTTCCTTCTCGAAAACATGAGTTCATCTTGGCTTCACCGTATAAAATCCAGGTAAAGTGGCGAGTTGAAGTGTCTTCAGGATCAACAGCATGGTTAAGTGATATTTGCGGGGAGGATTGAATATGGGCTCGTTTTAACACGGCTTAGGTATTCTCGGCGGTTACCAAAACAACGAGATCTTTGGTGCAATCATGGGTGATGTAGGTTCAAGTACAGCTAGGGTTGTATTTGAGGCTATGCTATTAATTATGATGAAGCTAGATTTAGGAAAGGTTAGGGACTGGAAAAATATACAGGTAAGAAGTTCTACGGAAAGAAGAGATAAGCTTGTAAGAAATTCTATAGAAAGAAGAGATAAGCTATGAATTTTTCTTTTAAGCCTAAGGGTTGAGGTTTCTGGCAACTCATTGTAAAATTTTAACTTAAAAGTTAAGTTCACACGTAAATCAGCTCAGACAAGACAATAAAAACTAATTGCAAATAGCAAGATATAAACACTACATAAAATGCTTCATATAGCTAAATTGAAATAATACGACTATGCATAGGGTTCCTTTCCTAACGAAGAACCTAATATACTCTACTATTCCGCATTTTATTGTTGGGTGATACCAGCTCTTCATGGAGTAGAATCTTTGGGCTTTACTTCCGCCTTGTCGGGGTAGCGAAGTGTATGTCCCGTCTCCTTGAGGTTGTCAGCGTAGATGTCGGTCTTCACTGGCTGGGCATGAAGAACGGTAGCGACATCTCTCGAACAACTTCGAAAGAAAATAGTGAAGATAGGCTACGGACAAAATTTGTTTTAAGGAAAGAGGAATCCGTTTTACAAACAAAAATGAAAGTAGGGGTAAGAGTAAGAACTTAGGAAGGAGGAAAGAATAGCAATGGCTACATTTTGCAAATATAGTAACTTTTGAAAATTAAATTTTGAATTTGGCCCACTATAATACTAATGACCATTCTATCCAGGGTTTATCCTACTGTCAACATAGATATTAACGAACAATCTAGGGTTTATCCTACAGTCAGCATGGCTCTGATACCAACTGTAACGACCCCCATTTTCGCATAAATGCAAAAATGGAAATATCATGTGCATACAGTACTAGTCACATGATCAGTGGCTAGCGCACACATTTACAACAATTGATATCACATTCATACTCTTTATTACAAATGATAATGGTAATTTATACAATGTCTTACAATACAGAGTGAAATGCAGTGGAGAGAATCAAAAGTCTTGTAGTGTGCCCATCCAACCCTTAGGCAACTGACAATGCATAATCCCTAGAAAAGCTTCATCGTTAACATTCTCGAGTCCTGCGTCAAATAGGTTTCATCGAACTAATTTGATTCTTCAAAAAACAACAAATAAACAAGGGTGAGTACTTTCGTACTCCACAAGACTTTTGCAAAACCTATACTATATGCAGGCCATTTTAAAAGGAAAGGCTACTGTAGTTAATTTGCATAAAGCCAATTTGAAATATAAATACAGAATAGTCGATTACAAACGGAATTTAAGTAAAAGCAATTTCATATGTAAAATAACAGTATGTAAATACGAATAAGTAAATTTCACGAACCTGGGTATCATGACCATATCCACGAACCATTTTCTGCCAACACATCGTAGAAATCACCGACACACGGTAGAAACTAGATTTTATGAAAATAAAAAACAGCTAACTATGTGATGACTTTGCCAAGTGCCCATGACAGCGGGCGCGGCTAATCGATTATTTTTACACTATGCAGAGGTGTACATCTTTACCCACAAGTTATGAACTTTTCTTTTTGCCACATATTTCACGCACCTTTAGCGTGTGGCCAGAATATTAATGAAGAAAACCTTTACATTACCTAGGTTAACTTTGCACCAGCCCGGGACGTTAAACCCATACTATGGCAGAAGAACTCAGAGTATAGAAATGATGGAACTCCTCATAGCATGGCGTACACCGGTGTATCGGTAAATGTTTGATCCATGATCAACTCGGTGTGGACATCCTTTCGAGCAATCCATTAAGAAACAACTCGTACTACTCTAGCCTTCTAATGTGCATAGTTAAACTAGATAACTTAATCAGTTTAAGGTTGTCCCATACCAGCACTTATGGTTGTACGAGTTTCTTGGCTTGAAAACAACCCATAGTTCGGTCCTTAATCCAACACGGGTAATAATCTCTCCCTACACTACGTGCAAAGAGCTGCACCTCCGGCTATTGCCAGTAATTGCCCGCATCAAAACCATAGTTTTATTTTCATTTTCATCCAATATACCAACCATAAAGAAAGGTTTGCAACATCCCAAAAATTTGAGTTTTGGAATGTTGAATTCAAAAATAAAACATTTGCATTTTTCTTGAATTAATTCCAGCTTAATTTAAATTTTCCATTAATGAAAATATTTAATTTAGCTAAACTATTCATCAAATTAAAGATTGAATTTCTAGAATTTTCTTAAATCGGAAAATGATTTTTATTTCCAAAAACCCCTCGGGCCGTTTTTCCCCGTGCGGCCCATCTCCGGCCCACACCGCATCGGCCTGCTCCGCCTGACCAATGCCAACCGGCCCGGCTCGCGCGCGCACACAACCCTAAGCGTGCCCGCCGTCCGACCTCCATCCAGCGCACCTCGCGAGGCCGCGTAGCCATTCCGTGTGAGCTGTTGAATCTACGCCCCATGTGCGGTCCGGATTGTGACACATCTCCCCGAGCCGCCGCCAGCCAAACCCTAGCCGCCGCCGCTCGGAGTCCACGCGTCGCACGCCGCTGACCTAGGCGTCCAGGTCGGGCACATTTCCCCAGGCTATTTAAGCGCCTGAGATGCCCCATTTTGTGTTCATCTCTCCACGGTGCCTCCACCGCTCTGTTCTTCGCGCCCGAGATGCCGTCACTGCCGATATTGAGCTCGCCGGAGTCCGTCGCCCTTGCCGAAGCTTTTCGCCGCCACTAGCCCCTCCGTTGGACCCTCTCCGCCGCTGCCGTTTGCACCACCGAGCTCGCCGCGTCGTCTTCTTTCAGATCTGTGCCACCTTGCACCTGATCCGGTGCTAAGCCGCCATCAACCGCGTCGTCTCCCTTGCTTCCGGTAAGCCCGCGCCGCCGCTCGCCGTTGAACCGCCTTGCCAACCCGTGGCCGCCCGATCTGCTGTAGACGCCTCGGATCTAGCCGCGTCCTTCGCCGACCACGCCGTGTTCCCCGTCGCTCGATTCCGCACCGTGCCGTCGATGCGCGACGCGTGGACAACCACGTCAGCGCCCCATCAGCGCCGCGTGTGCACCGTGTCAGCCGCCCGCGTCAATGATGACGTCATGGGTGAGCCGGGTGCACGGTGGACGACAGCAGTGTCGTGGACCGAGTCCACCAAAAGCCAGCTGACATCAGTATTGCGCAATAAATCGCTTTTCCGTATAAAAATAAATCGGGAAATTCGGATTTTCTGATTTTCAGCTTTGTCTCTTAATTTAATCTTTCGGAGGCCCGTTCTCGCTCATACGAACTCCGATTGAGGCGATTCAAGTTTCTAAATTTTTATAAAATCAAGATCTATCTTCCAAAGCTATTTATTTTCAATTTTGAGCTTGTTTGTGTCTCTGTTTGGTATTTATTTGTATTTGTTGCTTTCTTTTTTGGTAGACGCTAATTCCGAGGGAGCGAACGGAGACTTCGAAGACCAAGACTCAGCAGTAGATCAGCAAGGCAAGTCGTAACCTTTGATCATATCGATCCTATGTTTGCAAAAGTAATTTGTTTTATACAATTGCATGCTATTTTGTGTATCAATGCTTATTTCATGGGAGTAGATATGTACCTAGTTGACATTATGCCACCTTGACTATTGGGATGCCATGTATCCATTGTTAGACCTAGGTTGGGACATTACTAGTTGGACATAATCATTATACCAACATTGGGTTATCATAGCTATGCTTAGACATGCTTAGTTGTACAAATTGATTCATGTCACATGTTGAATAATGTTAATCTTGACTTAATGAGATATTGAATCGTGGCCGTTAGCCACTGTTGTAAAATTTGTTGTACCATGGTGGGGTTTGCCATTGGGCTTGGTTGAACGAATTGTTTTTCCTCGGGCAAATGATCGTGCAGTAAAGGGGGTGCTTTCTAGCACATTGGGACGTGGATGTCTTGCTTGAGACAACTTAAGGACTTAATCTTGTGCGCCATTGAACTGGGCCTAACCGTACTACCACATGTCTGATATGGGACAGATCTAGCTGATTAATTTGCAATGTCTAGTCTTGAGTATTGCCAATTGGTGGTGTGGGTTCCGGGATGGACGGGTAGATTCACAAAGCGCAAGATGGGGCCCTACGGGGCGAAACCTTAGTGGGCAGTACCGAGTTTAGACAATGCATTGTAAAGGCTTTGTCATGATATCTCTGCGACACACCAAAGGAAGTGTGTTAAGATCGATTGCACAAAGAGATGGTCATGTCTTGTGGGTAAAGTTGTACAACCTCTACAGAGTGTAAAACTATTCGAATAGCCGCGTTCGCGGTTATGGACAAGCCCGGGAATTTCACACGAGGTATAGAGTGTTTTATGAATTATGGAATGTAGAATTGTTGGGATGTGAACAGGGAGTTCACTGTTGTTTTGTTGTATACCATTGATCTACCAGTTATTTATTTATCTTTTCATAAATACATTTTCAATCTATTTATTGTATTTCAATTCAAGTTATTGCTTTCTGCAAATGAACCATATGGCCATCCTTGTCAAGCCGTGCATGAATATATTGCATCAATTCCATACGGCTTGTTGAGTACTTTTGTACTCACGGCTTTATGCCCTTGTTGATCAGTTGCTGAGGAAGGACCAGGAGATAATGAGTACCATGAGGAGGAATTCTATGAAGACTACGTGGATTAGGAAGGCGTTCCCCAGACGATTGCCTGTGGCATGTCGAATGGCTCAAGTTATCTTTTCTGCTGCAATAGTTATTTATTTCTTAAGCCCTTAAGGCATAATGGTGTAAACATTGACCCTAAGGTCGTTTGCTTTATTTAATAATAATTTGCTTCTTCTTTGTTAATCCGTTGTATGGAATGATATTTCATCTATGTTTCCACTGTGTGCACTAGCGTGATCCTGGACTAGTGCAGTATACACAGAGGGTTTCGGATTTGCAAATCCGGGTCCCGACAGTCATTACCCAACATTTTGTCATATACAACATTTTTAACCATATTGAAATTTTAATATTCCTTTAAGCGTGGCTAAGCATGACACTAAGTGTGAGTAACCCAATTGACATTAAGTATTATCTATGTTATTCTAGGGTTATCAAGGTTCACAAATCCATACTTATCAAGGAAGTTCTATAAAACTACAGGTACAACTACCATTACCCACGAAATAGCAGACTTTAATAAAAGTAATGCATGCAGTAAAACATTTAATGAAAACATTTATAAAACTGCGATCGATATGATCAAAGGGTGTGCTTGCCTTGCTTATTTATTTCTTACGACGAAGTCATGGTCGCAGTTGACGTTGTTGATGATGGAATCAATGATGTCGGGTTCTACATGTCGCGAACGAAGAACACAACAAATAACAAGTTCAATAAGGGCAAGTCAGATGAAAAATAAAATAAAATCAACTATAGAAAACAGGTGTGACTTAGGGTTTGTGTTGAATGATTTCACGTTCTTGCATTGTAATCGAATATACATTCATATCGTTAACGGCTTTTATGTTGAACGATGCATGGTTTATTTTATAGATTATCTATTCTTGCCTAAAGAATTCAAGAGGCTTAAATTATATATTCTTGTATTTATAATTACAAATTCTAGATGCTAAAATTATTTGGATTAATATTGAGCTATTTAATTATCACTTGGCAAAACTTAAATATTTTCCATAGTGCACCCTAAGTATTTTTGTATATTTAGGTTTCTTAGGATCTAAGGATCCTAGAAAAAAAATCATTCAATTTGGAGCTCATTTGCAAAAATTCTATGTATGGCATATTTTAATCTTTTTTTAAAAAATTCGAATTCAAAATTTAAACAAGTTCATTTCCAAAATAATTTTGTTAATTATGAATATAAATGATTTATCATGAATTTAGAAATTTATTTTAGCTTATTTGGATTTATGGTTCAAAAGTTATACACATTTGAAAACACTAGGGTTTGGAAAATACTAAAAATTCAGAAAATTGCCATAATAGGAGAATACGTTTTCTAATCAGGTTTGCGCTTTCCCTTTTTGGACGATATCAGGCTGAGGCACTGACAGGCCTGGCCCAGTCGGCAGGGAGAGGCTGAGCTCCACGCGAATGACGCCGGACCAGGCGCGATGCCTACGCCTTGCATGGTCGATGGTGGGCCCGAGTGGCGATGAGGTGACAGTGGTCCCGCAGCGGTGGCACGAGATCGTCGTCGCGACTGCCAAGTGGGCTCTGCCTGTCGGCTACCCGAAGCAGAGAAGGCAGCACCGAATCTCACCGCTGGCGAAGGAAGGCCGGAGCCGGTGAATCGGTTCCATGGTGAGCTTCAGCGACCCCTTGCGCACCCAGAGAAGTACTGGTGGTCATCGGAGATGGTCGGAGTCGATGCACTACCGTGGAGGTACGGCGGTCTCCATGGCCGAGTGGCCACGCGGTGGAAGAAGAGTGCGGCGAGCTCAAGCGAGAGCAGGGTGAGCTTCAAGACATCAAGATGAGTTCATTTTGCCATTTCAACAAGAAAATGAGTTAGCGGGTTAGGCTCTCACTGTGCAAGGGCGGCGGCAGAAGAAGTTGAGGGTTGCGGCGGCTCGCCGGGAAGATAAGCTTGAATTGAAGGTGGGGAAGGGTGCTAGGTGGTGTGAGGAAGCTTCAGGTCAGATGATTCGAACGGAGGTAGGGTGTAGAGCTTTATTGGGGTTTTTCCTCTTTACGCTGGGTTCGCCGGAGTCGAATGGGACAAAAGGAAACCAAATTAATGTTTTGGCTTTGAGACAAGGTGGAGGGAATATAAGGTACTAACTAACGCTTACAGGACTTATATATATGTCTTAAGTCGGTTTGGCGCAGCATTGAGTTGCGACCGGTTCTTGTGCGAGAATTCTCGACTGAGATGATGCTAATCAAAGAAGAAGTAACCGCTGGGACAACTCAGACAGGAGCGGCAAGTTGTTGCCTTGGGTTGAGCAAAATGTGGCGGCAAAAGACAAGAATTGAGGCGGTGGCTGCGATTTTTCGCGCGGGAGAGAGAGCAGAGAGCGGAGAGAAGAAGAAAGAAGGAACAGGAGAGAGCTATGCTGGCTGACAGGTGGGGCACTCTCAACAGTGAGAAGAAGTCGGTAGGGATAGCTGGTTCACCGGGCCCACAAGTCAGTGAAGAGGAACGGCAATCCGCACAATAATTCTGGACAGGCCGAGGTAGATCCACTAGACATAGTCATCATTTTGAATTTTTTATTTTTGAAAGTTTTTACCTAGGTTGGCAAGGTAAATATAAGAGGCCAGTAAAATTTTCAGATTAAAAATATTAGTATAAAATTTTAATTAATTCTGATAATGCCTGCTGCCAGATTTTCCATTTTCTGTTTTTTATTTAATTTAAGATCAAAATGAGGTCTATATTTTATATAGATTTTTTGGAAGGTTTTAAATGACAATTTGTATCTTATGGAAAATTTTTAGATTTTCATATTGCATATTTAATTTCTAAATATTCTGACATTGATAATTTCATATTTATTTACTGTCTGTTTTTGAATTTTCAAAAGGTTCAAATATAAGTTTTAATTCTTGATATTTTTAGCAGAAGTAGATAATGATCTGATATCAGCATGATAAACATCTTGGCTTCCGATAAGCCTAGAGGTTTCTACACAAATCTGACAATATCAAGATCAAAAATCTATCTCATGATTATCATATCTTATCTTAATTTTATTATACTCAGATTATCTCAAACATTGTGATTACGATTCTGGGGGTGTTCTGGAGTGCTCTGATATTTTGTAATATTTTTGCAATTTTTTTTTGTATTTTACTTTTATCTTTTTCCTTTTACCATTTTACCATTTCAATATATATAAATTTTCTTTTTATGCAAAAACTCAAGAAAAATCAATAATGAAATAAAATTCAGAAAATATAAATTCAAATTAAGATCACATATCAAACTCATTTTCATAGTTTATTTGTTTTGGAAGAAATGGTGTTAATGTTGAGATCTTTCTTTTCTTTAACATAAAAATGCAAGAAAATGAGGAAAAGATATTGTTTTAAATCAAAATATTGATTCCAATTAAATTTTTTATTGAATTCTATTTTTAAATTTCAAACTTTTTATTTTTCATATTTTTCAATTTTATGGGATGTTATAGTTGCCAACGGGCAACATATACTAGATCGGTATTTGTATCAGTTTCATGTCGTGTTATAAAATCGATAATTACTTGACCTTTAACAGTTTTAGCCGATTCATATATTAAATCAAATTCGATGAGCGTGTATTCATATTTACTAAGTTGACCTCGCAAAATTGGAGCTGACAACATATACTTTATAACGTCGGTTTTACAAATAACTTTACAAGCCGATGCTAAACTATAATGACTTAATTTTGTGCAAGGAAAATATAATGACAAGCAGAGTTTTTGTATAAAAGGGTACCTGGTTTCTGCATCAATTAACCATCGGCTTAAGTAGAAAATAACCCTCTTTTTACCGTCAATCTCTTGCGTCAAAATAACTCCAATTGTCACCTCCTCAGCCGATATATATAATTTAAATGGTATACCTTTTTGAGATGCGGCTAAAACTGGAGGACTGGATAAATATTCTTTTATTCTCTTGAAAGCTTTCTGGTGATCGGCTCCCCAGACAAAGTCTTGATTATCCTTTAATTTCAATAGTGGGGTAAATGAACTAATACGGCCAAACAAATTTGAATAAATCGCCATAAATAATTAATCTTGCCGATCAACTTCTGTAAGTTCTTTTTGCATGCCGGTGGTTTAGTTTTAGCTATAGCTTTGACCTTTTCTTGATTAACTTCGATTCCTCTCTCATGAACCATGAAGTCCAAAATCTATCCAACCGACACATTAAAAGCACACTTGTATGGACTTATCTTTAAGCCATGTACCCTTGTATTCTTCAACACTTTCAAATCAGCAAGATGTTGCAAATCCTCCTTACATTTCACAACATCATCGATGTAAATTTCCAAAATGTGGCCGATCAAATCATGAAAAATCAAATTCATGGCACGTTGATATGTTGCACCAGCGTTTTTCAAGCCGAACGTCATCACCACCCACTCAAACAACCCTAGGGCACCTAAAAGCGCTCTTTGGTATATCGGCTTTTGCCATGAATATTTGATTATATCTGGCATTACCATTGAGAAAACTAATAATTTTATTTCCCGATGCAGCGTCGATAAGCATATCGGCTATTGGCATTGGGTACTCATCCTTTGGTGTGGCTTTATTCAAATACCTAAAATCAACACACACCCTGAGTTTGCCATTTTTCTTCATAACATGAACGATATTGGAAATCCATTCAGCATATTGACAAAGCCTGATAAACTTAGCCTCTAATAATCGCTCAATTTCTTCCTTTATAATGGTATACAAGGCCGAATTAAATCGTCTAGGAGATTGTTTAAACGGTCGATAACCTAGTTTCACAGTGTAACATCCCAAAATTTGAGTTTTGGAATGTTTGAATTCAAAAGTAAACCATTTGCATTTTCCTTGAATTTATTCTAGCTTAATTTGAAGTTTCCATTAATGAAAGGATTTAATTTGACTGAACTATTCATCAAACTAAAGATTTTCTGTAATTTTGGGGATTTTTCTGAATTTATTTGCTATTTATTTGAATTTATTTGATTTTATTTGAATTTCTGGCAATTTCTTAAATCGGAAATATTTTTTTGTTTTTCTAAAAGCCTTCCGGGCCGTTTTTCCCCGCGTGGCCCATCTCCTCCCGGCCCGCTTGGCCCATCGGCCGGTTCCCTCAGCCTAGCTCTGCTATGCAGCCCGCATCGCGTCGGCCGCCGGATTTGCGCCACATGTGCGGCTGAGATGCAGCCGCGTCGCCCGCGTTTGTGCCACCGCCAGCCGAACCCTAGTCGTCGCCGCCCTTGGAGTTCGGGATGAACACGGCCTCCAAGACCCCTATTTAAGGCGCCGCACGCCTCCGAGGATCCCCTCCTCGCGCTGCCCCTTTTGCCCTACCTCTTGCTGCCCGAGTCGCAATTGTTCCTCCGTGCGACCTCGTCGGAGTTCTTCGCCTTGGCCGAAGCTTTCCGCCGCCTTTTCTTCGCCGCCGGTGCGTCTTCCCGCCGTCATTGGTCTCTCCGCGTTGCCCGCGCTGCCCTCTCCCTGAACCATCTGGTATCGCACCCGATCCATCGCGTCTTCGTTGTGTGCCGCGTCTTCTTCCTCACCTCCGGTAAGTTCACGCCGCCGCCTCGCCGTCGATCTGCTTCGTCTTGCCGTGGCCGTCCGATCGCTCGGCAACGCTCTGGATTCTGCCACGTCTTTCGCCGCCCGCGTCGTGCTCCCTGCCGTCCGATCCCGTATCGCCGAGGGATGCGCGACACCTGCCGTCACGTCAGCGCCTGCGTCAGAGCCTTGTGCGCCTCGTTAGTGCGTCGTCAGCCGCCACGTCAGCCCTACTGTTGACGCATGCGCCAACGTCAGCCGTGCACCGGGTGCACGGTGAACCGGACAAAGCCGTGGACCTAGTCCATCAAATTCCGGATGACGTCAACGATTGCGCAATAAACCGATTTTCCAATAGAAAAATAAACCGGGAAATTCTGATTTTCTGATTTTGCCTTTTCTCTGAATTTATTCTTTCAGAGGCCCGTTCTCGCTCATACGAACTCCGATTGAGGCAATTCAAGTTTCTAAATTTTTCTAGAATGAAGATCTATCTTCCAGAGCCATTTATTTTCAGTTTTGAGCTTGTTTAAGTCTCTGTTTTGTATTTATTTGGTTTCGTTGCTTCTTTTCCGGTAGACGCTAATTCCGAGGGAGCAAACGAAGACTTCGAAGACCAAGACTCAGCACTAGATCAGCAAGGCAAGTCGTAACCTTTGATCATATTGATCTTTTTCTATCACTATCACCTATGTCAACTTCTTCCAGCAAATCAATCGACGTGAAACCTTGGCCTAATTTCTCGATTTCTTGGAAATCTTCAATGGACTCATAGCTATCTGTTGTCTACTGATAGCTTTTCGCATTTTATCTTGTAAAACCTTTATCGCTGATCTGGACTCCATCGGTGCAAAATTTTGGGGATTCCGATCAAGCATACTTTGCATTACGTTGATCAGAATAAGCCATATTTTATTGATGCAGATAAAATCACAATCTTCTAGGGCTTTACCCGATATACACTCAGCTTCTTCATGTTGTCAGTTTGCGTCTAAACTCGCCATGGCGATATGATCCCATGTATTAGCTTGAACCACTTAGACCTATTTCCCCACTCTATTGGACGAGTATCTAATGCATGGTCGATGGCACACAACAATTGGAGTGAATCTAGTCTCGCCCTAATAGAATGTTGTAATTACCCTTGCCGTCAACCACGAAAAAAAACGATCGGCAATGCTTTGCTGCCGACTGTTAACTCTTTTACCATAACACCTCTTGCTTCAGTGGGATCGCCTGTGAAGTCATTTAAAACCATGTTAGTTTTAATAAAATCATCATCGGACTTACCCAGCTTCTTGCAAGTGGTATATGGCATCAAATTGACAGTTGCTCCTCCATCAACAAGCATCCTTGATACCGGCTTGCCATTGATATGAACTTTCAAATATAATGGCTTTAGATGCCGATGATCATCTTGAGGCTTTTCAAAAACTGCATCTTGAGCCCCTAAGCACAACTGAGCAAATGTTTTCTTGACCGATGCAGTACTTATCTTAAATTCGATCGGCAGAGTGAACACAATGTTGATGTCCATTAGAGGTGGAGAATCATCCCAAATCACGGGTGAATCCAGATCATCGGCTGAATCAAACTCATCTTCGACTGGTTCCTTCCTCCTCCACTCTTTTTTAGAGATTTTAATCGACCGGATCTCATTGAACGCTTCATCTCTTTGTTTTTCTGCTTGGCCTCTCTCATCTCCTAGGTCCTTAACATTTGAAGTCATCTTCATTGTGATCGACTAAGTCCTAAAGGAGACCATCTGGGTTTAGGTTCAATCGTTTCACGTATTTTTCCTACCAGATCAACCTTAGTCATAGTACTTCCCTCTTTCGACCGTGTTTGCGATTGGATCGGTCTAGAAATCCTTTCATGAACCGATCTTCTATGGATTTCATTATGACGGCCTTGCATCGGCTCATATATTCTATCTTTAACCGACCGTCGTTGCCAGCCACTTTTGCATGGATAATGTTCCATCGGACAAGAATATGGTGACGGCAAAGCTAACCCCCTCTCTCAACAGAACCGCCAAAAGGGGCATCGTTGGTGAGTATGTTCCAAGTTATCAGGCCAGTACATATTATCTGACTGGCGTGCAGGATAACATGACTTGTTGCTTCTTCTTTCATACTTTTCTAATAGCTGGGAGAAAGTTGGCTTCGGTTTGTGAATCGGCTTTTGTGGTGGTGATGCTTAATCGGCCTTGTACCACTTGTCGACCTACAAGTCTCCCTTTAGCTTGATGGTCCTTGAACTTCTCCCTTCACGGTCGGTTTCTATTTGCAGTGAGCCGACCGTGATCTTCAGGGCCTCCTTGCCGCAAGAGCTTGACTGATCATGATGTGCAACTTTTGACCCTGTATCTTGCATTGGCTCTTTTCCTTTTTCAGAACATTGAACCATATTAATCGGAAAAGGATTAGCATCCAATTGCATTGTCAGCTCTTCTGCAAATTTAAGTTGGTCATCTTCTATAGCCGATTGTATATGCTGCCGAAAAATATTGCAATCATTAGTATTATGAAAAAAAGAATGGTGCCATTTGCAATACCTTTGCTTTTTGATTTCGTCAGTCGACAGTATAATGTGTCCTTCAAGCAACCGTATGATCTTTTCTTGTAATAATAAATAAAAAATACGATCACATTTAGAAACATCAAAAACATATTTTACTTCTGACTTATTTTTAGTCGGTTTAAGCCAGGAACAGACTAGGGACTTCTTAGACCCTTTTACCCATTCGATTATATTTTTCTCAGCCTCTTCATCCTCAGATGAATCACTTGAGCCATATTCGACGACATTAATCTTGGCTTTATCTTCATCATTATTAGTATTATTAGTCTTGGATTTATCCCTAAAGCCTCTATTATCGGTAAAACGGCTTTCTTGAGCCGATACCCTATGTAACAGGAGACTTAAATCGGTAAACTCCCGTCCGTCAAATTTCTCCTTCGGCTGATGATTTAACCCTTGGAAGGCTAAATCAGCTAATTGGTTATCGGGTAAAGTAACGTAAAAACACTAATTTCTCACTTCTCTAAATCTCTTAATATAACCTTTTACCGATTCTCTAAATTTCTGGTGGACAAAACTCAAGTTGAAAATTCTAAGCTCCAGACTTCTAGAGAAAAAGTACTCATGGAACCGGCTCTCCAAATCGGTCTAAAAATTGATCGAATTCGGAGGTAAGCTTGTGAAACATGTAAAAGCAGCTCGTACAAAGATAACGGGAACAACCTAATCTTTAATCTATCGGACTGAGCAGCTTCACCGCACTGCGTGATAAAACTTCTGACATGCTCTAAAGTAGTGACGGAATCATCCCCTGAGAATTTTGTAAAATCAGGAACTTTGAAGTTATTAGGATAAGGCATCCGATCGATGTAATCAGGGTGCGCCTTCCGATAGCCTGTAACCTTTCCCTTTGGCTATATGCCAAATTGATCTCGCAATACAGTGGATATTTGATCAGCCCAATTCACTGCATTAGCCGATGCAGTGTTAGGATTTTGCCAATTACGTTCGTAATTAGCATTCTGTCCCCCTAGCGTAAGCTCGGGTTGATGGGTTGCTTAAGCCGATAGAAATTGATGAGGTTGCTCGTAGCCTATGTTGGTTCTCCTAGCAATCGGCTCTGGTACTGGAACAAAGGGTTCTTAGTATGTTACAACCTTGGATGGAGCCATATTCCTCTACGGATTCGACTCAGGGTACTGTGAGTGCCTAGGAGGTTCAATCGGCTATGGAATTGATTGGGGAAAAGCGTAAAATGATGTCGAGGGTGGTAAATTGGCTGGTGCATCCAACTTAGCAGCGTTAGTATATGCTTGATAATGCACAATCCCACTTGTACGAGGATCTCGTGGCAGTATTACAGTCGACTGGGTTGGCATCATAGTAAGAGATGGAATCACAGCCGACGGTTTAGGATCGACCAATACCACCGAGCTTTGCGTGCTTGATGGTACCGAATAGATAGGGTAATTCGGCAAGGTTTGCATTGGATCGAGTAGGTTTCCAGCCGATGCCAACTCTTAAGCTATAGTCTTAACACTATTAGCTATCATCGGCTTAAAAGTTGTAACTAGATCCGATGATTGGTTAATCAAATCATGGTGCACAGATTGATTAATCATGGCGGATAATTTAGTTTGTGCAGACATGTATTGACTCATCGATGCATCACCAATCCCTGCATCGCCGAAAGGGTTGATCGTCGGCAACGCGATTTTTTTAGTGACACCACATCGGGTTTTTTTATAACAACTTAGCATCATATCCTCGAGCGCCGCTCTTCGATCTTCGATCTCTTTGTGCTTTTCTGGTGTTAAATCATCCAATGTCGGGACAATTATAGATTCAGTGTTGAGATCGGATTGAGGAATCGATTTCCTAGAAGAAAATACCGTGTCCCACTGGGCGTGCCAAAAGTGTGTTGGTGCCAAAAAATGTGACAATAGATTAATCGGCTCAAACACACGGGAACGCCAGGTTCAAGTTGGTTCGGGGCGTGCCAGCCGATTTGATCCTGCAATATGCAAGATAGATGAAAAAATACTCTCCAAGCCAATCTAATATGATAATCGACAAAGATCTAAACAGTTATGCAAAGCCAATTAAATCAAAGGTAACGATAAGTCTAAACAACTTGTTACGGCTGATTAGATAATTGATAAAGGTAGATTTTCCCGAAAAAGGCAATGCACAACAAGATCGGAGAAAAATCAAACCTAATTGGCGTAATCAAGGATGATCAACAATCGGCGATGCGCAACTCTATTGATCAAAATCGGATTACAAGGGAGATTCTAAGTTACAAAACTACTCCTATTTGATAGGAAAGTAAATGAAAAGTAGATGCAATTTGTTTGATTGATTGGGTTGATATCTTTTACTCGCCCTTGACCCCCTTTTATAGTGCATCGGCCGATCGTATCATTTTCCAATACGTCGCTAACTGCGATCCTTATCGGCCTTTGTAGAGATAAAATTCCATCTTTGAATCAATATCGGTAATAATTCTATATTTAACTTAACTTTTCCTTTTTTTATCATTAGCCTGATAAATTGGCCATCCAAATTCTAGTGCTAATAGTTAGTCAGGTCACTAAAATGCCATTGCAAAACTGATCCTCCCTTCATTGCTATCGAATCTCAACTTTTATCCCTTTTTTACCACTCCCTACAATTGCCTGTGACCTGGCCTTTAACTAGAGCATGAAAAGACCAGTTTGCCCATGTGTTTGTGTGTCCGGGTGCGCTTTGGATGCAGACAGAGAAATTTTGGTGCCATTTTTCCCGCCCAATTTTGGCTTTGAATGAATAAGTAGGACTCCATGCCATCCTCTTCATGATTTTTTTATCTCATCTCATCTCTTGTCTCCACCAATTGAATGAAGGCCATGTTGACATCGAGCTCAAGGAATCAGAGGGCTCTAACACTTGCCACTGCCAAGCGTGTGGATTACTCTAATTGCCATGTGGAATCAAATGTGTTATACGCCAACACTGAGGAAAATAACAACCTATTGTTTTACAAATGTCCTTATTTCTCTGTAAATGAAATTGAGTTTGATTTCTTGTGGTTTTCATGATTATTTTCCAGTTGGAGTTGTTTCTTTCTTGAGATCTCTTCTTTCTTTGGTTTGCCTTCATGCCCATTACCATGGTTATGTAGGCTGGAGGATGCTAATATTTCCAGTGGGAAAGAACCATGCAAAGAGTGAGGGAGTGTCCCGGTAGCACTGTAGGGCAGAGGATGCAGCTTGGGCTGTGGAGTAGAGGCTCAACATGTTGGAGTTGACAATGGAACTCATTCTAAACCATATCAAGTGGCAAAAAAGAGATGAAAGTTGAGATCTGGTAGCAATGAAAGGAGAAATAGTTTCACGATTGCATTTTAGGGACCTGGCCAACTTTCGGTATATATAGCTATACATATAGAATTTGAGCATAGCTCGACAGTTTTATCTGCGGATGTTTAAATTAAGATTCACATTTGATGGTTAGTTAATTGGGTGGTCGGCCTGATAATTGGGGGTCAAATGAGGATGAGGAATCAAATCCTCCAAACAAGGCAGTAGGTGCTCACTAATTTGGCCCTCTTGCATCACATGCATGGTTATGTATTAGCTTGCTCACAGAACAAATTGCGCACTAATTATAGTGTACTTATATCGTGTAGGGTCTAGATATGTCCTTTGATTGTCTGAATCAATCAGATCTTCCAGAAAGGCACTTACTAAGCATAATCTATGCAATCCGGTCTCTTTTATTTTATTGTGGAAAATCCAGGTATTATTTTTTCTAATATGCAATATTTTAAGAGATATAAGTATGGAAGGCATGTCCCTCATACATGCAGGACAATCATCTACTCACTCTGTTTCGGAGCAAATGAGTTACCCGATCTACAATGCACATGTTTGATCATTGGTTTTTTTTTTCTAATAATATGTTGGTGAACATTACAAAAGAAATATTGACACGGAAGCACGTACTTTTGATTAAAAATTTACTAGCATAACATCGTTTCCATGTGAAAAAACTAAACACCAAATTTTAAGAGCTGGACTGTACATATACTGTTAATTAGCAAATACTAGTCATGTGCCCGTGCGTTGCAACAAAAACTCAATTTGCGACAAAATTTTTTTGCAAAGAACACTAACTTTAGTTATGTTTCAATAGTAGGAAAAGTTTGTTCCTCCGAAGAGATTTTTTTGCAAAGAACACTAAATCCTCTTCCATCTCAACCGTTCATGTTAGATCCAACGAATCAAGTACTCTGAAGGAGAACGGACGATCGCCACGAACTCTTAATTAGAATTATCAAAGAGATATCAATCCTTACCATTGAAGGACACGAAAGTTATTGCCTTCCTCTTGCAGGAAATCTTCTTACTTCTTGCACTCAGCCTTTCCCTTCTCTTCTCTTACTGCGTGTGTCTCCACTACCGACTGGCCTCTCCCCCTGGAGATGAGAGTGGGTGCCCTCTAATAGGGAGTAGATGAAAGCAGAAAGCAGCGTACGCAGGCAGATGGAAGCCAGGTCTCCCCGACATCTTCGTGATTGGCACGTGATTTGGTTGCTTGATTCGTTCCTTTTAATCTATGCATTTTCAGATATGATTAGATAGAATTCCCATATTGTAAGGACCAAGTTGGCATAGAGGAGGTGAATAGGCAACTTTAAAACTTTTTAATTATTACGAAAAAACTTTTCTCAATAAAAAGCAGAAACAGAAGCAATTAGTATAAAAGTTCAGAACAACACTTGTTTAAGAAAACTTTGTAAGAAAGGGAATTTCGAATGAGAAACTATAAGAGAATAATGAGCAACAAAAACAAACACAGGAGAATACAATGATTTTCCACCGAGGTTCAGAGATCACTCCTAAGTCCCCATTAGATCACTTCCTTAGAAGTATTGCTCCACCAAACAGCCAATCTCAATAGCTTTTGGTTTTCCACTATCTTGACTCTTTCACTACTCCAGTGAGGTGAGTCTCAACCTTTCACAACAATGGTGGCCTTTCACAATCACTGTTGGATAGGTCGCACCACCAACTTCTCCAACCGTCTAGGAACAGCTAGTTCCAAGAGTGATAGACTATCCACAAGCCCTATCTCTTGGTTCAGTAGCTAGATGCAAACTAGACTTAGCTTGGAGCAAGCACTCTAAATGTTCAGAAAGAATATTTGTGATTTCTGAGTTGAAGCTCAAACTCTTGATGAAAATGAAGCTCAGGAATTCTAAAGACCAAGAGTTGTATATGATCTGAATGATGTCAAAGATGTTCAGGATATCAAAGATGTGAATGTGCAAAGCTCTGTGTATATATCATAGTTTGTGAACCGGACATTCTATATATATAGATCCTGAACAGAAATAACCGTTACACCTGCCATTTGCTCGTTGGGGGTTGGTAGGTTAGATGGGGTAGATCAACTGCTATCTTTTTGCAAGAATTCTATGGTGTATGAACCATAAATCAAACTACACGCACGTCGGACCGGAAATTTTAGTCCGTGGTACATAGTATTGAGAAGCATTGTTGAACTTAGAGAGACCTATTTACGCCGGACCGAAAATATCGGTCCGTAGTACATATGCATTGCTTCATTTTGATATCAACAAGAGAATGCTTGCGTCGGACCGAAAAAGTTGGTCCTGCGTACACATGATATGTTTCTTTTCAATTCCAGCAAATAATGTTTGCGCCGGACCGAAAAGTTGGTCCTGCGTACATGAGAAAACGGCTGGTTTTATCAGAGTAAAACAAGTTTGCGCCGGACCGGAAAAATTGGTCCGACGTACACAAGGAATCCTGGTCTGCATCGGACTTTATATTTCTGGTTAAAACAAATTTTAACACAAACTAGAATTATATTTAGAGTGAAAGTATAACTTATGCCGGACTAATTATAAGAAAGAATTTAGATTGGTCCGACGAACATAGTTATATTTGGTTGAAGAAGAATCAAAGGAGAATTCTCAACACGGACTGAAAAAGTCGGTCCGGTGTACATGGAGTACGCTCGGTGAAGATAATTCTCAGCGCCGGACCGAAAATATCGGTCCGACGTACATGTTGTACGCTCGGTTAGAATTTTGAACTTAGGATCTTTGAGCGCCTGTGAAAAATGAAGTTTGGTCCAAAGAGAATTGTTTTGGCTATCAAGATAAAGCTCTGGATTTTTGAGTGGAAAATGAAAAGTCCTATGCTCTAAGTAATCTTAGTGATTTTGCATATGAAGCAAGATCATTTCTTATGTATAATCCCTCTTAATAGTATGGTGATTTTAACTATATGATTTGAATCAACTCCCAAGCCAAAAATAGAAAAACACCTTAGCCTTGATCATCAAATCTGACTATTGTCGGTTTTCACTGAGTATCCTTTTTAGTCATCAACATCATGAACAACAAAACCTGTATTATAAACATAATTTATACAAATAGGGAGCTAAGATGCTCTCACATATTATGGGATATGATGAGTATATCCTTCTATCCATGCAGGACATGATGAGAAAATCCTTCCATTTATAAGATATATGAATAACATCCTTCCATAGTAAGAACATGTGAATAGAGATATGCTAAAATAATATTTCTATTCAAAAAAGATATGGTTAAATCAAGTACTCTGAAGGAGAATAGACGATCGTCGCCAACTCTTAATTAGAATTAGTAGAGAGATATCAATCCTTACCATTGAAGGATGAGAAAGTTATTGTCTTCCTCTTGCAGGAAATCTTCTTGCTTCTTACACGCAGCCTTTCTCTTCTCTTCTCTTACGTGTGTCTCCACTACCGACCGGTCTGTCCTCCTGGAGATGAGAGTGGGTGCCCTCTAATAGGGAGTAGATGAAAGCAGAAGGCAGCGTACGCAGGCGGATGGAAGCCAGGTCTCCTCGACATCTTCATGATTGGCACATGATTTGGTTGCGTGATTCTTTCCTTTTAATCTATGCATTTCCAGATATGATGAGATAGAATTCCCGTATTATGGGATATGGTGAGTATATCCTTCTATCCATGCAGGACATGATGAGAAAATCCTTCCATTTATAAGATATATGAATAACATCCTTCCATAGTAAGAACATGTGAATAGAGATATGCTAAAATAATATTTCTATTCAAAAAAGATATGATAAAATCCTTCTATCTAAGATATGATTAAATTCTCTTCTATCTCAGTCGTTCATGTCAGATACAACAAATCAGATAATCTAAAAGAGAACGGACCATTGCCACCAACTTCTAATTAGAAATAGTAGAGATAGAGATATAGAGTACCTTTTTAATATGGTACTTACAGAATAGACAACCTTGACTAGGTGTAAAATCAATCATACGACGGCAAGAAGTAACAGTGCTGGTCTCCCCTGAAATAAGGGCATGCAACATGCAGCATGTGAATCAGCAAGTAGCTAGGGTAGCTTCGAATTTTTATTTTCCATTCATATTTCAAAGGAATATCTTTTATAAAATCCAGTGCTAGCTGACGGCTACAAGAAGAATCAAGATCACCAAACGGCTCTGATCTTGTTTGCATATAAAGCCCAATGAAACTTGATACGACAGTGAGACAACCACCAGCAAGAGGCGAGCTAGCTAGAAAGAGAGAGCAAGGGAAGAAGCTAGGTAGCACGAGCTCGAGCTCTCGCAAGCAAATTAATGGAGGAAACGTCCCTGCAGGCCGAGCCCCTCAAGGCAGCCACGGTCACATGCATCCCGAGGCTCCGTGCCAGTGGCGGCCGGAGGCCACGCCGCGGTGGCTCGGCCGGCACGGCGGCCTCCACTACTCCGGTGTCGGTGCTGGACCGCGTCCGGGACGTCGTCCTGCGCTGCACTATGCTGTCGGCCGCGTCGACGTCGCCCAAGGGTGCCCTGCAGCAGCAGGCGACGAAGACGGGAAGCACCTCCGCGGCGGCGCGCATGAGCCCGTCGCCGACGACGTACCCGGACTCGTACCGGAGCGAGGCGGTGGACGAGTGCATCAAGTTCTTGAAGCGGTCCGCGGCCGGCGGCGGTGGCACCCCGGCCGCCGTGGACGTGACCTCCGCGACGGCGCCACCCTTGCATGCATCTGCCGATCTGCATGTGCCTTGTGAATCATAGTTACGTGTAAATGTTTTCGATCCTTAATTTCCTTTTAATCATAGTTTTGGTTATGGATCCAAATGTTTGTACGTGTGGATGTATATGAGTTAGTAGTATATAGGTTAGTGAGTGGATGCATGTGCGATCGATGTGATGTTGTACCTGCAAAAATCTACCTCAACTTGTGGAGTGTACATCGCATGCATGTATGCTTGTGTAGTTAAGTGGAATAATATGTGCTTGCCGCTACTTCACGAGCGTCCACTTTATCTGCGGGCACAAATGTTACTACTTACTCCCATGTTCCAGAATATTTTACTTACTCCCATGTTCCAGAATATTTTACATGTTGTAACATCCCAAAATTTTCTTTAATATCATTTTATTGATTATTTATCCATTTTATGTTTTTCTGGAATTTATTAGATTTTTCTGGATTTATTTGAATTAACTTTAAATTAAGTATATTGGTCTTTTATCGAAAACTATTTAAATTTATGCAAAGTTAAAATAAAGTTTTGCCAAAAATATTTTATCTGAGTTCAAAATGCCTTAAAGTATTTTTGAGATTTTTCTGGGTTTTTTCTGATAATTTTAATGCCTGAAACAAGTTAAAAGATTTTCTGTAATTATTTTAAATGAAAAATCCTTTCAAAAAAATGCATGAACAGTAACAGGCCAGCCCATGCACTGTGCGGCCCAAGTTAGCCCGCAAAGCCGGTTTAGCGCCGAAACCCTAACCCTAGGGAAGCCAACCGTTGGATTGAAATCCAACGGCTGTGCTTTCGCCGCGTCGCCGATCGCTCAAGACCGTTGGATGGACGCCGCGCGGACGTGTTGGATGCAGCCGCGTCGCCTCTCCGTGTTGCCGCCGGAGTCCGCCGCCGCCACGGAGCCATCTTCGGAGTCCACGCCGCGCATGCCTCCCCGTGCGGCTATTTAAGGCGCCGACGCGGGCGCTGAACTCCTCACCTCACGCTGCGCGTTTGCTGCAATCCCGGAGCCCCGAACCGCCGTCGTCTGCGCGTAGAAGCTCGTCGGAGTTAGTTCGTCGTGCCGCCTCGGTTTTGCTTTCGCCGCCGTCGCCTGAGGCCAAACCAGCTCGGATCCGAGACCTCTGAGCTGCGCCGCTTCGAGCTAGGTTAGCTTTACCGTCGTTTAAATCACCGAGCATCGCGCGCGTCGCCTTAAATCTCCGGATCGTGGCGGCCGTCGCGCGGCACCATTGTAAAGCTTCGATCGCCGTCAGCCGCTGGATCTGCGTTGGACGCTTCAGATCGTGACACGTTGGTAAGCAACTCAGGTATCATTAGCCGTTGGATCCAAATCGGGCGATCGAGGCGTAGCCACGTGTTTCTCAGTCCATAGCCGTTCGATCGGATCTGTGCGCGTCAGATCGCACCGGCGCCGTGACCAATCGCGTGACGCCGCGTGTCAGGCGCGGAGTCGGAGGCGCCGTGAGCCGTGTCCACCGTGAGCCAGCGCGGGTGGGTGGACTCAGTCCATGCACCGAGACGTGTGGCAGAGCCTGATTGGCCGGCTCGGTGATGATACCACCCTGACGTCACGCTTGTGCAGTAAATCGGTTTTTCAGTCTAAAAATAAATGGGTTAATTCCGATTTTCCAATTTCTGTATTTTCAGAATTTATTCAAACTTCAAAAGGCTATAACTTTTGCATTTTAACTCAGATTTGAGTGATTCAAGTTTCTAAAAATTTGTAAAATTGAGATCTATTTAATGGTGAAGTTTATTTTATTTTTGGAGTTCGTTTGCAATCTGTTTTGGTATTTATTTGCTTTTCTTCTTTGGTATGCGTAGACGTTGAATTGTGTCGACGCTTCGGAGGAAGATCCGTCGACTCAAGATCAAGTACCAGAGCAAGACCAGAACCTATTCCAAGGCAAGTTGTGCTTTGATCATGTTGAACCCATGTTTATACAAATGCTATATTGTTTTACTTTACTGCATATTATTTCAAGTATACGATTGTTTCAAATTAAATTGGGATATAGTTAATCTACCAATTTAATCTATATACCCTACCTTGTCATTTGTATGCCATGATCTATTGTCACCCTAGATTGGATCACTATAGTTGGTTGATATTGAAATCAACATGGGATGGTTAGATCGTCGTTGTTGCTTAGCCGTGCCACGTCATCATTTGTACATGAACCATCAATGATTAATCTTGACTAATGGAATATGGAACAATGATGTGAACTTGTGCGTCATGTGAAATCGTACAATGAGATTGAGTAGTAGTGGCGAGTAATGTTACGCAGCGATATTGATTTGTTGATGGCACGTGGTGCTTGGTAATCAACTTGGGTGATAACCATTTAGATTGGGGCAAGTGGCAAGGGGCGAGTATGCCGAGGTTGGCCCGATGGACAGAGGGTATGTAGATGTCTTGCCTTGATCACTCTAAGGACTTAACCTTGCAAGCCTTTGACCTGAGTCAATCATGCAACCACATGTCTGGTATGGGACAGCTTAGCTGATTAATTTGCAATGTCTTAACTTTGGTACTACCTTGGTCAGTGTGAGTTCCCAAGTTATGGAGTAATTCACATGGCGCAAGAGGGGGGCCCTGGATGTGGTAACCAGTCCCACCAGTGTTGAAACCTTAGCGGGTAGTACCGGGTTAAGTCAGAGCTGTAAAGGCTTTGTCATGATTTCTTTGCCAGCACACCAAAGGAAGTGTGCTAATGGCCAGGCACAAAGAGAATATCATGTCGTGTGGGTAAAGTGCATAACCTCTGCAGAGTGTAAAACTATTCGAATAGCCGTGCTCGCGGTATTGAGCAATGCTCGGGAATTACAGTTAAGGGTTGGTTGAATTAAAATTGAAAACTTGGTTGGGATGGCGGGATTGCCATATGGAAGATTAGAACTTGATTTAGGATTGGAAAACTTGGTTTACATGGGATATGCTAAATCTATCTATTATTGTTATTTGTTTTACGGTCTTTACAATCTATTTATTGTATTTGTTCATAAATGCTGCCTTGTTGCAAAATAGCCATGATAGCCTATCCTTTGAAATAAGCCTTGCATATAGCTATGTTAGAATTGCATTCTGTGCACAACTTGTTGAGTGCTTTATGTACTCACCCTTGCCAACAACAACATCACCAGTTGAGGAGTCTGCATCAATTATGGAGGAGAAGTCCAGGAAGAGACGAATGTTTAGGGCGCAAGCCTTGTCGCTTGTACGTGGTATCTTGAGGGTTGTCTACGTTTTCATTCATTGCAGCTTTAATGTGTTATTCACCTTGCGAGGCATAGTCATGTAAGTGGACCATAAGGTCATTCAACTAGTAGTATATATCATATGATGTCTTTCATAATGTTTCCGCTGTGTATGATTGTGATATTCACCGATGTTGAGCCTGTGTGCACTAGCGTGATCCTGGACTAGTGCAGTATACACAGAGGTTCCGAATTTGCATATTCGAGTCCCGACAGAAGTGGTATCAGAGCCATACTGACTGTAGGCCTTGACCCTAGATAGTCTGATCGTCTCTATAGGACCTTCAAAATTATTTTCTAAAGGAAAGAATCAACTCGAAAGGATAAATATGTTCTTGACTTATCTCATTCTTCTATTCCTTTCTTTGCTAAAATTTCTCTCCTTTCCCCTACTGAATTTCTCTCTCTCCTTTGCTGGATCGAGTTAAAAACCTTATCTGAGTTATCTTAGTAGTTGTCGATATACCACACCTTAGGAGAAAGTATCAAGTGCTTGCTGTCCACCCTGAAAATCATGAAGAAAGGAATCGTCAAGCTCAAGGAAGGAGTAGATTGATGAAGTGTTCCAGAAGCTAGAAGACCTATGCTTCGAGTAGCCAGTTGAGACTCATGTGTGGGAGTCGCGTCTGCTTAAGATAGAAATGTTACCCCTGTAGGCGGTAGTTTTTGTGTGTATAGGTTGAATTGGTTCTTCCTTGATTGCTGAGTGTGCAGTATGTGTTGCGAGCTTTTAGGCTTATATAAGCAACCATACCAAGTTATTAATATTGTTTGCTTAAGTTATTGGGTTAAACCTATCTCCCTACTTTAGGATCCTCTTCTTACCTATGCTATTTCCTCTTCCCTAACCCGGTGAAGCAATCAAGCGGATGGTTCGGACTTGAGGAAACAATGAATCGCAGAAGTGAAAATCAATCCAGTAAGAATCTCAATAATGGATTAGTTCTTCAACCGTCAGTACAGATGGATATGCAGAGTTTCAGAGAGTTCTTGACTGCTCAGACTCAGTTGATGCATGCAATGATGAAGCAGATGCAGAATATCACTGACCAAGCCAATGTCAACCAAGTGTCCTAAGCTGCTACCAATGATCTCCGTTCCTACTTAAGGTTATCAGAATTCATAAGGACTCGTCCGCCGATGTTTTCAGGAAATGTGTTACCCTCAAAAGCGGATGATTGGCTCAAGACCATCGAGAGAAAGTTGCTCATTGCTTAGTGTGAAGGCGATGAGAAAGTCCTGTATGCTTCTTATCAGTTGCAAGGAATTGCTGCGGAATGGTGGAAGAAATATTGTGCTGTTTATGAAGCCCCGCGGAATATCACTTGGAATGAATTTGTTGTTGCTTTTCGTAATCTCTTTGCCTCACCTGGAGGCAGTATGGTCACGGTAAATACGGAGCATAATACTATCTCTGCACCTTGTTCGACATCTAAGCGTTGCTCTCTGAAGTGCTGTCAACTAAACAAGTCAGAAGATCGTGCGTGCATTCGCTGTGGAGAAATAGGACAACCGCTGACAAGCATGCGATTAATTGCTCCAGCTGTGAAGGAAGTCATTCTCTTGGAGAGTGTCCTATGAGTGACATCACATGTTACCTGTGTGAAGGTTGAGATCATGGTCCAGCTCAATGTCCCCTGGATTCAATAGTTACCGCTGTAACCTAGCATCAGCAAAAGAATCTTCGAGCCATAGTTGCTCAAGAGTTGTCAAGAAGAGGTGAAACGTCAGCTGCAAAAATGGAGCTGCTCGCAGAGCTAAAGATACAATACTTTAATCCTGTTGGCCCTCATCAAGAAAAAGAAGTAATTGGCAGTCACCAACAGCATGTTTCCTATGTGATGAAGAAGGTCATTGGACTAGGGAATACCCTACGAAGCAACCAGCTCTGACGCAACAAGAGGACAACAATGTACATGTAGTCGCACAACAGCGAACACATGTGTGCTACAACTGTCACAAGGAATGCCATTATGCTAATCGATGCCCACAAAGAAGACAATCATTGTCTGTGGCCATGGATGTTCCAGAAGTTACCTCAGTCAAGTTCATAACACCAAACGAGAGCAGTAAAATCGCAAGAAAAGTATGTGCGGAGAATCAGTTGAAAAAGAGGCGTTTGAATGCAGACACTGCCCCGTTCGACGAATGCTCAAGGAAGAGAGGTGGACCTAAGCTTTGTTATACCTGTAACAAGCCCGGGCATTTCGCCAATAATTGCCCTCATAAGAAAGTGACCACACCAGTTCAAGTCAATCTCAATTCTGTTTCAGTCAAAACTTCAGCGCCAACGCCAATCAAGGAAGTTTAGATCGAAGAGCCCTCGTTTGTAAAGGAAAGGTTTCCAGTGATGAATTCCCTGTAAGGATTTTTCTTGCCTAAATAAATAAAGTAAAGATGGTTGAGATGTTGGTATGTGCAGTGTTGGAATAAAGCATTAATGGTAAATGAAGAGTCCGATGTTTCTGAGTAATCACCTTTGTTGATGGTTCACCTGAAGATGTTGTGTGTGTAATGATGGTCAGTTCAGTGGTGTTTGCAAAGCTTGTCAGCCCGGAGGAATTGTCGTTGTTAGAAAATATAGTATTGCTTGATCTAACCTAGAATGTTATGGAATTAAGCTGCTTATTGTTAGAGAAGAGTTCCTAGTGAACGGTATTGGGTATCAGACCCGAGATGCTACTCCTGAAATGAATTGATTGTCCGGACATAAGGCTGTCCCGGAGTTTGGTCGAAGAGTTGTGTCAGCTAAAAGCCCTGAAAGCGGGAAAATGGAATTTCAAGCGACTGTAGATCTTGGTGGTCAGTTGATGATTAATAGGTTGGAATCATCGACTTGGAAGATGTGCGGTTGTAAAGAATATCGGATGTGTTCCTGAGAACCTACTTGGGTGCCACCAGATCGACAGATCAAGTTTGTTATTGAGTTAGTGCCTGGTACAACGCCAAAAGTAAAGAGACCTCATTGAATGCCTACAAATGAGCTAGTTAAGATGAAGAAGCAGATCGAAGAGTTGCTAGAAAAGTGTTCCGCCAGAACAAATTTGTCACCATAGGGAGCACCTGTTCTGTTTGAAGATGGGAGCATAAGGATGTGTATCGACCATCGAGCATTTAATGAAGTGATGATTAAAGGGTAAGTATTCGTTGCCCAGGATCGTAATTTGTTTTGATCAGTTAAAAGGAGCTGGAGTTTTCTCAGGGATAGATCTTCGATCGAGTTATCATCAAATAAGAATTCGTGCAGAGAATGTTCTTAAGTCAGAGCTTTCTACGCGATATGAACAACATGAATTTACAGTTGTGTCTGCTAGAACGACCAATGCCATGGCATAATTTATGAATTAGATGAATAAAGATTCATGGGATAATTGGACAACCTGTTGTCGTGCACATAGAGGACATTCTTGTCTAGTCCAAGACAAGGGAAGAGCATTCAGAACATTTGAAATTGGTTTTGTAAAGGCCGCGAGAGCAACAGCTGTAGGCTAAGTTTAGCAAGTGTGACTTTTAGAAAGGAGAAAGTGGAATTTCTTGCTATGTAATGACTGCTAAAGGAGTTGCCGTTGATCCAAGCAAAGTAGAATCAATGTTGCATTGTGAGCAACCGAAGTTTGTTACTCGGATTCATAGTATCCTGGGGGATAGTAAGGTATTACCGTCAAATCATAGAAATATTTTCAGCGATTGCTAGATCGCTTAAGCGATTGCTAGATCGCTTAAGCAATTGTTGAAAAATAAGAAGTTTGCATGGACGCCGTAGTGCATGCTTTGAAGTTATTACATCATTATATTGTTGGAGATATGCGCAGACCATAAGAGTTCAAAGTGCAGACCTTAATATGGAACGAAGAGGATTATTGGAGTTGATTAAGTATTATAAGGCTGGGATCCGTTATCATCCTGGTAAGGCTAATGTGGTATCCGATGTCTTAAGTTGTAAAGGCCAGAGTGCTAGTACACTAATATCAAGTGATCAATCGAAATTGTGCGAGGAGTTTCAAAAGTTGGAATTAGAAGTGGTTTCGCAAGGATTTATAGCTGCTTTGGAAGTTAAGCCAATGCTTGAAGATCAGATCAAAGTGGGTCAGAAGGATGAAGGTTTAGCTGAGGATTTTACCGTGGATGACCAAGGAACAACACGGTTTAAAGGTCGAATCTATGTATCGAACAAGAAAGAGCTTAAGCAGTTGCTTTTGGAAGAAGCTCATGATTCTAAGTATTCAATTTCTCCAGAAAAGTGCTAAGATATATCAAGGTCTTAAGGAAAGGTTTTGGTAGCCTAAGTTGAAGCGTGAAGTTACTGAAAATATCGCTTTGTGTGGTGTGCGTTAGAGAATGAAAACAGTGCATTAGAGATCAGCAAGTTTGTTACAGCCGGTGCAGAGTTCTGAGTGGAAGTAAGAGGCAAATCAGTAATAAGATACCTAGCGTTGAGAATGGTCGAGAATCCAGAAGGGATATGGTTCCGTTCGGGCCATCGCTGACCATTTGGCCGAGGTTGCTCATTTCACACCATTAAGACTACCTATTCAGGAGATCAGTTGGTAGGACTATTTATAATTGTCTGGTTGCATGGTATGTCTAAGAAGATTGTGTCAGATATTGGTACCCAATTTACCTCGAGATTTTGGAATAAGCTGCATCAAGCATTGGGAACTCGTTTGAATTTCAGTACATCGTATCATTCGCAGACAGATGGTCAGAATGAGGGAGTTAATCAGATTCTTGAGGATATGCTGAGAGCTTATGCTTTAGCCTGTGCTATTTCATGGGATAAGTGTTTGCCGTATGCAGGATTTAGCTATAACAACAGTTACCAGGCTAGTTTGCAAATGTCATCATTTGAGGTTTTATATGGACATGCCTGTCATACTCCGTTGAATTGGAATGAGACAGAGATCGTATGGTATTTGGGCCTGATATTCTCAAGGAAGCCGAAGAGCAAGTTGCTATGATTAGAGAGAGGTTGAAGGTAGCTCGAGCAAGGAAAAAGAGCTACGCTGACAACCGTCGTCAAGATTTGAGGTTCGAGTCAGATGATTTTGTGTATCTCAGAGTTAGCCGTCTTAAAAGTGTCAAAAGGTTTCACAATAAAGGGAACCTTGCATCAAGATAGGTTGGTCCGGTCAAGATTTTGAGCTGTCAAGAAGAGGTAGCTTATCAGTTGGAGTAGCCGCAGTCAATGGCAGGAAGTGCATGATGTATTCTATGTGTCGCAATTTAGGAAATGTCTCAGTGTTAGCGGAGCAGATGCTATTGGAAGCAATTGAATTGCAGGAAGATTTGACTTATAAGGAGAAGCCAGTCAAAATTTTGGACGTTATGGAACGAAGGACTAGGAACAAGTCTATTCGCTTTTGCAGAGTTCAGTGGAGCAATCATTCCGAAGGTGAAGCAACGTAGGAGCGTGAAGAGGATCTGAAGTCAGATTTCCCAAACCTATTCTTTATTTAACACTGAATCTCGGGGTCGAGATTCTGTTAAGGGGGCGAGGTTTGTAACATCCCAAAATTTGCTTTAATATCATTTTATTGGTTATTTGTCCATTTTATGTTTTTCAGGAATTTATTGGATTTTTCTGGATTTATTTGAATTAACTTTAAATTAAGTATATTGGTCTTTTATCGAAAACTATTTAAATTTATGCAAAGTTAAAATAAAATTTTGCCAAAAATATTTTATCTGAGTTCAAAATACCTTAAAGTATTTTTGAGATTTTTCTGGGTTTTTTCGTGATACTTTTAATGCCTGAAACAAGTTAAAAGATTTTCTGTAATTATTTTAAATGAAAAATCCTTTTAAAAAATGCATGAACGATGTGGCGGCCCATGCACCATGCGGCCCAAGTTAGGCATAAAGCCCGTTCTGCGAAACCCTAACCCTAGGGAAGCCAACCGTTGGATTGAAATCCAACGGCTGTGGTTTCGCCGTGTCGCCGATCGCTCAGGACCGTTGGATGGACGCCACGCGGATGCATTGGATGAAGCCACATCGCCTCTCCGTGTCGTCGCCGGAGTCCACCGCCGCCACGGAGCCATCTTCAGAGTTCGCGCCTCGCACGCCTCCCCGTGCGGCTATTTAAGGCGCCGACGCGGGCGATTAACCCCTCACCTCGCGCTGCGCGTTTGCTGCAATCCCGGAGCCCCGAACCGCCATCGTCTGCGCGTAGAAGCTCGCCGGAGTTAGGTCGTCGTGCCGCCTCGATTTTGCTTTCGCCGCCGTCGCCTGAGGCCGAACCAGCTCGGATCCGAGACCTCTGAGCTGCACCGCGTCGAGCTAGGTTAGTTTTGTCGTCGTTTGGTCACCGGAGCACCACGCCGCCGCCTTCGTCTCTCAAAGCCTTTGGTGGCGGCCGTCGCCCATGGCGCCATTGTCAAGCTTCGATAGCCGTCAGCTGCTGGATCTGCGTTGGACGCTTCAGATCGTGACACGTTGGTAAGCAACTCTGGTATCATTAGCCGTTGGATCCAAATCGGGCGAATGAGGCATAGCCACGTGTTTCTCAGTCCATAGCCGTTCGATCGGATCTGTGTGCGTCAGATCGCACCGGTGCTGCGACCAATCGCGTGTCGCCGCGTGTCAGGCGCGGAGTCACAGGCGTCGTGAGCCTTGTCCACCGTGAGCCAGCGCGGGTGGGTGGACTCAGTCCATGCACCGAGACGCGTGGCAGAGCCTGATTGGCCGGCTCGGTGATGATGTCACCCTGACGTCACGCTTGCGCAGTAAATCGGTTTTTTAGTCTAAAAATAATTCGGTTAATTCCGATTTTCCAATTTCTGTATTTTCAGTATTTATTCAAACTTCTAAAGGCTATAACTTTTGCATTTTAACTCGGATTTTAGTGATTCAAATTTCTAAAAATTTGTAAAATTGAGATCTATTTAATGGTGAAGTTTATTTTATTTTTGGAGTTCGTTTGCAATCTGTTTTGGTATTTATTTGCTTTTCTTCTTCGGTACGCGTAGACGTTGAATTGTGCGACGCTTCGGAGGAAGATCCGTCGACTCAAGATCAAGTACCAGAGCAAGACCAGAACCTATTCCAAGGCAAGTTGTGCTTTGATCATGTTGAACCCATGTTTATACAAATGCTATATTGTTTTACTTTACTGCATATTATTTCAAGTATACGATTGTTTCAAATTAAATTGGGATCTAGTTAATCTACCAATTTAATCTATATACCCTACCTTGTCATTTGTATGTCATGATCTATTGTCATCCTAGATTGGATCACTATAGTTGGTTGATATTGAAATCAACATGGGATGGTTAGATCGTCATAGTTGCTTAGCCGTGCCACGTCATCATATGTACATGAACTATCAATGATTAATCTTGACTAATGGAATATGGAACAATGATGTGAACTTGTGCGTCATGTGAAGTCGTACAATGAGATTGAGTTGTAGTGGCGAGCAATGTCACGCAGCGATATTGATTTGTTGATGGCACGTGGTGCTTGGTAATCAACTTGGGTGATAACCATTTAGATTGGGGCAAGTGGCAAGGGGCGAGTATGCCAAGGCCGGCCCGATGGGAAGAGGGTATGTGGATGTCTTGCCTTGATCACTCTAAAGACTTAACCTTGCAAGCCTTTGACCTGAGTCAATCATGCAACCACATGCCTGGTATGGGACAGCTTACCTGATTAATTTGCAATGTCTTAACTTTGGTACTATCTTGGTCGGTGTGAGTTCCCGAGTTATGGAGTAATTCACATGGTGCAAGAGGGGGGCCCTGGATGTGGTAACCAGTCCCACCAGTGTTGAAACCTTAGCGGGTAGTACCGGGTTAAGTCAGAGCATTGTAAAGGTTTTATCATGATTTCTCTGCCGGCACACCAAAGGAAGTGTGCTAATGGCCAGGCATAAAGAGAATACCATGTCGTGTGGGTAAAGTGCATAACCTCTGCAGAGTGTAAAACTATTCGAATAGCCGTGCTCGCGGTATTGAGCAATGCTCGGGAATTACAGTTAAGGGTTAGTTGAATTAAAATTGAAAACTTGGTTGGGATGACGAAATTGCCATATGGAAGATTGGAATTTGATTTAGGATTGGAAAACTTGGTTTACATGGGAAATGCTAAATCTATCTATTATTGTTATTTGTTTTACGGTATTTACAATCTATTTATTGTATTTGTTCATAAATGCTGCCTTGTTGCAAAATAGCCATGATTACCTGTCCTTTGAAATAAGCCTTGCATATAGCTATGTTAGAATTGCATTCTGTGCACAACTTGTTGAGTGCTTTATGTACTCACCCTTGCCAACAACAACATCACCAGTTGAGGAGTCTGCATCAATTCTGGAGGAGAAGTTCAGGAAGAGACGAATGTTTAGGGCGCAAGCCTTGTCAGTTGCCTGTGGTATACTGAGGGGTTGCCTACGTTTTCATTTTGCTGCAGTTTAATGTGTTATTTAGCCTTGGGGGGCATAGTCATGTAAGTGGACCATAAGGTCATTCAACTAGTAGTATATATCATATGATGTCTTTCATAATGTTTCCGCTGTGTATGATTGTGATATTCACCGATGTTGAGCCTATGTGCACTAGCGTGATCCTGGACTAGTGCAGTATACACAGAGGGTCCGGATTTGCATATTCGGGTCCCGACACATGTTTGTTTAGACTTTTTCTCTACTTTAAAAGCTAAAAATTCAAAGTCGAAATGAGGGGAGGTCTTCTAATTGGAATTTTTCAAAAGCAAAAAAGTCTCCAAACAACTAAAAATCAAAAACCACTGAAGTGGTATTTTTTTTGGCTGAGTGAGGGTTGGTTTTCGACCGGTGACACTGTAGTTTGAGTAAAATTATCCATCTCTATCACATATAAAAACGGACTATTTTTATGATTTTTAAACCAAAACACTGACTTTAAGTTATAAGCCTAAGCCTAAACAAATAGATCCTAAGGGTCTGTTTGGAGGGGGCTGCGGTGTGACTGAAAAGCTGTTTTTGGCTTGTTGGGCTGTAAAGCAACTGTAGCTAGCGGCTGTGGCTTTTCTTGTTATACCGTTTGGCCAACTGGATGCTGCATCTGTAGCTTTTGGGAGGGCAACCGAGCGGAAAGACAACAACCTAACGAAGCACAGCAGCGGCCAAGCGGGGAGGTGACGCGAAGGCGGCGAAAGTCGGGGAGGCAGAGCAAGCGAGGTGGAAGGCGATCGAGCGAAGTCACAGTTGAAAAACTCCTCTCCAGTTGAGAGTGATTTTGATGTGGCTTAGTTTTCCAACTATTTTGCAGCCATGCTTTTTGGGGGGCTTTTGGCCCAAAGTTGAAGCACAACCCCCAAACAACAATAATATTTATTCTAAATATTTGGATTGATTGTATCAAAATAATACTGATATCTTTTTTGTGAGCAATACTTTCATAATATTATACTTCCACGATATTTTATAAATTTATTAGTATATAAAATTAATGGTTAAAATTTAACACGGAGATCGTGAAAAATCAAAAGGTGTCAATTATTTTGAAACGGGGGACCGAGGGGGTATATGGTTCCATTAATACTAGATCCATCTTGGGCACCCGAGGCGATTAGGGTAATTTCTTGATTTAAGAAAAAAAATTAAGTTGGTAATTTCCTAAGAATGAAAAGACACCATGGCTAGTTTACCTACATAGGATCATGCACCTTATATATATACACGGAATAATTGACAAAATGTCCTCATTTACTTATGCTATTGATCATTTGCCACGTGATGTCTCACTGTCATGCGAGCCCTAGGACCACATACCAGTTGGACAAATGATCAATTGCATCAAATAAAATAGGGCATACGATACAACCTTAGAATCAGTTAATCCTAGCTAGTTAGGTGGTTGTTGAGCTTAAGCAGCTTTTCGAATAGCGCCAACGGTAGATATCCTCACCGTTCATCGCCCTACGCTGCGTATTTTCATATTTATATTAATAACACAAAGATAAAAGTACGCAAAGTACCTAACTTTAACATTAAAGGTTCTAGATGAATAACATGGCACCATCAAGTCCTTGAGTACCCATAAATATGCTAGACTTTTTTTTGCGTCCCATAGACTTAATTCGGATCTTACCATAATGCCATAACTGCCAATGATCACGACAGCGAGAAGTAGTAGATTGCCGGTGATATCAACTTAGATTGTTGGTGATCTCCGTTGATTTGTAAGACTTATGCCTTAGCATTAAAGTTGTTCCTAGGAAGAAAATAAGATGAGATTTATTTATATAGACCTAACACGGTCCAGCGTCGATATCTGCGTAGATGTTGTTAAGGAACCTCGCTATCGAATAGTCCAGGGTTCCCGAACAGATCTAAAGTGGAGAACAGAGAGAGAGAGACACAGGTATATGGGGAGCGACGGCAGAATTCTTTATTGATTTCTGATTGCTTGTACATAGGGGGGACCCCCCTCCTCCTTATATAGCGCTCTCCTAGGGTTTTGTAAGGACCCGAATCCACTGATTCGAACCCACTATGTTTACCGCACTAGTCCCAGGATCAACGCTAGTGCACAAAACTCAACATCGGTATATATCACATCATACTCAACGATAATAGAATAATAGTTCATTTATTGATATAGCTAAATGTATGATCTTATGACCGACTTACATTATTAAGCCACGCAGGGCAAGACTGGAAATATAAGCTAATAATTAAGCAGCAGAAAGTAGAAAACGTAGATAGCTCATCAGTTCACCACAGGCAACCGACAAGGCTCGGACCCTAATGACTCGTGTCTTCCTGGACATTCCCTTCCAACACAGGTGTAGATTCTTCAACTGTTGATTATTGTTGTTTGGCAAGGGTGAGTACTTAAGCTCTCAACAAGTTGTGCACAGAATGCAATTCTATATATCTATATGCAAGGCTTATTCCAATGGATAGGCTATCATAGCTATTTTGCAATAAGCAGCATTTATGAACAAGTATAATAAATAGATTGTAAAGACTGTAAAACAAATAGCAATAATAAATAAATTCAGTATTTCTCAAGTAAACCAAGTTTCCAATCCTAAGTCAAATTCCATCTTCCACATGGCATTCCGCCATCCCAACCAAATTGTCTATTTAATTAAGCTAACCCTTAACTGTAATTCCCGAGCATTGCTCAATACCGCGAGCACGGCTATCCGAATAGTTTCACACTCTGCAGAGGTTATGCACTTTACCCACGTGATACAACCAAACACCACCAAGGCGAGTGATTATAACAAAGCCTTTACAATGCGCTGGCTTAACCCGGTACCACCCGCTAAGGTTTCAACACTGGTGGGACTGGTTACCACATCCAAGGCCCCCTCTTGCGCCATGTGAATTACTCCATAACTCGGGAACTCACACCGACCACGATAGTACCAAAATTAAGATATTGCAAATTAGTCAGCTAGGCTGGCCCATACCAGACATGTGGTTGCATGATTGACTCAGGTCAAAGGCTTGCAAGGTTAAGTCCTTAGAGTGATCAAGGCAAGACATCCACATACCCTCTGCCCATCGGGCCCACCTTGGCATCCTCGCCTCTTGTCACTTGCCCCAATCTAAATGATTATCACCCAGTTGATTACGAAGCACCACGTGCTATCAACAATTCAACATCGTTGCGTGACATGACTCGCCACAACAACTCAATCTCATCGTGTGATCCCACATGACACACAAGTTCATAACATTGTTCCATATTCCATTAGTCAAGATTAATTATCAATGATTCCAACACATGTGATGACGTGGCATGGCTAAGCAACTAATACGATCTAACAATCCCATGTTGATTATATTTACTAACCAACTATATTGAAACAATCTAGGGTGACAATGGATCATGGCATACAATGACAAGGTAGGGTATAAATCAATCTGGTATATTAGCTAAACCCAATCTAATTTGAACCAATTGTATACTTGAAATAAATGCAATAGGGTAAAACAAATATAGAAATTTCATAAACATGGATTCAACATGATCAAAGCACAACTTGTCTTGGAATAGGTCCTGATCTAATTCTGGAACTTGCTCTTGAGTTGCTGGATCTTCCTCCGAAGCGTCGCACAATTCAACGTCTACGCGTACCGAAGGAGAAAAGCAAATAAATACCAAACCAAAGATAAAATGAACTCCAAAAATCAAATAAAATTCACCATTAAATAGATCTCAATTTTACAAATTTTTAGAAATTTGAATCACTCAAATATGAGTTACGATGCAAAAGATATAGCCTTTTGAAATTTGAAATAAATACTGAAATTACTGAAATTAGAAAATCAGAATTAACAGATTTATTTTTAAATCGAAAACAGATTTATTGCGTCATCATGACGTCAGCCCTAGTCCGAAGCGCTCCGGTGCTGACACGTGTCCCATCGGTCCATAGACTGCGTCCACGATTTCCTTGGGTTCACGATACACCCGGTTCACGCGCGCTTGGGCCACTGACGTGCGGGTCCCGCACCAAGCCGACTAGACGCCACTGCGCCGCTTACCCGACACGCCACGCCAGTGCCACGTCACCGCCCGATCCGAGCTGGCTGCCACGCGGGTGACACACGACGACGAACTAGCAAACCACGTCGACGTCGACGGCGCGGACACCTAGGGTCATCGGCGGCGAGGTCGGGAAGTACCTTCGGACACGCCTCAACTTTGCGAAACTGGTGACGCGGTCAGACGTTTCTCTGGATCACCGGAACGACGGCGGCGAGGACTTCTTCAACGGCGACGATGACTTCCACAGGGTTCTTCTACTCCGGCGTTCTTCGGGCGGGACCAAGGTGCGCACGGACTTCTTCTCGACGAGGCGGATCTAAAGGTCCTGGTTGCGTGCCTCTAGCTCCACGGACGACGACGGAGTCGAAGAAAAACGACGGCGGCGGCACTCGGTGCTTAACCTAAAATCCCGACGAACGGCCGCGGTTTTAGGTCTACGCGCTTAGGGCTTTTGCTCATGATCTCCTGGCGAACCCGACGCGCTCCTTATAAAGCCCTAGAGTCCATGAACCGCACGGATTGACCTCCGAGTTCTTGATGAGAGCGGCGGCGGCGCTAGAGTCCGGCTCGGACACGATTCGGAGAAGATGATGCGGAGCCGTCCGATGCTCATATCAATGGTCACGAAGCAATCCTCGCACGAAAAGATCTGGACCGCAACTCGGAATCTAACGGAAATATATCCGACACGATCTCCACCGCTAAAACAAGATCCAACGGTCTATGCTTACTCTTCTAGAACTTGGGCCAACAGCTGCAAAGGCGAAGCATTGGGCATGTGAAGCGGGCCCCATGCGCCACGACACAGACTGGCTCGGCCCAATACCGATTATACGAATTTCCGGTTTTTTTAACAATTAAAATAATTGCAGAAATTCCTTTAATTACTTTTAGGCAAATAAATGATCAGGAAAAATCCAAGAAAATTCTCAAAAATACTTTGAGACATCCTTGACTCAAATAAAATATTTTTGGCAAAACTTTATTTTAACTTTGCACAGATTTAAATAGTTTTGGACAAAAGGTCAATATTCCTAATTTAAAATTAGTTCAAATAAATCCAGAGAAATCCAAATAAATTCCAGAAAATTATAAATGCACATTTAAGCAATAAAATAATATTTGGGCAAAATTTTTGGGATGTTACAGGTTTCGGCTAAGGGACCATCGTGGGCTTTCTATTGGGCCACGTGGTATCCCAACACTCCCCCTTGGGCCCTTTGCCGCGAGATGCATATGCCTCATTAAAACTCCAGGAAAACCCAGTGGGAAAAATACTTGGAGAAAGAGTACATAGCATACGCTTACTATGTTGCACAAATTGCCTCGTTAAAAAGAGTACAATTCACCCAACTTCAATTGCTAATCTTCGAGATTCATGTTGGGTATTCATAATTCATGTTCGAGATTCATGTGGGAGTATGTGAAATATCTCCCCCTGAAATCTGCACTTCTCTAAGTCTCATCATTCCAATCCCTTTAATGCACCATTCAAAGGTAGATGCTGGAAGTGATTTAGTGAACAAATCTGTAAGATTTTCACATGACTTAGTATGCAATATCTTGATCTCGTTCATCTTATGCAATTCGTGAGCATAGAAGAACTTGGGGTTGATATGCTTCGTGAGATTGCTCTTCACATAACCCATCTGTGCTTGGGCAACACAAGCTGCATTATCTTCATAGATTATCGTGGGAGTTTGCTCAATGTTCAAGCCACATGACTTCTGGATGTGGTGAACCATTCTTCTGAGCCATTGTAACATCCCAAAATTTGGGTTTTCAAAAATCTTTTGTTTAGTTCATCTTTCCAAAACTCCCCGCTGATTTTCTCGCTTTAATAAAGCTTAATCTGAAATTTTCTAATGCTAAAATAATTTAAATTGACTAATATAAACTTCAATTAAAATAAGTTTAGTTGTATTTGAGTTCATTGTGCTTCAAAAAAATTTCTATAATTTTTTTAGATTTTTCGGAGTTCGTTTGCTATTCATTTGGATTTATTTGGAAATTAATTTAAATTAAGCCTCTTGTTAAATCTAATTAAATACTATAAAATTTTAAATAAATTTTGGTTAAAAATATTTTATTCAAGCTCCAAATGTATTAAAATATTTTCTAGAATTTTTTTAGAATTTTGCTGGTATTTTTATTGCTCTAAACGAATTATTTTAATTTCTGGAATTATTTTAATTCGGAAATAGGCTAAATCGACGTGGCAGCTCCTGATTCGACCACGTCATCACCTAGCCTCAGCCTTCCGATCCAGATCCGACGCACCACAATGCGCCACGTCAACTGTTACTGTTCATCATGCGCCAGGTGTTCGATCAGATCCATTTTCAATCTAAATCCTGTTTTTCTTCGTGTTTCCTTGTATGGCACGACTCCCTAGCCTATATAAGTGTCCTAAGACCCCTCCCACGCAGCCCTAATGCCCAGAGCACCTCCCAAACCCTAAAATCCGCCGCCATGTCTTTTCGGTGCGCCGCCATCGTCGGCCGATCTTGGCGTCGCGTTCCCCGTCGTTCTGGTGAGTTTTTCTGAAATCCACTCCCGTCATCTCATGCCATATGGTCAGATCTATCTCTCCACCAAATTTGGTGCAGTTTCATCCGCGGAATCAAAAGTTACGGCCGTTTCAATATCGAATTTCGCCGTCGCTCGTTCTCCTTCATTTTTGCTATTTTGACCATGAAATTTTTTCTGTAGACTCCTCTTGATGTCCTCTACACGGTGCTCACCCTAACTCAAGGTTTTTCCTGCGGTATTTGTGCAGAAAAATCAATCTTCCCCGATCAGACTGCGTACGTACGGCAGAAAACTTCGTCGCGCGTTCCCCGTTGATCCAGAAGGTAAAACTCAGATCCGTTCGCGTCATATTGTGCCAAATGATCCCAGATAGCTCTCTGTAAATTTTGGTTAGGTTGCATCTATTATTTTAATAATTATGATCGTTTGATCTATTAGCGTTAGCAGCCGTTCATCGGTAGTTTGTGATCTGTCCGTTGGGTTGCCGCCAAATCCGCTTATACCGTTGAGATCGTCTCGCTGCGTTCTACATGGTGCTCACTTCCCCTCTGCTGTTCCATCCTCCGAAAATTTTAATATTCGTTACCGTCGCCTTTTTGCCACCGCCGCGCGTCGTATTGTGCCGCCAACCATTTTGGTTTGTCGTGGCCATGTCATTATGTCCAGAAGATCAATATCCCCTGTTTTGCCCACCGTTGAAGTTCATTGATCCCCGGTTGCCGTCAAAGCCTTGTTCTAGAATCTACCCGACGTCTTTTGGCCTAATCCTTCGTGTCGGTGCGCATTTCGGTTCGCCATCTTTGGTAACCTTTAATCGCAGAGCCAACCCTACCATCCTACCCTATGCCAAGTGTATTCATCCTTGAATCGTTTCGATCAAACCCGGACTTAACCCTTGGTCCAATTTGTCATTGCGTCACGATATGTGTACCCCGCATATCTCAAACCAAATTTGAGCCATGTCATGACCTCGCTGCCCTATCTTTCAACCGAGGGTTGCCACCTTATAATCCCATAAGTGTTCCGTTAACGCTTCACCTTCATCGTTAACGTTCCGTCGTTAACGTCTCGTCGTTAGCGTCCCGTCGTTAACATCCCGTCGTTAACGTCCCATCGTTAGCGTTCAATCGTTAGCGTCCCGTCGTTAACGTCCCGTCGTTAACATTCCGCCGTTAACGTTCCATCGTTAACGTTCCGCTGCTAACGTTTCTTCGTTAACGTTCCGCCGTTAACGCTTTGCTCTCGCTTCGCTATCATCGCATACACGCATTCCATCAAGAGCGTAGCGCGATGTCATTATCCTTTCTATCGTCCTATCGTGATCTAACCATATTCCTTGTGAGTCTGGCTTTATCTTTCTATCGTCTGCAAAGCCGGACCAAAACCTAACTTAAGACCGGTTCGATGGACTGAGTTCATCGTGAGCCACACTGCCGGTATTGCGGTTTTCCTCGTTGTGTCCACCGTAGTAAGATATTTGTACTGTCTTACTACATATCGTCATCGCCCTGTTATCGTCAAGTCTCTTCTTTGATGTATGACTGAGCCCCAGATCGGATCGCACTGAATGTCGATTCCATCCGTCCTTGTCTTATCCCTGAAAATCTAATCTGCCATTAACCCAGAATTCATTCGTGGACTTGGTCGATAGATCATTGGCCATATGTCATATCCTGGTGCCATATCTATTCTAATAGTCTATCTTTCTTTTGTTTGACTGTGTATTTGTTTAGTCAACAAAAGTCAACATTGAGCATCAGTTTAGTTCATCATGAACTAACATATCTTTATGGACCCGATCTATAGATCAAGAGCCCATATGTCAATATCTGTCCAATCGAGTTAATTAATCTCGAAGGATATCTCCTGGAATATACTCCGTCTTTCCCTAATTATCAGTCGTAACCTTCTCGATAAATCTTACAAAGCTTTGTTTTCTTTCATCCGATCTTGATCAAATCTAAGTTCCTAAATTCAATCCCTTCCGTTCAGTACCAATCTAATATTAAATTGGAGTTTATTTGAATTGCTTTTGAGTTTTGTTGTATTTGTGCTTCTTTGTCGTTAGACGTGCCTCCAGAAGTTACCCGAAGTAGTCGAAGGGCGAGGAAGTCAAGCATTCGATTGAAGAGCCAAAGGTTGAGGAAGCCAAAGATCAATTAAAAGAGTAAAGAGCAATTTATAGCAAGTGCCAGGCAAGTTGTGCTTTGATCATGTTGAACCTACGATTACAAAAACTGCTATATTGTTTTACTTTATTGCATATTATTTGACATGTACAAATGTCTTCAATCAAATTTGGGACTTAGCTATTATACCCCAATTGATCTATACCCTACCTTGCCATTTGTATACCATGATATATTGTCACCCTAGATTGGTCCATTATAGTTGGTTAGTAATAATAATCAACGAGGATGGTTAGACCGTATTAGTTGCTTAGCCATGCCATGTCATCACATGTACTTTAGTCTTTGATAAATAATCTTGACTAATGGAATATGGAACGATGTTATGAACTTGTGTGTCATGTGTGGTCACACGATGAGATTGAGTTGCGGTGGCGAGAGGATGTCACGCAAGCGAGGTTAAATTCTTGATGGTACGTGGTGCTTGGTAATCAACTGGGGTGGTTATGATTTAGATTGGGGCAAGTGGCAAGGGGCGAGAATGCCAAGGTGGGCCCGATGGGCAGGGGGTATGTGGAAGTCTTGCCTCGATCATCTTAAGGACTTAACCTTGCAAGCCTTTGACCTGAGTCTTACTTGCAACCACACGTCTGGATTGGGACAGGCCTAGTTGATTAGGGTTCTGATATCTTTCCTCTGATACCTCAGGGTGACAGTACACGGGGGTGTATCTGTGCGGGGGAGCGTACCTGTGCTGCGGCTTGGTACCCATCCAACGGTGTTGGCCTGTCCTATACTTCGGCTGGCACTGCGTGAGAGGAGTGGTAGCGAAGGCAACACCAGAGAGGTTCTTTGGTTAAGGTAGAGGTTCCTGAAAGGCTTTGTCGTGAATTCTCTACCAGTACACCAAAGGAAGTGTGCTAATGGCCAGGCACAAAGAGAATATCACGTCGTGTGGGTAAAGTGCATAACCTCTGCAGAGTGTAAACCTATTCGAATAGCCGTGCTCACGGTATTGAGCAAAGCTCGGGAATTATAGTTAAGGGTTAGACTTTTTAAATGAAAACTTGGAATGGGACGGCAGGATTGCTATGAAAAGTTGGAACTTGACATAGGATTGGAGACTTGGTTTACTTGAGACATGTTGAATCTATCTAATACAGTTATTTGTTTTACTGTCTTTCCAATTTATATACTGTATTCATTTACAAATGTTGCTTATTGCAAAATAGCCATGTTAGCCATTTCTTTGGAATAAGCCTTGCATATAGCTATGTTAGAATTGCATTCTGTGCACGACTTGTTGAGTGCTTTATGTACTCAACCCTTGCAACACACAAAATCATCAGTTGAGGAGAAGACCACAACCGAAGGAGGAGAAGTTCCACGAGGAGGCGATTATCTAGGAGTTGAACCTTGTCGCTTGCCTGTGGTATATTGATGGGATTAATCGGCGTTCTTCATTCATTCTTTGTTTATTTATTTTGAGTTGAAGCCACAAAGGCCTCACAAGTGTAAGTTTGACCTTAAGGTCGTTCAATAGTTCTATACTAATAGATGAAGTCTTTATTTATTATTTCGCTGTGTATGATTGTGATATTTCATCTATGTTGAGACTGTGTGCACTAGCGTGATCCTGGACTAGTGCTGAATACACAGAGGGTCTGGATTTGCATATTCGGGTCCCGACAGCCATGCACATTCACGAGATGCTTCATACAAAGTGATGATTTCCTAGTGGTTTGTCGACGTCGAGACAAGAGTTTGCTTAGAAGACTTCCAAGAAATTGTTGTTCCTCCACATAGGAAAACATAGCCAGTTTGTGACTTGCCGTTATGCTGGTCGATAAGTACCCAAACATCGGCGTAATAACCAAATTCAATTCATTGTTTCTTCTGAAAAACAAACCAAGATCTTTGCTTCCTTGGAGGTAACGGAAGATGTCCTTGATCCCTTTCCAATGCTTTTTGGTGGGTTCTGCACTGTACCGGGCTAGCAAATTTACGGCGAACGCAATGTCCGGCCTAGTGCTATTCGCAAGGTATTTTCATGTATATCTCCGGCCTAGTGCTAGCAAATTTACCTTTAGATATTTGATCTCAATGTTCGGGATAGGAATTCCTTCCGGTATTTTCATGTATATCTCCGAATCCAAGTTTCCATACAAATATGCTGTGACAACATCCATTAGCTTCATTCTCAACTTCAAGTTGACTGCCATTGAGATCAAATATCTAAAGGTAATTCCTCCCATGACTGGAGAATAGGTTTCTTCATAATCAACTCCAGGACGTTGAGTGAAACCTTGAGCTACAAGCCTTGCCTTGTACCTTACAACCGTTGTTTTCATTCCTCTTAGAACAAAGACCCATTTGTGACCTCACGGGGTTTATATGGGGAGGTGTGCGGCATCTGCCCAAACACCTTTCTCTTGTTGGAGAGACAAACTCTGCGATGATTGCCTTTTTCCATTCTTCCCAATCTAGCCTTTTCTTGCACTCTGCGAAGATGCGGGCTCGGGATCATGATCAATGATTGAGGCAATCTTCTTTGCAGTATGCATCAACGTTATCGTTGCTCTATTCAGGGATTCTCCTGTTATTACAAAGTTTATGGCCATTTCTTGATGGGGTGCTTTATGCACTTCTACTTGCTCTTCGCTGCTTTTCCCTATCGTAGGAGCAAGTTCCTTTAGCTTTTCATCGCCTATGTGTGCGCACACATTATTTTCGGCGGCTTCCTGTAGTGGAAGATTCAAGTCTGAAATTGCCTTTCCCGTTGGCTTCTTTCTAGTGCCAGGTCTCAACTGGTTCCCCTTCTTTCCTTGGGGTATTTTCGTGATTGGTTGTGGTAAGTCCTCTCGCTTGATTTTCTCGGGCGTCTCCGGGTACTTTGGGTTTGAGGCAGATTTCTGTTCTTTTTCTTTGAGGCCTCGAGCAGGATGAGGATACCTACATTTTCTTTGGTATTTCCACCCTCTCGGTGCATTTCTTGCGGGTACATGCGACTTAACCATGCCCTTCGATCACAAAAATGATCCGTGATTCATTTGCTAAATTCTTCAAATCAATTATCTTACGGACTTCTTGATTTGCTTCATTAGTCGGGGTCATGTGCGGGGATCGGTGGAATGCCATATGATTTCCGGTATTTTTCATCCAAAGGTTGATTTCCTCCCTAATGACGTGAAGCGATCCTCGTCAAAGATGCAATCGTGAATCGGGCTGTATGCAAGTCTCGATCATGGGTTCGGATACACGATTATGGATGCACTCTCATAACCAACGTATATCCCGGACTTGCGGAGAGGCCCATTGCGATCGGCGAGGGTGGTATAGGTACATATACCATACACCCAAATTTCCGAGATGGGAGATCTTCAGGATGATCCCGCACAAGCCGCATAGGAGAATGGATGTTGTAGGCCGACGGTCTGAAATTGATAAGAGCTGCTGCATGCAGGACTGCGTGTCCCCAACAAGTGTTGGGCAAGTTACAACTCTGCAAAAGCGGCCTAGCAATGAATTTAATCCTCTTTATAAGTGCTTCTGCTAGTCCATTCTGCGTGTGGACGTGCGGTACGGAGTGCTCAACTGCTATCCCTGTTGCCGTGCAATAATCATCAAATGCCTTTGAAGTAAATTCTGATGGACTTCACGCGATGATCAAGGAAAGTATTCTTAATTCTTATGATCTGCGAGATCAGCTTTGCAAAAGCATGGTTTCTTATTGACAATAAGCATACATGCGACCATTTCGAGGAAGCATCGATGAGCACCATAAAGTATCGAAGCAATACGACAAGGGCTGAATCGCCATAAATATCCCCTGGATGCGTTCCAGGAATGCAGGGATTTCACTTTGCACTTTCATGACAGAGGGTCTAGTTATTAATTTCCCGGTGGCACATGCAGGGCACACAAAATCTTCATGATTCGGAAAAATTTTAACATTAATACCATGACCTTGTGAGTTGTTCACTATATTTCTCATCATTCTAAGACCAGGATGACCTAATCTACCATGCCATAAAGAAAATAACTCAGAGCTTCTAAAAACAGTCTTCAAGGAAGTATACACTTGGTGTATGAATATTTGTGTAGTACAACCTGATTCATATGAGGACATTTTCTAATACCATTTTCCACATACCGCGTGCTTCACAATGCACAAGTATTCTTTGCCGATTTCTTCATTGGTTTCTACGTGAAAACCATTGGCGCGGATGTCTTTGAAGCTTAAGAGAGTGCGCGTTGATTCAGGGTACAAAAGGGCTTCTTCGATTACAAAGTTGTACCCATAGGCAATATAATAGTGGCTCTTCTGAGCCGATTACATATGAGTCGCCTCTGCGATCGTAGTAATTTTTCAGCGTTCTTCGTGATCATTGGAAGTATTTAGACTCTCTTAAGATGGTATTTGTTATGCCACTATCAACAATGCATATCTCTTCCATTTGGGCGCTACACGATTTCTAGATCAAAGAAATATAATTCTAATCAGATAGAGGCAAAATAATCCAAATATTGCTTGCAAATTTGAAGAATACTGGAATATAGAATAAATTTCATATTTATTCACGAGAGAAGTATGCTCTTCTAGAGCTTACAATTCATTATTCAAAAGAAAATGCTAACAACCATAATCTAAAAAGAAAATGCGATTCATGCATTAAACGGAATCTGTGCTTGGGGCAAGATGGTGTACTTGGGCTTCTTGAACCGCTTCTGAAGTGCAGTCCAGAGCTCAAGTGCACTCTCTTCAGCCATGTATTCATTCTTCAGAGTGGCTGAGAGGTGATGCCTGAGGAAGGGCAAGGCTTGATCGTTCTGCTCGGCGGTAGGTTACGCGTCCTTGGAGGACCCTAGACCAATCGCAACACGGAGCTTCTTGCCCCCAAGAACGATCTTCACGTCCGATGCCCAAGTGAGGTAGTTCTGACCGTGCAGGGCCAGTTCTTCAAACTCACGATTCACGATGCTGGATATCTGCATGATTTCCAAATTCCGACATTAGATTACTGCGTGTAATCTAATAGAAAATGGATGCAAAAACATAAAATGCAGAAAATAAATTGCTATGCATTTCCAGTATACTTAAATAAAGCAATGCATTCAAAATTCATAAAGAATTTTCATAAAAACAGAGGAATAAAGCTAGAAAAATTAAGAACAGAGCCAAAAATATTTCTGGATTTTCTAGAAATTTTTCAAAAAATTTCTGCTACTTTTCACCTTTTTTCCTTTCCTTTCCTTTTCCTTCCCTTTTCTTTTCTTTCCCTTTTCTTTTCTTTTTCTTTTTCTTTGGCCGGGCGGCCAGCTGGGCCTTGCTCCCGCCCATTCCCCCTGCCCATAAGTGCGCATAGCGCGGCTAGGGTTTCACCCTAGCCGCCACTGCCTTGCTTTCGCCGCTTTCCTCTGCGCGTGCCAACGACGGCGGCGCATGGCGCATGCGCATGGCGGCGATGGCCGCAGCGCGACGACGGCAAGCGCTTGCGTTGCGGCGGGCGTGATGACAGCGCTTCTGGCGCGGCGGTGGGAGGAGCGGCGGTGGCGGCGCGAGCAGCGCTAAGCCAAAAAGCGCAGAGGTGGCGGCGTCAGAGGCCTTGGCGAGGCGCGGCGGTGTGGCGGCAATGGCGCCGTGCGTGATCGAGGCGCGGCGGCCATGGCGGCGGGCGGCCGTGCCGTAAGCGGCGGCGGCAGTGTCGGGCGGCCGAGTGGTGAGCCGAGCGGTCTTGACGTGGGCCGAGGAGGAGCGCGACACGCGGCCGAGGCGGCGGTGCACACACGTGTTGAGGCGTCGGCGCTTCGGCGTGGCGGCGGCGAGCTAAGCGTGGCGGCATATAGCGCTTGAGCGCATCACCGGTGGCGGCGGCGGCGTCGCGATGGCCGAGCCATGGCGGCGCGGGCAGTGCGGCGGACCAAGCGCGATCTGGCCGGATCGAGCGGCGACCGCAGCATGGCGGCGGCGAACGGCTCGGCCGGGGATGGCGCGACGGCATGAACGACGGCAGCGGGCGGCGCTGGGGCGCTGGCGGCGCGGGCGAGCCCGAGGCCGTGGGGCGTGGGCGGCCGGCCGACCGACCGCTGACGCAGCGGAGGTCGAAGCCGAGCGCTTGTGCCGGCGGCGGCCGGCCGGCGACGGCGGTTAGCTACAGCCTTGCTGCGTGATGGCGATGGGAGCGCGGCTTCATGCCGGCGATGACCTTCGAGCGGCAGCGGCGCTGCGGAGGCGAGGCGTGGCGGCGGAAGTGGCTTTGAACCGAATCGGTGGACGACGTGGGGCGCGGCGGTATTTGCTGGCCGCAATGGCTGTTGGCGGCGCTGGCTAGGCGCAGCGTCGCGAAAGCGATGGCGGCGATTCGTGCAGGCACGCGAGCCGAGGCAATAGCCTTTTTCTTTTTTTTCTTTTCTGGATGTAAAGATGCTTCATGTGTACTGTTGCCTCGTGTCGATGTAGCTTCTTGCCACGTGACGAACGTAGTACCGATGCGTAGGTTAGATGCATGCATAGAAAACAACAGCGATTTAGATTCAATCGCCGAATTTTCACCTTTTCTCACCTTTCAATTCTGATCTCCGGTAGAGTTTCGTGCTGATAACGTGTTAAGGAACCTCGCTATCGAATAGTCCGGGGTTCCCGAACAGATCTAAAGTGGAGAACAGAGAGAGAGAGACACAGGTATATGGGGAGCGACGGCAGAATTCTTTATTGATTTCTGATTGCTTGTTTATAGGGGAGACCCCTCCTTCTTATATAGCGCTCTCCTAGGATTTCGACTAAGGGACCATCGTGGACTTTCTATTGGGCCACGTGGTATCCCAACAGATGTCACTATTGTAGTCCAGGTGAGATGAATCGATAAAACCCATCACTGGTAAATAAAATCAGATTAACAACTTGCCAACAAAGTAGAATAACTTGATCTAGGAAAAAAGAAGAAATCCCACTGGCTAGGGTTTCTAGGTATTTTTCGAATGGGCTCCGTAGGAGAGCTGGGCGCGGTAGCCTGGGCCGCATACGGGCTTTGAGTTGGTGCGTGGGCCTGTAGTTCTGAATACATGTCTACATGGGCCTAGCAAATCATAGTGCTCTCAAAAATCTCTACTACTAGCTAGGTTCCTCGGCCTTTCTGAACACCAGCGCATTAGTCCATTAATTATAAATAACACCAACTCCATGGTGTCTAGGCATCTGAACCAACTGTCGTCCGATTGCTTCAGAAGTCGTGAAAAACTAAACGTGTATTTCATCAACTAAAACCAGATCTAATTAACCTATTACGCTATTTGCAATGCATGCTGGTCAAATTATGTCATTTGCATGCGGGATAGTTCTTTCCTTGTTACAGGTATGCAGATGTTTTTGTATATCTTGCACGCACAATTTTCCAGTTCTTTTTTTTTAAGTGACGCTTCTTTTACTTTTCACAGTCTACAATATGTAATTATGACTGTTGCTTTTTTTATCTTTATCTAATTATATACTAATAAAATTATAATATTATAAAGTATTTTTAACGGCAAATCTAATGATATAGTTCTCGTATGGCCAATCGGGATGGCTTTAAATATATTAATTTGTCAAACTTTAGAATGTTTGCCGGCATGGATTCTAGGGTGTCATGTGAAAAAGAACAAACAGAGTAGTTTACGATAGTTGTTCAAAAATAGATGTGGTCTTGCAAAATTTACTCTAAAAATTTTTTATATAAAAAATGACCAGATTCTTTTAGTGTGAATTACTATTTTGAAAACTATTTTAACTGTGACCAAATTCTTTTAAGTCCATATTGCTTTTTAGAAAGAAGAAAAAGCCTATTCTAAAGGGTCACTACATGGTCCTTTCTGAAATTTAATTAGAAATTATTGATTAATCCATTGAACCAAACCTATGTTTTTTCTATCAATATCTGGTTGGCAACGATTTTATTAACTTGCCTGATGCGCACTTATGCTCACCGAAAGTGCTCCAGAAAGAGTAATAGAAAACAGAAAAGAAGGCAAGAGATGCTTCCAAGCAAAAACGTATACTAAATAGCAGAGAGTTGGTAGGGAGACACTCCAAAACAGCATCTTCACTTGGTATGCAACGACATGCATGGATCCAGAGAAAGTGAAGCCTGGAAGTCAAGACCTTGGAAGTGACAGAAGCATATAAATAGTAGTAGTAGCTAGGTAGGTAGGTAGGTAGGTAGTATGTAAGTATATATGTGTTTGTGCTGGAAAAACTAAGCAGCGCACGTATGGCTGCACGCAAGCCTTGCAAGTAGTACGCATGCGTGTGTTTTGTTATCAGTAATACAACCTAATCTTAACTGGGATATCATTTTATAATTATGCCTGCTTACCTGTCAGTGATGCAAATCCCAGTGAGAGGACAGACAGGGCAGAGGTTCCTCTGATCAACATGCTAACAAGAAATGAGATAATTAATTAAGATATCATTGCACTTCTTTTTTCGCGAGGGTTCATTTCACGTTGTTGGTGTTGCAAGCAATCTGTGTATGATCTAAAATTCAACGGTTCAAGATCATGCATGCTTGTCTGTGTGATCTGAAATCGGACGGTTGAGATCTTGGACACCTAGCTTGCTGTGCCGTGTAATTAACCTGAATTCATGCCGCGTAACTAGACAAGATCCGATGAATGTACCATGAACAAGGTTTTAAATTTCGGTTTTATTATCGTATCTCGGAGGTGACCGAAATTCGAAATCTTGACGAGATCTTGGAATTTCAGATGAAATCCAAAAAGCAAATTTCAAATCCGGCTTTTTTTATCGGGATTTCCGAGATCTCGGCGAGAAACACTGAAATCACGGTCCAAAAAACTTAAATTCCGGTCAAAATGCTTCATGTTCACATCACAGAGGGTTTTTGCCTAAAACCGTGTGTGATGTAAATGCACATCATAAACAGTTTTTTGAAAGAAAAAAAACGTCTACGATGACTCATCATATACGGTTTTTGACTAAAACTATTTGTGATGTGTATTTTTGAAAAATTTTAAATTTTTTTTATTTCATCGAGATTTGAAGTCTCATCTCGACCAAAATCCGAAATCTCGATCGTGATTCCCGAAATTTCGGCGAGATTTTAAACCTTAACAATGAATGCATGCAAGTGTAAAGACCGTATAGCTGGGACACACGGACATGGTTACTACACGGCCGGAGTCGTACCTAGTTGTCCGTCCGAAGTCCATGTAGGATCGATCAACTGTCTTAATTAAGTAGGGTCACGCGCTACCCTGCGTCGTACGAAATATCGATGTATGACGCTGTAACGTGTGAAATTTGAAAAATTCGGTCTCACAGCGTTGCGACGCGCAAAATTTGATCCGACGAATATTTCTGAAAAAAAACGTGTAACATCGGTTTTTTGCTTTTTATAAAAAAATGGGATGCTTGGAGCTGTCGGCGAATCTATAGATTTTTTTTTAGAAAATCGCGGAGGGACTTAAACGTCATTTAATTTTTTTTTGCGTAAAAATAGGTCGGTAGGACCCGTCGGCTAATTTTGTGGACTACTATAAAACTTCGGCGAATTTGTGTTTTTTTAAGGGCTGCTATGAGCCATCGGCGAATCTGTGGGGTTTTTTTTAGAAAACCACGGAGGGATTTAGATGTCATTTAATTCTTTTGCGTAAAAATGCGTCGGTAAGACCCGTCGGCTAATTTGTAGACTGCTATAAACCTTCGGCGAATCTGTGTTTTTTTTTGAGAAACCCGAGGACGTATTTTCTATTTTTTTTGCGTAAAAATGGGTCGGTAGGACCCGTCCGCTAATTTGTAGACTGCTATAAACCTTTAGCGAATCTGTGCTTTTTTTTGGAGAAAACCAAGGACGTATTTTCTGTTTTTTTTTTCGAGTCCATTCTGCAAAAAATGATTTAAACGTTATTTAGTTTTTTTTTACGTAAAAATGGGTCGGTAGGACCCGTCGGCTAATTTGTAGAATGCTATAAACCTTCGGTGAATCTGTGTTTCTTTTTTTTTACAAAACCACGTCCATTCTGAAAAAATAATTTAAATGTCATTTAGTTTTTCTGCGTAAAAATAGGTCGGTAGGACCCGTCGGTGAATTTATGGACTGTTATAAACCTTCGACGAATCTGTATTTTTTTTTAGAAAATCGCGGACTTATTTTTTTATTTTTTTTTCGGGTCCATTATGCAAAAAAACGCCGAGAGGAGCTGAACGTAAATCGCAGAGAGACTTAAACATAATTTCGTATTTTTCGGAGTCCGTTCTTATAAAAACCTTTGGGAGGATCTGAACGTAAATGGCCAGCAATCCTCACAACTTTAATATATAGTAAGTATTGTTATGAGATAAGAGATTTTGTAACCATATTCGGTTAGACTCTCTCTCTATGTGTGGGCGAATTCGAATCTATCTCTTGCTATCTTCTACTATATATTGGGCACCCCCATTTGTACAAGAGATCAATCTAATAAAGCGAGAGAACTTTGCCCCCCTACTTTGTGTATACTCTAGTTCTTGTTCTTGTGATTTTGTTGGCGTGCTATTGATTGATCGCAGGTGAATGACTATATTTTACAACACGTTATCAGCACGAAGCTCTACCGGGGCTACCGATAGTGATCGTCTGCCTGCAACAATCTACACGGCATCGGATATCATCCTGCTACACATGATCATCCTACATCAAGCCCTACGTAAGTACAATCCACGGCGGTTGATCGCACATGAACAGTGAGATAAATCCTGCATATTACTGTTTAAAGCACTAATTGCTATGATTATTGTTTATCGTATAATTATTGTTCATCGGATCGAGAAAAACAAACTTGAACACCAGGCTGGTGCCACCGTTCTTGGTTGGCTCGCCACAGCCCGCGCCTGAAGCCGGCGGCGCCATCGCCGTGCACGCGGTGACCCGTGCCCGACACGCAAGGCCGAAACGTCGCCTCACCACCGCGCGCCCGCGACTTCGTGCGCTCGCGCCGGCCAATGGCCCACAGCCGTGCTCCGCCGTGTGCCCATGGCGCTCGCGCCCATGGCAGCCGTTGCCCTCAGCCGCACTGCAGCGCCTGCAGTCGCTCGCGTTGTCACCCGTGGCACACGCACCTCCGGTCAGCCGCCGCACCTGTGCGCCGCTCGCTCGCGCCATCGGCCATCGCGTCGCCTCGGCGTCGGCTTCGTGCCCGTCGCACCCGCGCATCGCCGTGTAGCCCGTTCCATCGGCCACCTGTGACCGCACCCCGTGCTCGCCCCCGAAGCAGCGGAGCCGCCGAAACTACACCCGCAAGCCTTACGCGCCCAAATCTCCTGCCGACAGGGTCGCCACGTGCCCGAAGCTCCCTCCGGCAGTGACGCCTTGGGTTCCGCTGCGCCGACGCTCAGCCGTCACGTATGCCCACACGCGCCACTCGGCTCTGTCGTCGCGCCTGCTTAGCCGACACTCGGTCGTCCTGCCCACGGCTACCGACGCTCCGGTTTCCCCGCAGCCGTTGTTGCCTCGGTTTCTCTGCGCGTCGCACGCTTCGTCGCCCGCAGCGACCGGCCGCCTTGCCCGCGCAGCGCACTAGCGACTGCGCCACGCGGCGGCAGCGCCCGCCATCGACTTCCGAATAGAGCACCGCATCGTCCGCCCGCGCGCCCCCTCGTTCGGGCGGCGACGGAACCACCCGCAGCGCCCGACACGCTCGCAACATCCACCGACGTCGGTCCCTGGTCTTTTGCACGTTAATGGCGGCGACGGCGGAGATTAATGGCCCTAGGTCTTTTCCTGTGGGATCTCCGATAGGCGCACTAGCACCTGGGCCGCGTCGCACGTGGACCTTTGCGCAATCAGGCCGCTCCGACCTCTTGGGCCGCATTGCACGTGAGCCACACGCCGCACTTGGGCCGCGCACTGCGCACGGGCCGGAAGGGGTAGATGGGCTGGCAGCCATCCGTTTTTCCAGAAGAAAAATAAAAAATGAAAATGTTATTAATTCGGAAATTGATATTTAAATCCTAGAAATTAGACTTCTAGGTATATGGACTTCTATAAAATTTAGTTAATTGATATTTAGCACATATTGGAAGTTCCATGCTCTGGGTTTATTTTCTAGCTTTATGCCATATTTTTTATGTGCTAAAATTTATTTTCTGTTATTTAAGTGATTCCAAAAATTGCTTGGTAACTAACAGAAAATGCTAGAAAATTATGGAAAATTATATATGACCCATTGATTAGTGTCATGTTGCTGTATTATTTTCCTTAGCATGATTTCATGTTTATATGTGCTTGACACTTATTTTCTGTTACTTAGTAATTCTAAAAATTGCTTGGTAATTAACAGAAAATTATGAAAAATACTAGAAACATTTTATATAGCATATTGAACGCTCCATAGCTCTAAATTTATTGTCCTAGCATAATTCCATATTGATATAGGTTGAGATTTATTTTTCTTTTACATGGTAATTCTGAAAATTGCTGAATAATTAGCAGAAAACTATGGAAATTGCTAGGAAAATTCTGGGAAATTTTAGATAATTATATACTTAATAGATATAGACCAATCTTTACTGATTAAAGAGTAAGCATGTATTATAACCATTTTACCAGTAGTAAAAGTCGTTTTGCATAAATAAAAATAGGATATGTTAGACATCGCAAAGAAGGAACCTATCAAGATTGCCCTGAATGGCAACAATTACCTTACTCGGGCAATGAATATTAAGATTAATATGATAGCTCGATCTTTTGGAGCTACTTTTTCCCAGCCTGAAGTTGGTACCCCTGCTCTTCCCAAAGCCGCCAGATGTACGGCCTTGCACCTCCTGAGGCACCATCTCCACATGGACCTGAAGACCGAATAGTTGATGGAAGATAACCAGCTGGTACTTTTCGATTCCCTGAAGGAAAAATAGATAACCAGCAAAAATCCATCTTGTTGCCAGAAGCACAACGCGAATGGATCCCCACGCGCTTTCAGGATTCTAAAGGCTGTGGCAGCATATGATTTTTTTCATACACAAGTTTGTCACTGATCTAACATTAAGTAACCAGAAAGTTACTAATGCTAAAGAGATCAACAAGATATTGTGCTCCTTCCACCCCAATATGATGATATTGTTGTAATAATATCGTCATGCCCAGTACTAGAAGTACTTCGAGCTTATATGCATTTTGCTAGAAGCAGAAAAGTATGATGAACTCCTGGTGAAGAATCATCACGTACTTCCTATGAGAGTCTTGCAATGCCCGAAGCACATGCAAATGCTCAGCAGGCTAGCAATAGCCAAAGCCGCAGAAAGGGCTAATGGAATATATGGGATAAGTGGAAGAATGACAAATCAAATAGGGAAGATGCAATTCATAGTGGAAAAGTAAAGGTAAAGGGTCAGGGGCTTCCAGAAGTAATGCTGCAAACCCTGAATAACCCTGTTTTATGTATTGATGCACTGGCTATTGGTCATGCAACTATTGCATCTCGAAGTATGTGGTAGACCTTTACATGCAATCCACTGGAAAACTAAATAAGACCCAGGGAAATAATATTGAGTCATATTTCACCGTTCAACCTGTTGTTGATACGGATGTTAAAAAGTGTGATGATATAATTCTTGAAATTATTGAGTTCGAGGAGTCCCAGGAAGGCACCTACGTCTCATATGGAGACCTCGATTAGTCTCCTAAATATCCCTTCACATTGCTAAGTCGATGTCACATATTCCTTATAAGTCTCTTCATCAGTTTAGCTCTAGTTCCTGAATGAACATTTGGTCTATGATCCTGTTGAGCGATTATCATTCAAAAATTGAATATTGATATTTCTCAGATATTTGATTAATTATGCTATGCTTGTTCTATATTTTGCAATTTGTTCCTGATGCAACAATTGTTTGATTGTTAAATCATACCTTTAATATAGAACAAAGTATAATCCGATGGCGGAAGAGAAAATCTGTCTAGAAGACGGTTGTACCACACTAAGTGAATTGAATATATTATGACTATCGCCAGAAGCGATACTCTCATAGTTGGCACTGGAAGAATGCCTATTATATCCTGAGTCCAGTCGCACTCCTTTAATCGTTTTCGTATGGAGATAGTGAATAAGGATGGTACGGAATACCTACTCATGACTAAGTTTAATGGGTATAATAAACGTGTGGTTAAAAGCTTCATTTATTCTCCTCCGGATTATACTATGCACATATAAAACCTGAAGTTTGTGTTGCGATGCAAAACCTAGATATATTTAAGATCTGGCAGATCGACTGGGTTACCCTAAGTTGAATAGTATAAGAAGAATAATTAATAATTCTGCTAGCCATAGCATAAAGTCTTTCCTAGACCTGAAGTTTTTCTTATGCCCTGGTTGTGCTAAAAGGAAAGCTCATTCTTAGACCTTCTTACCTAAAAAAAGTTAGGGAAGAATCACTGAATTTCTTAGAGAAAATTCAAGGTGATATCTATGGACCTGTTCAGCTCTTGTTGGGCTCCTTTTAAGAAATTTTATGGTACTGATAGATACTTCTACTAGATGGTCCAATGTATATCTCTTATCTATTAGGAACTATGCTTCTGCCCAAATTATTAAGTTAAGAGCCTACTTTCCAGAAGAAAGGATCAAGTCTATTCAAATAGACAATGCTAGCGAGTTTACCTCAAAAGCATTTAATGATTGTTGTATGGCTCTGAGAGTTAATGTAGAGCATCTCGTACCTACTGTCTATACTTAAAATGGCCTTGCAGAGTCATTATATTAAAAGAACAAAAACTTATTGCTTGGCTGCTCTTGCAAAATAATAGGCTTCCCACCAGTTGTTAGGGCCACACAAAGGTCAGATATCTTGGTATTAATTCAACTCGCATAACCGCACATCATGAAATTTCGATTCTTGAGATAGTTCATGGAAAAGAATTAAGTATTTCCCATCTGCGAAAATTTGGTTGTACTGTATAGATGCCAAACACTCCACCACAGCGTACCACCATAAGACCTCACCAGAAATTGAGGATCTATGTAGGTTATGAATCTCCGTCATGTATTAAAATACCTCGAGCCTATGACAGGGGATCTGTACATGACTCGGTACGCTGATTGTACTAAGGACATTTTTCGACATTAGGGGGAGATAAGTACCACATTAGAGAATGCTGAGTCCTTAGATCCACGCACTACAGAGACCGAACTTGAAGTTTGGAGGATAATAAATCTGCAACAAATAAGCTTAACATTTGCCAAATGCATCCACTGATCATAAGGGAGTGAAAAGATCTCATATACCTGCAGTATATGCACCTGAAAGAGTGGAAATACGCTAGAAGGATATTGGACCCACTCTTGACCTCATGATAAAAAGAGGCGGAGGCCTCCAGGTGCACGGGACTTAATTCCACGGCGACGTCCGCAGAAGTAGAGAACCAAACAAATGAGAACACTACCCATGACAGTGGAAGAAGCTCAACCTGATGTTGAGAAAATCCTTGAAGTGACCCATCCTGGAGATGGTAACATCCCTGAAGTGATCCATCCTGAAGATGATAACCCCAACGTATATTTGCGCGCACAATCCCACGCTGGGAAATCGGAACACCTAGACTCCATCTGTCGGGACCGGATTTCCGAATCCGATCCTCTGTGTATAACCTGTGCTAGTCCAGAAAAAGCTAGCACACACAGTGGAAACAGTGATGACAACACATCCATATCACGAAGCACATAATATTAATTAAGCAAAAGAGTATTAGCCTTATACCCAATTATTACAAATAAGCGCATCATAGCTTGAGTTCAATAAGAAACAGCGGAAACGAAATAACAAAAGCAGGATAAGCCCATCTATTTGCCCAACAGGCAATCGACCGGGGTTCGCGTCCTAGCATTCCGGATCGCCTTCGTCATAACCACAAGCATAGAAATCGTAATCATCTTCAGCTTCTGCAAACTCCTCTGTGAAAAGTTGGGGATGTTGCAAGGGTGAGCACAAAATGTACTCCGCAAGTCTTGGAAACATAATGCATGATAACTATATGCAAGGCTAAACAATTGAAGGCATAATATGGCTCGTTTAGCATAAAGCAAAGTTTATCTGTAAATACCAATAGTAATTTCATAAAGCATCATTTGATCAAAATGTAATTGAATAGTAATTGAATTTGATATGTCAACTAAACAGGTTCCATCTACCTGACTTGCTCCATCCGCCAAACCATAACCCGAGAGTTTCATGTGCTCACGGATTCCCAAAACATCATTTCCCTTTAAAACAAAACCATGAAATCTACAATGTGCAAGCGTACCTCGCCTGCCCTTGACCGTGGGCACGGCTACTTAAGTAGTTTTAACTCTGCAGAGTATGTACACTTTACCCACAAGACATGATCGACTCTTGTTGCCAAGCTATCAACACACTTCCTTTGTTGTGTCGGCAAAGAGATCATGACAAGGCCTTTACAATGCACAACCCCACTATTAACCTCGCCCGCTAAGGTTTCAAAGATCATTAGGGTTCTAGCCGCCCAAAGATCTGAAGCCCCTTCTTGCGCCTGCCAACATCTGGCACTCACCAACTGGCGAAGCTAATAATGAGATGCACAAATTATTTAGTCAGGTCATACCCATATAGACTTGTGGTTGTACGGTAGTGCTTGGTCCATGATAACACATGCTTCGGTCCTTAAGTGACTAGGGCGGAACATTCACATACCAAGGTCTGGTGCTTTCTGCACCCGCCAAACAACCATCCGCCCTGGTCTAAATCATATTTTCCACTTTATTTCATTTAAATAACAGCAGCAACACCAATTACCGCGACTTCACAAATAAGATTCAACAATGTATGGAATGATTCCCATCATGGCATAATACCGAAACGTTTAAGCTGGACTAAGCAATTCTACCATCCCATGCTAATCTACTGGTTATCACCAAATAAAATAGTTAGTATTGACTAGGGTGACAAAGGTTTGACACGATCAATACCAATGAGGGTATAACAAATTCTGGTATTTAACTATACTCTAAAACTATATTTAAAGTACATTGCATAAAAGTAAGCATGCATAATTTAAAAACAACATAGGCATTTTGTAAAATTTGGGATCAATATGTTCAAGGAAGACTTGCCTTCTTTGCCTCCTGCTAGTTCTACCTCTGATTGTTGATTCGTTTGAGCTTCGACTGCGTCATCTACACGCGAGACGAGAGCAAATGAATAAAACAAATTCAAATAAAATTCAAAAATTACAAATAATGGTACTGGACGATAGATCATGAATTTAGAAATTTGAATCACTGGAATCGGAGCTTGAACGAAGGAGAACGGGCTCCTGAAAGATTCCCAGATCAGAAAATTCAGAAAAAACAGAAGGCTGACACGTGGTGCTCTATGATTGGCTGGAATTTTGCATTTTCTGGAAAATCAGAAAAACAAAAATAAAAGCCAACTGACGTGGGACCCACGCGTCAGTGGCACGGCTCACGGTGAATCGGGAGCACCGAGAGGCTCAAGGGGGTGATGCGGCAGACCAGCCGACGTGGACTGCCACGCAGCGGCTGACGAGGCAACCAGCGATGCGGTTGATGCGGACGGGGCACGCGTCGCGCATCCAACGGGCCGAGGCGGATCGGACGGAGGGGAGGCAGGGCGCAGGCGGCTACGACGTGGCCAGATCCAAGGCGGCGAGCGTCGAGCAGCCACGGCCACGACGAGGGCGATAGCGGCTGGCTGGCGCGAGCAATGCCGGAGGCGGAGAAGAAGGCCTCGGCGATGGAGCAAAACGCGACGAGATGGTGCGGGATTAGGGAAAAAGGGAGAGGGAGTCGCGGGAAGACCGGAGATGCAAGCGACGGCGGCGAAGACTCATAGGCGAGGAAGAAAAACGGTGGAGAAGCGCTCGGGACGGCGGAGAACTTTAGCAAGCTCGCGCGCGATGACGATGGCGTCTCGGGCAACAAGGCTAGGGCAAAAGAAGCGGCGCGGAGCGGGGAACCTCGGGATGGGGTCCTCGGGCCTTTAAATAGCCTCGGAGAGGCGCGCGGCACGGACACCGAAAACAGCGTGGCGCGCTTGAAAGCATCTAGGCACCCAATATGTTTTGGTTTTGATAATTAATGACAACTTTGCTATATGATCTAATGCTTTTGTTGAGAATATTGAAAGTAGGTCGATTCCAAGATTAATGATCATGGAAATACCAAGGAAGGTTCAAGCCAATCAAGCAATATGTCAAGATCATATAAAGGTATATTTATAAGGCTCTTTTCTAGTCCTTTGACGATCTTGGAGTTTGGAAGAAAGATCGGTTTACTAGATTTAGGGCCGTACTATTAAGAGGGATCTTGACGCTTATCTTAATGTCATTTAAGGGTTTGAAGGCTCAATATGCATATTCAAATTAGTTGCCTAATATTAGACAAGTTTCATCTTTGAAAAACCTTGAGATAATTCAAATCTCTGAAATCGGTGCTACCGCTTATGGCGTGGCAGGTGCTCTTTGGATGGCGGTAGCACCGCTCAACGGCCGGTGTGAAAATTCCGAGAGAAGAGGTTTTGGGCGATTTGTAGCCGGTGCTACCGGATCACGGTAGCACGGACTTGACCCGTGTGAAAATCACAGAGGTGTGTTTATGGGTGATTTAGTGACCCGGTGCTATCGCTTAAGATGGCGGTGCTCTACGGACCTTGATAGCACCGGACCTTAACCCGTGTAAAAATTCGAGAAGCACTTTTCTTAAGCTTTTGGTATCCCGGTGCTACAAGACTTGGTGGCCGGTGCTACCGGACCTTGGTAGCACGGACCTCACCGTGCTATATTTCCAGAGAAGTGTCTTTTGAAGAAAGAAAATGAAGTGGGCCGGTGCTACCGCCCTAGTTGGGCGGTAGCACCGGACCCTCATAACGGTCTCGGCAAGTGCATTAAATGCCTTTATTCTAGCCGTTGAAGTGGAGCCCGGTGCTACCGGTCCTACATGGGCGGTAGCACCGGAAAAACAGATTTTCTGCAGATTCGAGCTCCAACGGCTAGAAAGTTTGGTGGAGGCTATAAATACCTCTCCACCTGCATTCTAGAGCAACTCTTGGTCCTCATTGATGATATTTGAGCTCTAGCAAGTGTTCTCCACTCTAGTGTGCATTCAATTTCTATTTGTGAGAGTGAGAATCAAGTTTGGGTGTTGCATTTAGTGTTTGAGCTTTTAGACACCGACATTTGACCTCAAGCTAGCGTCAAGGTTTATTACTCTTGGAGGTTGCCGCCTCCTAGACGGCTTGGTGGCGATTGTGCGCGGTGAGCTTCTCAACAGAGATTGTGAGAAGTCCCAGAAAGTTGTGAAGGCCGGAGTTCGCCTACCCGGAGCGGGGAAGAACTACCCTAGTGATCGAGGAAGGCTCAAGCGAGTGGAGCCGGCTTGATGTGGTTCAAGTCACCTCAACGTGGAGTAGGGGAGACCGACAAGTCTCCGAGACCACGGGTTAAATTCCTTGTCTCCTATTTATTTGTGTTTGGTACTTTTGTTTGTTGAAAATCCATTTCATTAATACCATATTCTTCATTGTCTCTTGTGCTCTCAAGTATATTTGCTTCACTTGTATTGACATACCATCTTAAGCAATTGCTAGAGATTTTAGTGTGTTCTTCACTTTTGTATCTCAATTTGATAGCATCATTTGTATTTCCTAAATTGTATTGAAAAATTTAGAAACCTCCTATTCACCCCCCCTCTAGTCGGTTATCCTTGATCCTGCAAGTGGTATCAGAGCTTGGACTCTCTTTTAGGGCTTCACCGCCTAGAGAGTAAGGATGGCTAGCGATGGGGTGTCAATAGGCAAGGCGCCATTTTTTTGATGGTACAAATTATGCTTATTGGAAAATTCGTATGACCGTTTATCTTAAGGCCATGAGTCCAAGCATATGGAGAATTGTAGTTGAGGGATTCACTCCGGGGGTTAATCCCACACTCACAAATGACCAAGTGGTGCGAAACACTCATCTTAATGCTCAAGCTATGAATGCTCTTTTTGGAGCCTTGAACGCGGATGAGTTCAATCGAGTGAGCAATCTTGAAATCGCTCATGAGATTTGGACGACCCTCTCGGAAATTAATGAGGGTACATCCTCGGTCAAGGAAGCCAAATTGCATATGCTTCGAATCAAATATGAGAGTTTTATTGTGTTGCCTCATGAAAACATCAATGAGATGTATTCACGGTTGAACAACATAGTAAATGAGCTCAAGGGCCTTGGAACATCACTAACCGATTTTGACATTATTCGTAAGATGCTTAGGGCTCTTCCAGAAAAATATGAGACCTTGGTGACGTTGTTTCTCAACTCACCGGAATTGCCAAGAATAACGCCAACGGGACTTCTTGGAAATCTCATAACCAATGAGCTTTACAAGAAGGACAAGGAAGAACTTTTGGAGCAAAGCTCATCGAAGAAGAAGAACATTGCTTTCAAGGCGAAGGCGGAGTCAAGTGATGAAATGATCAATGACTCCGATGATGACGAAGACACCGAGGAGGAAATGGCCCTTCGTGTGAGAAGAATGAGAAAATTCATGAAGAGACGCTCAAGCACAAGTGGTCCTCAAAAATTCAAGAAGGGACAATATTCTAGCACCAACCGGTATGCCAATATTCGGTGCTATGAATGTGATGAGAAGGGACATATTGCCTCGAAATGTCCAAAGAAAAGAGACGACAAAAACAAGTCCCCTCCGAAGAAGAAGTTCTTTCATGGGAAGAAGAAGCTCTTCAAGAAGTTGAATAGAGATGGAAAGGGCGAGGCTCACATTGGAGAATGGAACTCCGAGGAAGAATATTCGGACTCGACTCTTCCGAGGATGATACACCTCAAAGAAGAAGGGTCTTGCCGGAATTGCTATTGAGGAGACCTCATCACCTTTCGTCACTCCCTTATGTCTTATGGCTAAAGGAGATTTTAAGGTAAACACAAATGATGATGAACCCTCCTATGATGAATTAATGGATATGCTTGAGGACTTGAATGAGTATCTTGGAAAGAAAAGTCTAAACATAAAGCTTTGAGAAAAGAATATCTTTCTCTCAAAGACTCTTATGAGGAGCTAATGGAAGCTCATGAGACTCTTCTTGCTAAGGACCATTCAAAGCCTCAAAATGATATAGGAATAAGTTGCAAAATTATTGATGATATATCTTGCTTAGAAATAGATTCGTGTTGTATATCAAAAACTAGCATATCTACCTCTTGTGATGATTTATTTGATATGCCATCAATATCATGCTCTAGTTCTACTTCATGCCATGAAAACCTAGTAGTAGAAAATAATGAACTTAAGGAACAAGTAAACAAACTTAGTAAAAGTCTTGATAGATGTTTCAAGGGTAAAGACACTTTAAATAAAATCTTGAATGGCCAAAGATGCTCCTACAATAAAGAAGGACTAGGATATGTTCCTAAGAAGGGCAAAAAGATTAATAACAAAGCTCCTCATTTTGTTAAATCAAATGGGAAGTTTTGTTACAAATGTCATGAGGTAGGGCATCTAGCAAATAATTGTATTTTGGATAAAACAACTAAAAATAACATTTATGACTTTTGTTATGTTCTTAAGAAAGATAGTTTTGGCAAAATAATTGCTAAGTTTGTTGGCACTCCTATACTTGGCCATAAAAAGAATGCCATTTGGGTGCCCAAAGCCTTGGTTACTAACCTCCAAGGACCCAAACAAATTTGGGTACCTAAAAGAACTTGATTCTCTTTTGTAGGTGAACTACAAGACCAGCGGACGGCATTGGGTGTTGGATAGTGGATGCACTCAACATATGACCGGTGACCGGAAGATGTTCACCACCTTTGAAGTAGGAAATGGGCAAAATGACAAGATCACATTTGGTGACAATAGTAAAGGAAAGGTATTGGGTTTGGGTAAAATCGCTATCTCAAATGACCTTTCTATTTCAAATGTTTCTTTGGTAGAAACCTTAAATTTTAATTTGTTATCGGTTGCTCAAATTTGTGATCTAGGTCTTTCTTGCATGTTTTCTAAGAATGGTGTAGTGATTTCTAAAGAAAATGATAATTCTTTAGTGTTCAAAGGTTTTAGATTTGGAAACTTATATTTAGTTGATTTCACCTCAAATGAGTCATATCTTCAAACTTGCTTAATTGCAAAGACATCCCTAGGATGGTTATGGCATAGAAGACTAGCTCATGTTGGGATGATCCAACTCAAAAAGCTTTTCAAAAATGATTTAGTTGTGGGCTTGAAAGATGTGAAGTTTGAGAAAAATAGACTTTGTAGTGCTTGTCAAGCCGGAAAACAAGTTGCTAGTTCTCATCCTTCAAAAAGTATCATATCCACATCTAGATCATTAGAGCTCTTACATATGGATTTGTTTGGCCCAACAACCTATAAGAGCATTGGAGGAAATTCTTATTGTTTGGTCATTGTTGATGATTTTTCAAGGTATACATGGGTATTCTTTTTAGATGATAAATCCGAAACCTCCGGTATCTTTAAAAACTTTGCAAAAAGGGCTCAAAATGAATTTGATTTTAAAATTAAGAAGATTCGTAGTGACAATGGTTTCGAGTTCAAAAATACAAAAAATTGAAGATTATTGTGATGAATTTGGAATAAAGCACGAACTTTCCGCTACTTACACTCCGGAGCAAAATGGAGTTGTGGAACGGAAAAATCGAACATTAATTGAAATGGCAAGAACTATGCTTGATGAGTATGGCACCTCCGATAGTTTTTGGGCGGAAGCCATTAATACCGCTTGCCATGCAACTAATAGGCTTTATTTGCATCGTCTTTTGAAAAAGACCTCTTGTGAGCTTCTCATTGGAAGAAGACCAAATATTTCTTATTTTCGAGTTTTTGGTTGTAAATGCTACATCTTGAAAAAGGGTGTTCAACTTTCAAAATTCCAAAGTCGTTGTGATGAAGGCTTCTTGCTTGGATATTCTTCAAATAGCAAAGCCTATCGTGTTTTCAACAAAAATAAAGGTTTTGTGAAAGAAACTTGCGATATTGAGTTTGATGAAACTAACGGCTCTCAAGAAGAGCAAGAAAACTTGGATGATGTAGGTGAAGAAGGTTTAAGAGAAGCAATGAAGAACATGACACTTGGAGACATAAAACCAAAGGAGGATAAACAAGATACACCCTCATCCACTAAAGTTGAACCCTCCACTTCCGCTACGTCAAGTCAAGTTCAACTATTGATGTGGATGAAAAGGAGTGTGATCAACAAACGCATACTCTACCTCAAAGAATTCATCATGGGCTCTCCAAAGATCATCCAATAGATCAAATATTGGGTGATGTTAGTAAGGGTGTTCAAACTCGATCTCACGTCGCTTCTTTTTGCAAACATTACTCCTTTGTATCTTCTTTTGAACCTACTCACATAGATGAAGCTCTAGATGATCCGGATTGGGTAAATTCAATGCATGAAGAACTCAATAACTTTGCCAGAAATGATGTTTGGACTTTAGTGGAAAGACCCAAGGAACACAACGTGATAGGCACAAAGTGGGTATTCCGAAACAAACAAGATGAAAATGGTATTGTGGTAAGAAATAAGGCCCGGTTGGTAGCTCAAGGTTTTACTCAAATTTAAGGTTTGGATTTGCTATTTGAAAATGGTATTGTGGTAAGAAGCGGAAGCTGAGGGCTCGAACGTGAAAGCGTAAACTGCCTATTTGTCGAAGGACCTAGAGAAGAGAGCGAGAGAATCCGTCCCCTCTCCAGAAGACCCTGCCTCCCTTTATATAGTCGGAGGGGGCAGGTTACATGGAAAGTTTGGGAGAGGGAAGGATGAAAACATCTACGCTAGGAGTTCTGACCCTCGGTCTTGGTGGTTGGTCGACCTACTCTTCTGCCCATACCGGGTCGGTGGGCTCATCGAGTAGATCGATTATTTGCTTCATTGGGAAACAATAACACGCTCATGCGAGCTTGACCGCGCCGACGCCATATTGTGTCTTTAGTCTTGCCTCGGGAGAGCGTATCTCCACTCTTGTCGCGGATGGATGATGAGACTGGAGTCTTGACTTTAGCAACCTTCGTGCTGTCTTGGGAAGGAGCCACTTGCCCCCGCACGGTCACTTCGAGCGGTCGTGTTCGTAGACCACGTGGCCGATGGCCGGCGGAGGCCTGACACTTGGCCCTTGGCGGAGATCGCCTCAACTGTGTCGGAACCGGTGGGGAGTCTGACCTGTGGCGGGGGTCGGACGCCCCGTTAGGTCGGGGACGACCTTGGAGCAGCTCGTTAGGTCGGGGTCGAGTGTCCTTTGTGGACCCGTGAGGCCTTTGGTCGGAGCCGGGCTTGGGACAACCCGTTCGTTACTCCGGGCCGCTGGGGTACCCATTATATGAATACTCGTCATAAAGCGAGGCTTGTAGCACAAGGGTTCACGCAGAGACCCGACATCAATTACGATGAAAAATATTCTCTTGTAAAGAGTGGAATAACGTTCCGAAATATAAATATTAATAGCAGCAAGCTTAAACTTATCAATGCTGTTGATGGATGTAGTGATCGCATATTTATATGGGTCACTAGATACGGACATTTATATGAGAGTCCCTGAAGGAGTCAAAATTTTGGATCCTAATAATCGCAACATGTATAGCGTCAAACTAAAGAGATCGCTATACGGATTAAAAAAGTCAGGGAGAATGTGGTATAACCGACTTAGTGCGTTCCTCCTGAAGAAGGAATTTGCCCCTGCGTGTTCATAAAGAAATCCCAGAATGGATTCTGTATCATCTCAGTTACATGTCGATGATCTGAATATCATCAGAACCACAGAGGAGATAGAGGAAGTAAATGCTTACCTAACGACGGAGTTTTGAAAAAAAAGATTTGGGTAAAACAAAATATTGCTTAAGCTTGTAGCTAGAGAATTTTCCCAGAAGGAATTTTTATACACCAGGCTTCTATACCAAGAAGGTATTGGAAAGGTTTAATATGGATAAACTGTAACATCCCAAAATTTGGCTTATTTAAGTTTTTATTGCTTAAATGTGCATTTATGATTTTCTGGAATTTATTTGGATTTTTCTGGATTTATTAGAATTAAATTCAAATCAAGTTTATTGCCTTTTATTCGAATCTATTTAAATTTATGCAAAGTTAAAATAAAGTTTTTCCAAAAATATTTTATTTAAGTCCGAATGTCTCAAAGTATTTTTGAGATTTTTCTTGATTTTTCTGATTATTTTATTGCCTAAAACAAATAAAATGAGTTTACGTAATTATTTTAAACAAGAAAACCTTTTGAAAAACGCATGAAGCAGTGTTGGGCGGCCCATTCATCATGCGGCCCGATCGGCCGTTCGCGAAACCCTAACCCTAATGCGGTCAACCATTGGATCGAGATCCAACGGTGAGCTTCGCCGCGTGGCGAGTGTTGGGCCGTCGGATGCGTCTGCGTGGGCGCGCTAGATGCGTCGCGTCACCTCTCCGTGTCACCGCCGAGTCCGCCGCCGCCACGGAGTCATCCTCGAGTCCGCCGCGCGCACGCCTCCCGGTGCGGCTATTTAAGGCGCCGCCACAGGCGTTGAAACCCTCACCCGAGCCGCACCCGCCCGCGGTTCCGCGACGTCGAGACGCCTCGCTTTGCCGTGCGAGCTCGCCGGAGTCGCCGAAGCCTCCGCCGCGGTTTTCGTCTGTTTTCCGCCGTCGTTTCACCGTCCCGAGCCGTGCCGGTCCCAGATCTGAGATCCCCGTACCTCATCGCGTCGGACCCGTGAAGCGATGCGGCGTTCGTCGCGAGCGCCGTCACCGAGGTCATCGTCTTCGAGCCCGGCGAAGAAACACCGCCGTGCCACCATCGGCGCTTGGGAAAGCTCTCAGCCGTTCGATCTGTAGCGGAGGGGTAAGATTCTGCCGCGTGTCCTGTGCGTGGCGAGCAATGTGGACCATCGGATCCGATCGGAGGGTTCAGATCGAGCCGCGCGTGCGAACCAATCGGAGCCAGCCGCGTGTCGGGCGTGGGTACCGAGGCGGTATGGACCGGGTGCATCGTGGTCTCGCGCTGCGCCGTGGACCGGGTCCATACGCCGAGACACGTGTCGGCTTGTGATTGGCCGAGATCACGCTGACGTCATAAATCGCTTTTTCAGTTTAAAAATAAATCATTAATTCGATTTTCGATTTTAGCAATTTGATGATTTATTTCAAACTTCAAAAGGCTATATCTTTTGCAATTTAACTCGGATTTGAGTGATTCAAATTTCTAAAAATTTGTAAAATTGAGATCTATTTAATGGTGAATTTTATTTGATTTTTGGAGTTCAATTGCTCTCTGTTTTGGTATTTATTTGCTTTTCTCTTTGATGCAGCTGTAGACGTTGAATTGTGCGACGCTTGGAGGAAGATCCAAACAACTCAAGAGCAAGTTTCAGAACCAGATCAAGACCTATTCCAAGGCAAGTTGTGCTTTGATCATGTTGAACCCATGTTTATAAAATTGCTATGTTTGTTTTACCCTATTGCATATATTTCAAATATACAATTGTTTCAATTTAAATTGGGCTTAGCTAATATACAGATTGATCTATACCCTACCTTGTCATTGTATGCCATGATCCGTTGTCACCCTAGATTGGTTTAATATAGTTGGTTAATAATTATAATCAACATTGGAGCTTTAGACCGTATTAGTTGCTTAGCCATGCCACGTCATCACATGTGTCAGAATCATTGATAATTAATCTTGCTTAATGGAATATGGAACAATGTTATGAACTTGTGTGTCATGTGGGATCACACGATGAGATTGAGTTGTTGTGGCGAGTCATGTCACGCAACGATGTTGAATTGTTGATGGCACGTGGTGCTTGGTAATCAACTGGGTGATAATCACTTAGATCAGGGCAAGTGACAAGGGGCGAGGATGCCAAGGTGGGCCCGATGGGCAAAGGGTATATGGATGTCTTGCCTTGATCACACTAAGGACTTAACCTTGCAAGCCTTTGACCTGAGTCAATCATGCAACCACATGTCTGGTATGGGCCAGCCTAGCTGAGTAATTTGCAATGTCTTAATTTGGGTACTATCGTGGACGGTGTGAGTTCCCGAGTTATGGAGTAATTCACATGGCGCAAGAGGGGGGCCCTGGATGTGGTAACCAGTCCCACCAGTGTTGAAACCTTAGCGGGTAGTATCGGGTTAAGCCAGAGCATTGTAAAGGCTTTGTTATAATCACTCGCATTGGTGGTGTTTGGTTGTATCACGTGGGTAAAGTGCATAACCTCTGCAGAGTGTGAAACTATTCGGATAGCCGTGCTCGCGGTATTGAGCAATGCTCGGGAATTACAGTTAAGGGTTAGTTTAATTAATCGGACAACATGGTTGGGATGGCGGGATGCCATATGGAAGATGAATTTGACTTAGGATTGGAAACTTGGTTTACTTGAGAAATACCGAATTTATTTACTATTGATATTCGTTTCTGATCTTTACAATCTATATATGTATTCGTTCATAAATCCGCTTATTGCAAAATAGCCATGATAGCCTATCCATTGGAATAAGCCTTGCATATAGATACATAGAATTGCATTCTGTGCACAACTTGTTGAGTGCTTAAGTACTCACCCTTGCCAAACAACAATAATCAACAGTTGAAGAATCTACACCCATGTTGGAAGAGGAAGTCCAGGAAGACACGAGTCATTAGGGTCCGAGCCTTGTCGGTTGCCTGTGGTGAACTGATGAGCTATCTACGTTTTTACTTTCCGCTGCATAATTATTAGTTTATATTCTCAGTCTTGCCCTACGGGGTTAATAATGTAAGTTGGTCGTAAGATCATACACTTAGCTATATCAATAAATGAACTATTATTCTATTATCGTTGTGTATGATGTGATATGTACCAATGTTAAGCTGTGTGCACTAGCGTTGATCCTGGGACTAGTGCGGTAAACACAGTGGATTCGGGTCCTTACATAAACCGTATCTATTAAAAACCCCCATGGTTGTAAGATCCCTTGAAGTGGATAAATACCCTCTTTCAGACCAAGGATGGAAAATGAAAAAGTCTTAGGACTTGAAGTCCCATATTGATGTATCTTGCGAATTGCACAAGGCTTGATATTGCATTCGTAGTAAATTTGCTAGCGAGACACAGTGCAGCTCCAACCAGAAGACATTGGGCTGATGTCAAGACTTTACTCAGATACCTCCAAGGTATTCAAGATCTTGGATTGTTTTTCGAGAAGAACCAAGACTTAACCATGGTGGGATATATGGATGTTGGCTATCTGTCTGATCCCCACAGTGCCAAATCTAAGATTGGTTTTGTGTCTCTCTACGGTGGTGCAACCGTTTCTTGGCGGTCTTGTAAACAGACTTTGGTGGCTACTTATACCAACCACTTAGAGACCATATCTTTGTATGAAGCCTCACGTCAATGTGTTTGGCTACGACGTGTAATTAACCACATCCAGATGTCATATGGCCTTAAAACCGTCGATACCCCCACAATTATCTATGAAAATAATACTGCTTGTGTTGCACAAATACAAATGGGTTATGTGAAGAGCAATATCACGAAGCATATTGCTCCTACGTTTTCCTATCCTCACGAACTCCAGAAGAACGGTGAGGTAAAGATTGTTCAAACTAAGTCATGTGAAAATCTTGCAGATTTATTCACTAAGTTCTTGCTTAAATCTATATTCCAAAGGTGCGTTAAAGGCATTGAAATGAGAAGACTTAGAGATATGCAAAGTTCAAGGGGAGTAAATTCTGAACCATGACCATTTGCATGATCTAGAAGGTCATATTTTAAATCCTGAAGATTATAAGTTGTACTCTTTTTCCCTTAGTGAGTTTTCCTGAAGTTTTCTCACATGAAGGTTTTTAATGAGGCAACTAGTGTAACATGGAGTGCGAGTGTAATGTACTCTTTTCTCCATCCCTTTTTTTCCACAGGGTTTTTGGGAGGAGTTTTTAACGAGACATGTGCATTACGCGGTATTCGCCCAAGGGGGAGTGTTATGAGATAAGAGATTTTGTAACCATATTCGGTTAGACTCTATCTCTATGTGTGGGCGAATCCGAATCTATCTCTTGCTATCTTCTACTATATATTGGGCACCCCCTTGTACAATAGATCAATATAATAAAGCGAGAGAACTTTGCCCCCTACTTTGTGTGTACTCTAGTTTTTATTCTTGTGGTTTCGTTGGCGTGCTATTGAATGATCGCGGATGAACGACTATGTTTTACAACAAGTGTGTCGACGATCGGGACCGCCGACCGCAAAGAAAGAGGGGGAAGGATTGTACGGAGGGCGAGGCCCAGAGCTTCGCTCGTCCGAGTGGCACCCTCGGCCGGCGCACTAAGCGGGAACTGTGCAAACAAACAGGGACACAAGGTTTATCTTGGTTGGGCGAACCCTACTCCAGTTCGTGTGGTGGTGTTGTATTGCCTTTTGTGTAGATGGTTGTACAAAGTTTACAAACGAGAGTTATTGGATCCTTGCTCAAGAGTGCTCATGGCTTAACTAGGAGAATCCCCCCCTCTTCCCCGGGGTTCCTGCCTCCCTTTATACGGTAGGAAGGCGGCCGGTCCTTTGTCCTGTCGGTGGTCACGCTCGTCACCCCACGCGGGCCGTAGTCTCGTTAGTCGAGGCGATTAGGTATTTCACCGGAAACGGCGTGCACGCTACGTGATCCGACGAGTGTTGGCGTTCTTTGTTCATGGCGTTGGTCTTTGCCTCGGGAGGAGCGTGTCTTTGTCTTGACGCGTGACCGGTCGATGGGATGGAAGCATGACTTCAGACCATTAAACCATCTTGGGAAATAGCCACCTACTCTCGTATAGTCACTTCGATTGACCCCATCCAAGTAGCACGCGGTACATTGGTGGTGGAGGCTTTGACACGCTGCCCTTGGCGGGGTTGCCTTGGCTTGATCGGTCGGGGATCCCGACCAGCTGCGGAGGTCGGGAGCTCACCTGGTCAGTCGGGGACCCGCCCCGCTGCGGAGGTCGGGAGCCCGCCCGCCGGTCGGGAAGAGCTCGGAGAGGTCCGCGGTCGGGAAGAGTGTCCCGGTGGCCTCTTGGGACCTTTGGTCGGATCTGACCGTAACGATCCGCTCGGTGCCCCGGGCCGGTAGATCGGAGACATCTCTGCCTGGGCTTAGGAACAGTCCCCCGGGCACAGAGGGGGAACGGACACGTGTGATGGCCCCACCCGGGGCACGGCGACAACGCCGCCCTCGATCACGGGCTCAACAACCGAAAGCGCCCCGGTCGGAGGCATCGGGGTCGGACGATGGACCGGTACCACGACCGCCCCGGTGTATGAGCTGCACGCGGCAAATTATCAAAAGATGCTCAGTCGGCCCCACCACCGCGAAGTCAAGAAGCAGGGGGAAACTTACCATGCCGAACGGACGCGCGGCAACCTCGCCTTCTTTACCGCCCCCCCCCCACGGGAGCGAGGCGGCTCTCCGCTTTCCCGAGGGCTCCTCCCCCAGGGACGCCCCCCCGGGGGCGCAACGACAACGCCACCCTCGACTGCGGCCCCTTGACTCTGGCGCCCGGCGGAAGCAGACCCCAATCACGACGTCCTTGGTCGTGGCGCTTTCAACCAACCCTCCCTCGACCGCTTCGTCCTCCTCGGGGGACGCGACAAGCAGCATCTGCCGCGTCCTCGGCCGCGGCACGAGGCGGTAATCATCCTCATAATCCTCCTCCCCGGTCTCGCCCTGGACCACAGGAACGGTCGGTACCCCTCGGACGCCCGAACGCCGCGATGGGGTGGGATGACGAAAAATGTATGGAGGCCGTACCTGGCGTGACCGCTCCTCGGCGGCAGCAGGAGGGCTTCCCCCTCGGGAGCTTGTTGCCGGAACCCGTTGCTCCGGCTGCGTGCCCAGGGCTCTTGCGGCCGAAGCCGCCTCTTGTTGCTGACGAAAGCGAGGGTTAGTGGGTGAACCAAAAAGAAGAAAAAGAAAAAAGGTGGCCCGACGGCATCAAGCTCGAACCCGGGTACCCCTGAGCTCGGGGGGTCTAAACTCACCACGACCCGGTCGCCCCACTCGACGTGGGGCTTCTCGGCGATTTGCTTTGGGGCGTCGAGGGCCAGCTTCTTGCCCCCCTCTTGCCTTTATTCGGGCCAGGAAACGGTAGCAACTGCTTGGCCGTATCCCAGAGCTCTTTGGTTGCCTACACGAGCTCACCACAATAAGCATCCGAGTCCGAGCACCCAAAGCAAGGACCAAGGTGAAAGGCTATTACCTCGCTGCTACGCCCCAAGATGTTCTTGGGGACGTTGCCGCCGAGGTCGAAGGAGTTGGCGGCCTTCCCGAAGATCTCCTGCATCCTCGAAACGACCCATGCCGACCTCGGTGCTGCGAGATCAGGAATAAAGCGTCAGGAGATAAGAGAACTCCGACCAAGGTACGAAAGGATCTGAGATCGGACAACACTTACCCTCGTGACTTTCCCGGGTGGCGTCGCACCTCCCGGTGATTTCAAAGAAAGGGTGCAACCTCCTCCGTAGAGGGAGCACCCGATTCCGCAGGTAGTCGTAAACGACCGTTTGCCCCTTAAGGCCACGCATGGCGCATGTGTGGATGAAGGCGGGCACTTCCTGGTCGTCCACCGAGTCCTCGGGCTCAGGGGTCTCCCGCTTCCCTTCGACCGCGACGCCGTTATAAGCAAGCCCGCCTCCCTCGCCCTTCTTCAAATAAAACCACTTTTCCGCCCACGGCCCGAGCGAGTCCCGGGTCGGGATTTGGAGAAAGGTGCAAGGGAGTCCTGCCCGTAGCCGGAAATAGAGGCACCCGACGACGGGGTCTTTCGCAGTGCGGGACAGGGAGTAAAAACGGAAGAAAAGCGAGGGGGTAGGGAGCCTGCCCAGGAACCCCTCGCAAAGATGTGCGAAAACGGAAAGGAGAAGAAGGGAGTTCGGCACCAAGTTCACGAGTTTGACCTCGCACTGCGCGAGGACCGCAGCCAAGAAGTCACTTTCCGGGGTCCGCAGCCCAAAGAGCATGTACTACTCCGTGCTCACGATCTCGTCATCCCGAGGTCGCGGCACTTTCTCCCCGGAAGGAAGCCGCCAGGAGAACGGGTCCAGAAGCCCCAAAGACTCCATCTCCCTCATCCGTTCTGCGGTGAGTGTGCTCCTCCCAAACTTCGCCATAGAATCAAGGTCAAAAGGGAGGGGGGAGAGCGGGGTCGCAATCAAGGGCTAGAAGGCGTTGACGTAGAGGGACGAGGAGGAAGAAGGCAAAAGCACGAGAAACGGGAAGTGAAATCCTAAAGGGTAAGACCCCTCTGGTTTTAAAAGACGCCTCATCTACCGGCGTCACCATCACCTCAAAAGGCGCGCTCGTAGCCGGCGGGCAGAAGCCGAAACGTCGGGGGCCTTTCAAAACCCCCGTACGGGCGCGTCCCTCCACGCATCCTACAGACCCCATTCCTTCAACTCCCCCGTCCACGAGGCCCCTGGGCTTCCTGGGCCCGTCCGGGAAAACAAAATGGCAAAGCCCGAAGTATGTGTCCCGATGGGGGAATCCCTCTTCAAGCAAGACATCAGACTCTAGAGCGCCTAGAGTCTCAGATCGCTTCTTGAGCCTCGGGGGCTGGTTGTCGGGGATCGGACAGCCTGGCGCGTGCCCCCCGACACGTGTCCATTCCCCCTCTGTGCCCGGGGGACTGTTCCTAAGCCCAGGCAGAGATGTCTCCGGTCTACCGGCCCGGGGCACCGAGCGGACTGTTACCAGTCGGGATCCGACCAAAGGTCCCAAGAGGCCACCGGGGACACTCTTCCCCGACCTGGCGGACCTCTCCGAGCTCTTCCCGACTGGCGGGCGGGCTCCCGACCTCCATGCGGGGACGGGTCCCCGACTCCGACCAGTGAGCTCCCGACCTCCGCAGTGGTCGGGATCCTCGACCGATCAAGCCAAGGCAACCCCGCCAAGGGCGCGTGTCAAAGCCTCCACCGACCAGCATGCGCGTGCCCCACGGATGGGGTCAATCGAAGTGACTATACGAGAGCGGTGGCCATTTCCCAAGATGGTTTAATGGTGCTGAAGTCATGCTTCGATCCCATCGACCGGTCACGTCTGAAGACGAAGACACGCTCTCCCGAGGCGGCACCAACGTCATGAAGCAAGAACGTCAACACTCGTCGGGATCACGAAAGCGTGTACGCCGTTTTCGGTGAAATACCTAACCATACGACCAGCGAGACTACCGACCAACGTGGGCGGGGACGGCGGTGACCGATCGGCAGGACAAAGGACCGAAGCTGCCCCTTCCTACCGTATAAAGGGAGGCAGGAACCCCGGGGAAGAGGGGGGATTCTCTTAGTTAAGCCATGAGCACTCTTGAGCAAGGATCCAATAACTCTCGTTTGTAAACTTTGTACAGCCATCTACACAAAAGGCAATACAACACCACCACACGAACTGGAGTAGGGGTTCGGCCCGAACCAGTATAAACCTTGTGTCCCCTGTTTGGTTGCACAGGTTCCCCTGCTTAGTGCGCCCGCCGAGGGTGCCACCCGGACGAGCGAAGCTCTGGGCCTCGCCCTCCGTACGATCCTTCCCCCTCTTTCTTTGCGGTCGGCGGTCCCGATCGTCGATAAAGTGTAAGTATACATACATTACGAGCGAGATTGGCAATTCATTGGTGTCGCCTCGGCTTTACACAAATGACAAATTCAATATCCCTACGCCCATCGCATGCTTCTGCTTTTGAGCTTTTTTTATGGTATATTAAATTCAATATAAACTATTTTTTTATCTAACAGATCAGATTAATTAGTTAGAATTTATTTTTACTTCCTCTTGTGACAAAGTAGTAGAAACACACTTAACAAATCAACGGCTAGATTTATAATGTACTAAAATTTCTCATGCTCAAGAGGGATTTCAATTTCCAATTTCACCCTTTCTTTTTTATTCTTCTTCTCCTTCGTTTTGATCAAGCCATCGTAGCTACTAGATAAATAGATGCCACGTGCCACGCCGCGGGCGCCGCTCCCCACGCGAGCAAATCGACAAAACGCACGATCGCCGCTCCCTACACAAGTAAACCGACAAAACGCGCGGAAAGGACCTCAAAAGAATTTTGTGTTTTCCGCAAAAGGGCTTAAATGTAGTGCTAGAAGAATGCGAAAAGGACCTAAACGCAATGTACATTTTTTTTGAAAAAAAAGGGAACTGAGCGTTTTTTTCCGAAAAGGACCTAATCGTAATTCTAATTTTCCGCAAAAGGACCCCACCGCAACGCTTAAAAACGCATAAAGGACCTAGACGTAATATACATTCTTTTTCGGGGAGAGGACCTAACCGTAATTTATTTTCACAAAAAGGACCTAACCGTAATTTTTTTTCGCAAAAAGGATCTAAATACAAATATTTTCTCGCGGCTCGGCTCGGCTCGAGCCGCGAGCCGCGAGGGAGCCGGCTCAAATGGCCCTGCGCGCGCCGTTTCTTCCATCTATATATGATGGATTATTCAATGGCCGGGAGAGTGGAGTGGGGGATTTGTCCATTGGAGCATAGATACAAGAAAAACGGCTCCGACGAACGGCGGTGCAATCAAATTATAAGTCCTGGTCAGTAGCGAGCCTAGGACATAAATTTAAGGGATACTAAACTGGTCTCCAAGTTTCAATCTTCTTATCATCTTCCATGACGACGATGCGGTGACGCCCTACGATAGGAAAGAGATGCTAGAAGGGTATCTATGGTATAATAAGAAGTAAAAGGTGCCTTAGCCCCTGATCCTCTGCTCGGTCCGCCGCTCGTCCCAGTGTCATGTTTACCCCCGAGACTGGAATTCCTGGCTCCGTCGTTGGAGACGAAGTGCATGGTCCATGCATATACTGCTGCTGCTGCTGCTTCCGTGGAGGACCATTTGGGATCGATGCTGCATCGCATCTAGGAGTACGCTGGACGGTCGTACTTATGCACGAGTTTATACTGATGTGTCGGACTGTGCGCCTGCAGCCGCCCCAAGTAATGACTTGGACAAGGAGCAGGTGACCCTCAGGGGTGAGCCATTACTATTATGTGGGCTCCACACTTCAGTCTCTAATTTTGTGGTCCATGCGAGCGGCCATTGATTTCACGGCCACAACTGACACACAAATAATGTGTGCCTCACCATAAATTGCAAATAGGAGTAGCTCATCGAGACAGAAACAAGTCACTTATTCGAGAGAACATTATGAAAATTAACAAAATTACAATAATACTTTCAAATATAAGTTATATTAGGCATTGATACAGTCTTCAAGGTGACGTTTTGATCGTCAATTTATATGAAAATAAAATATATTGTTTCAAATAAAAATAATTATACATTACGAAAATATATTTCTGATTCCAAATATAATTTTGTTTTGCACATTGATGCAGTCTTCAAGGTGACACTTTGATCACCAATTCCTATAAAAACATGTTGTTTTAAATAAAAATAATTATATATTATGAAAGTATATTTCACGATCCATGGATCTAGTAATACCAAGAAGGCATCAAAACTAATAGATTGTTTATGAAACCGAACCATGGGTACTACTACTAATTAAATGACATGCTACAATTGCTTCAACTTTTTTGCAAGTTAGAATAAGAATACACGATGAAATATTGTAATAATTATACCATTCATTTCTTTGACGAACTTACATTATGAAAAAACGCTTTCAACAAAATTGTCCTAAAAAAAAGGAAAAGTATTTTGTCTTTTTTTTAAAAAAAAGTAGTACTTCTATTTTGCGATAGAGACTAGGCAGTTAGCAATACAACTTGTGTGCTACTATACTATAAAGAGGTGATCGAAGACCCAATTAGTCCATAAAATGCTTAGTTGCTACTCTAATTAAATACTATGTAGGGTTTTGCATGCATATGCATGACCAAACATGCCGCAGTTAATATTGTCAAAATTGCATCAAGTGGAAATAACGCATGCACATGCTATTCCGTTTGCCACCATCCTTGGTCATGTGGTTAATTTGGGTATCTAATCTCATGTCTTTATGTTGTAGGCGTGCTACTTAAGCCCAATAGAAGAACATTTTCAACTAATTTGGTTCTAATATTTAATGGCGGATCGATTAAGATTTGAGATCACATGGCACATGTAGACTCCATATAATTAATGTCCTTCAATAGCAAGCTAAATTATTTGTAGCCTAATTGTTAAGACAGCATCGATCAATCGTGTTGCCAGATTACCATAAAAAAACAGTGTTGCAAGACATCGTGTTAGGATATTCGGAATTTGATCTCATGGTATCTCAGTTAGCTTTAGCATAATTTTCTTCTGTTAGAAAGCATCATGGATGAATATATTGGAATGAATGGTTTGGGGTTTTGACCTTAACTGTTACTGGTTTGGTTGCAAGTACTCTAGTCTAGTCTTGTGGGTTGCATATTGGCCATCTTTAGTATCTGGTTGACTTGTCTGATCCAATTATATATATACAATATCAAACTTGGTTGTTGTGTCACATTAATAAAGCAGCTTTCTTCTATAACTAATTAGCAAACAGCAATGAGCTTGACATGGTAACAACAATTAATGGCACAATCGCAAAAAAAAAATGCTGTGATGATTTTTTACTCTGAATAAGAATTATTTCTTGAGAACCATGTGTAGCTGACTATGTGAATAGACTGACGATAGAATTTGGTCAAAAGTAAGCAATGTGCCTGCAGCCATATGTATCACATCTGGCAAAGGTGAGATTCTATCTGTCTGTGCATGGATCCGACGGATCATATGTCGATCACTCGATCTGACCATGCATGAGGATTAAGGAGAAGATGCACCTGCTGTTGAGCAATCAAGCTGCAGATCAAGCGTACTTCCCAACTAATCAAACCCAACAAATCATGATGCCATATACTGTACATTAATCCATTCTCATCTATATATGCACATGCATGTTACGTGCTCATATATGTGGTGTGCAAAAAACGGTCGCTCCAGAGAGAGAGGATGCCGATCGTGGGACACCGTGGTGTCAGAGAACTATGATTTCAAATACACAAATTTAGGTTAAATTTGGGTTTATTTTTTAAAAAATTCAATTTTATGGTATATACACATCTATAATAATTCAAATAAAACTCATACTTTGAAAAAATATTTTGAATTCAAATAGTTTGAACGAATTTAGATAATTAGTACATACCTACAATCAAACTAAAAAAAAGATAACTCTAGTTTGAATTTCATTTCGAACTTGTTTGAATTAGTTAGTAAACTAGTAAAACTTGATAACCAAAAAATTTCAAACTTTTTCGCTCACGATACATAAGGGAAATACTCATTTTAGATCATGATGTCTAGGCATCATGGTGTCCTAGTTAATTATAACACACACACATACACACACTCATAAAAAAGAGTATGTCTAAAAAATGTATATATCACCTAGATAATCTTATATACTCGTATACTACATGATGTATCCTCTGTTACGCGAGATTCTCCCTACGTTGTAAAATATGTCATAGGGAGTAATTACTCTCGGGAGTAGAAAAGAGGCTTCTTATATAAGACTATTCAGGTGGCATGTACATTTTTCAGCGGTGGCATGCATATTTTTTAAACATACTTTATTTTTTGTGTGTATATGAAGGTATACGCAACATACAGTAAAAACTATGGACTCCCTAGCAATTTTTTCGTGTAGTTCACATTCGAGTATTTTATAATTAGTATATGAGTGTATCTAAAGTGTTAAAGGAGTATTTTAAATTTGTTTAGGTGGTATATCCTCGGAGTATAATTTATTTTTCCAATATGTATATTGGCATTGCAACTACAAGCAAAAGAGAACCCTTCCTATGCATCAAAATTAATGTAGTATACATATAAGCAAGAACTTGTAATATAAACTTTTTAGTACATATAGCTTGAAAACGATGATTAATACGCGTGCATGCATGCATGGCTACGATTTGTGTACGTATGAGAAACATGCATGTTGTTGGTTCAATCAAGGACACGGTAGATGACGACGAAGCACGGCAGTATGGCCCTCGGGTTGGCCACGAAGAGCTCCTCGAGATTCCCGTACACGCTGCTCGCCGCGTCGTCGCCGGCCACCGAGTCGAACGGCCCCTCCTCCTCCGCGGCGTCGCCGTCCCGGCTGACACGGCCGGCGATGACGCGGCACACGAGCATGGCCCGGC